>CM053788.1:445682266-446282266 GCA_028749045.1 Cupressus sempervirens
GCATAAAAGCATAAAGTGTTGAAGGAGGTGCTAAGGAGAAGAAAGCACAGAAACTTTGTTTGGATAGATGACCACAAGGATGATTGCATTGGCATGATGAGTAAGAAGACTCAAGGAGATGAAGCTTGAGAGAAAGACAAGCTGTCAGAGCTGAAGTGATTAAAGCCAAGCAAAAGGACTAAACTGAAGAGTGATCTGAAATTTGCAAAGTATGTTGTAAGTTGTATCAGATCAAAAAGCCATTATCGTTACTCTCTAGCAATTGTAATAGTTAGTTTAAATCCTATGGACTTAGGTTAGTTTAATAGCCATGAGGTAAATCCTTTAACAGGGTGACATTCCAAGTGAATGTTCTAAAGTCCTTTGATCAGGTCCATTCCTAATAGTTTGGTGAAACCCTCTAACAAGGTCACATTGAACAGTGTGTTGTAATCCTTTAACAGGGAATCACTTTAGAAGAGTGAAAATCAAGTAGCATGTTACTGGTGGTTTTTCCCAAATTGGGTTTCCACGTAAATCATTGTGTCATGTGTTGATCTTGCATATTTTATTCCTGCATGTTGATTTGCTGTAACTTGCTAAGATGGTTGATTTAAGTTTGGATGGATGAAAAGTTTATAGACTCATTATAAGTTGTGAAAAAGTTTTATTAGGGCATTTGGACCTTGGATAACTGATTCACCCCCCCTCTCAGTTATTCTAAAGAATTCTAACACATGTATCAATTGAAGATTACAAGAGGATATTGTTTGATATCTCAAATAAATGAGAGTTCGTTATGGAACTAGAAAATGTAGCATATCAAATTTGATAATATAATAAGGATTAGTTCATTACATTCATTAAGAGATTTGTTGAAGCTTACAAGACTTTCAAAGAATGTCAAATTTAAAAACAAAACAAGGAGAACTTTCAAGGTAAAAGAATAATTTAGTATTGGACGTTTGGATTTAGTGCACACTAACTTATGTGGACCTACCAAAATCAAATTCTACAAGGATGAATGTATTTTATGCTTTTAATTAATGATCATTCTAGGATGATTTGGGATACTTTCTTAAGAGAAAAATATGAAGCATTAGAGAAGTTCAAGACATTCAAATCTATAGATGAGAATTCAAAGCAAATACAAGAATCAAATGTTTGAGATCCAATAGAGAAGGATAAATTACTTTAGATAATCAAAAACCATGATGAAGGAACCAAATATACTAGATGTCTATTAAAAAGAAGAAATTTTGAATATAATATACACATAAAACAAAAATTAGATGAGGATAAATATTACAAAGACATCATATTAGGTATGGTATAAAAGAACTCCTATGAAATATTTTAGATTTTTGGAAGAAAATGTTACATTAGAAAAGTAGGTGAAAATCTAGGAAAGTTTGACAATGGAGCTGATAAAGGAATATTTCTTGGTTATTCTACAAATATTAAAGCTTATAGATTATATCTAAAAAGTATAATAAGAATAGTTGAGAGCATAAATATAAATTTTATGAATACATTCCAAATAATACCAAAAAAAGTTGGATACAATATGTTATTCATAGGCCTATTGAGAGCAGCCCAATCTTGATGTTTTCTAGTTCTCATGAATTGTGTCCCTCTCAATCTAAGAGGTGAATCCATACAAGAGTAGATCAAAAAAATTACATGTCAACAACCTTCATGGCATGGCAAGTAGAAGCCCCATTTCTACAGGGTTGATGACTTTCAAAGATGAAGTGTATGTAACCTTATGCTTATACCAAGGAAAACACATATGGTAGGTAACTTTAGAGAATCCTTATATTCTCTTGCACCATGGATAATATAACAAGAATAATAGAGTGGATATTATGTTGGTTTATAATAAGATTTATGGAGTCCCCCCAATTAGTTTGTACATGCATGACTCACTTAAGAGCCTAGTTTACCATGTCAAAATCATAGGGATATTCACCTACCTTCAACTACCATCAACATGCATTGCTTGAGCTTGAGGGGATGAAGTGAGAGTTTTCTTAATGCTTTCTTTTTATATTGGTCATGGATTTTACTGAATTGAGGTTTCTCTCTAAAGGGGACACACTTTTCCCAAATGACATGCCTCTCTAGAAGTGGACCACAAGCCTCTTGTATTTCTCTTGCAAGAGACTCAGGTCTTACACCACATACATTAATGGATCTAATTTGAAAAAATAAAAATATCAAGGAGGTGTTCAAAAACACTCTTTCAAATACATCAAGTAATGGTTCATTTACACATTGAATTTTAAGTGTTTTTGATCTAAGGTGAAAGACACACATATTTAGCAGTTATGTTCACCTTTTAAAAATTGAAGTTGCAATACTTTGGAAATGTAAAGTTTGACAAAAGTGTTACAATCTTTTAGCATTCAATATTTGATGAGCTCATTTTATGCCCAAATTGATTTTTTTTCATAGCATTGTTCTTTAAAATTTTAGGTAGTCAAAACTTGTTTGATTGATTCTCAGAACCCAAATTCAAAGTGTGATTTTGTCTTATAAATTTTCCTTTAAATGAATTCAAGATTGAGTTGTGTTATTCCCTAGTTGAAAATGTGAAATTTTTATTTGTTCAATTTGATCCTAGGAATTCAAGATATTGTTTGATACATTATATCCTTTATGAATTTTAAGAATCCAAAATTGAAGTGTGAATTTGTTTTGTGTTTTGTGTGCAATGTTTATTTTAGTAACATAAAGCTAAATGTGAGTAAATTTTAGATTTAGAAATTTTACTTCTCCAAATTGAGTTCTTGTGTATTCAAGAAAATTAATCAATTGACCATAGACAACATTCTTGAGAGTCTAATTAGTATTCCCATCATCGCAAAATTGTGAACCCGCTAACTATATAAAAGAACTGAGAATGCAACAACATGAAAATAATCGACAATAAGATAACTTGAGAGTGAAAAAATCATAGAGTGTTATTGGGAAAATAATGATCTCGATGATCGAATTGGTGTTTCTACCATGGCACACTAGTAAAACTCTAACTAGTGGCCTGAAGGCTTATGATCGTGATCTTGCAGGGCTAACAAGCATTCCCACTTTTGTAGGAAAGTGATCCAAAAAAAGTTATAGTTGTTTGTCAAAAGTTAGAAAGATGGAAAGAGAAGGTCGGGTCTCTATTTTTTATGGTTTTTGGTAGCATTCCCAAAGTTGCAAGTTCATGTTCTCGCATGTTTGTCTATCAGTCCTGTCTTCACGAGTTTGTGTTCTTGAACATGGTTTTTAAGGTGTTCAACAAAATTGAATAGAATACCAATGATGCATTGGCCTTCTCTTTCAGTTCCAACTTGAAAAACTCAATAAAACCTTTGCAAAACACTCAAACAACATAAAATGTTAGATTAATTGTTAGTATTTTAAACAAAGAAAATAATATGTCGATAGGAAAATAAAACTATTGTGGGTTCCCACTGGGCATGCCAAAATGTATCACCTAAGAAGTTAGTGTTTGATAGAATACTATGATTGAAAAAAAAAAAACATTCAACAAGAACAACTAGATCAACACTTGTGGATGGACAAAAGGAAATACAACAAAGAAGTGTAAACCAATAAGCAAAACTCCAAGCTTCCTTTGATGGAAAGATGTGTCCAAAGGATGAAAGTATGTGTGATAAAGTATTCTTCAAGCCTTCAATGGATGGAAGATAGATTTCAAAGATAAAAATAAGTGATGGAGTTATGGAATGATTTTCGCATTATGAGGGTGTATTGAATGAATTCATTTCTCAATGGAGTATTATATCTTTGCAATTGAAAATGGATGATTTGTGAAGGGAGAAGGGTTCAATTTATAGGCCAAGGGTGAAGGAAATGAATAGTCAAGATGCAAGAGGGAAAGATTTTGATGAGTGGTTAGGATGAAAGGAGAGGGAAGCACATGGATTATGCTTTCTTAGATACATAGCCTTGTGACAAGTGTCACAAGGAGAATGGATGTGAGGGGTTTAGGATTATGGCAAGAATGTGACCATTTTAGGGGTTGTCAAGGGGACAAAAGGAGTAATGAGGGGGATGGTCATGTAAGAGATGTGTAAGAGCTATTTAAGGTGGACTTTAATGCATTTAGGTGGGGATGTGAGTGGTGTGACATGAGTGGACTTAGGTTTGGGTTAGTAATTATTAATCCTTATGTTTAAAGTTATGTAAATGATTAGGGGTGATCAGGCTTAGATAAAAGGGCAAATAGGGTGGCAAGTGGGCTTGTTAGGAGAATACACATGGGTGGTCTAAGCAACTAGGATTAAATAGTTAATTGAATGGGTTTAGTATGGGTGAATGGGTTGGATTAGGTTGAACCAATGGGTTAAGGTTGGGTTAAGGGTTAGGCTAAGGGTTAAGGATTTTATTAATTAGATTATTTAATCAAAAGAAGGAAAATGGAAATTAAATAAAATAGTTTAGTACAATTATTGAATTTAAAAGAAGAATAGGGATTTAATTAATAAATTATATTATTGGACTATAGTCAATTAATCAAATTAATCAACTAGGGAGTACTTACAGAGAAGCAGATGGGCAAGCAAAAGAACAACAAAAGATAAGTTAGTTACTTAATCTTGGGAAGGGGAAGAACCTTCCCAAAGCAGTACAAAGATCACTACCTGGAATGCTAAGGGCTTAAATGCCCCTAGTAAGAAATGCTTACTAAAACATAATTTAAAACAATTTGAGTATGAAATTCTTATGTTACAAGAAACAAAACTAAATAAGGAAGAAGGAATTAAGCTAGAAAATAAACTAGGTAGTTGGAAAGTTAACTTACATGTATCTAGAGGAGCCTTAGGGGAATTAGGAATGATTTGGAATCCTAGGAAATTAACTCTAAATATACTAAAATCAAACAATTCATGATGAGCAACAGAATTAAAAGCATAAAAACTAACTTACAACTAATTCTAATAAACATCTATAGCCTAGTCCATAACATAGATAAAAAACTACTATGGGAAGAAATAATTCTATTTATTAAAAATCACAGCAAAGAACTCATTGTTATAGGTGGAGATTTTAATACTATCACAAATATAGATGAAAAATTTGGAGGCATCCAACAAATTTTCCAAGCGTCTTTGGAATTAAAAAAATGGATTGACCTTAACAACCTAATTAATATTCCTATTAATGATGGTAAGTTCACATGGAGTAATAGAAGGAAAGACTTTTCCTTTATCGCTAAGAAACTAGACAGGTTCTTTCTCAAAGGAGAACTAAGTGGACTAGATTTAGATATTCAAGCATCAATCCTACCTATAGCATGATTGGACCACTACCCTAATAGAATTGATTTTTTTGAGCCTACTAAATCTATCAAAAAATTCATTTAAATGTGAAAAATGTGGTTTTTAGACAAAAAAAATTATGGAGCTCATTAGAGAATGGTGGAATCAAGGCAATTTTAAAGGTTCCAAAATGTATATATTTGTCTCTAAGATGAAAAAGATTAAAGAAAATATATGTAAGTGGAATAAAGAACATTTCAACAATATATTTAAAGAAAAAATAGACATTGAAGAAAGCTTTAAAAAATTAAATATTGAAGTTATTAAAGAAGGTATAAATAATGAGAACTTCTTTCTAGAAAAAGAACTTGTCAAGCAGGAAACCATTCTAGCAAAGGAAGAAGTCTTTTGGAGGCAAAAATCAAGAGAAAAATGGCTAGAAGAGGGAGATCGTAATACAATTTTTTTTCATAATAGCACTTTATACAATCGAGCTAAAAATAAAATTATTAAAATTAAAGACTCGTCAAGCTCTATCACTAAAAACCTTGATAGTATAGCAAAGATTTTTGTAGGTCATTTCAATAATTTATTAAATAATGTTGATAGTTTGAATATGATAGCTCAAGCAATAATTCTTGAAGCTATACCAAAAGTGGTTTCTATAGAACATAATAAAGCATTAAATTCACCCATATCTCTGGAAGAAGTCAGATCTATGTTATTCAACATGAACCCTGATAGTTGTCCAGGTTGGCCTTCTTCTACCAAAAATGTTGGGGTATTATTGGAATTGATCTTTGGAAAGACATTGAAGCATCGAGAAATGGTGGGTCATTACCATCATAAATTAACAATATTTATTACTTTAATACCCAAAAAAGATGATCTTGAAACCCCAAGGGATTTTAGACCTATAGCTCTTTGCAACACCATCTATAAAATCATATCCAAAATTTTAGCTAACCAAATGAAAGTGTTTCTTCATAAGCTTATATTAAAAGAATAAATAAGTTTTCTTCCAGGAAGATTGATTCTAGAAGGGATACTCATTATACAAGAAACATTACACTTAGCTAATAAAAATAAAATGGCAAGTATGTTCATGAAATTGGATATTCATAAATCATATGATATGGTTGACTAGAGGTCTTTATGCAAAACCTTAGAAGCATTTAGATTCTCTCACCAATGGATTAATCTTATTTATCAATGCATTTCAACAACTAAAATTTTAGTTCTTATTAATGGGACCCCTAAAGGCTTCTTTGACACATCAAGAGGTATAATACAAGGAGATCCTTTATCTTCTTTCCTAAACATTATCATGGTAGAAGTCTTCGGAAGAGCAATTACCAAAGTGCACACTGAAGACAAAATAAGGGGAATTACTATAACCAAAAATTTTCCTACTATAACCCACCAAAAATATGTAGATGATACCATTCTACTAGGAGAAAGTACAATAAATGAGGCCCTAAACCTCAAGATAATCATTTAACAATATATGGAAGCTTAAGGTCAAAGAGTGAATGCTAAAAAATCAGAAATTTTCTTCATTAACACTAAACTTGAAATAGAAAAATAGATCTATAATATTATGGGATATAAAAGAGGTACGTCCCTGTGTAAATACTTAGGAATAAAGTTAGAAAAAGGCAGTAAAACTAATAAGGGATGGCATAGTATCCTTGACTAGATAAAAAGGTAGGAAGCTAGAAAGATAAATGGCTTACAAAAGCTAATAAAGTTACTTAGATCAAAGCAATTTTATCTACCCTCCCAACATACCCCCTTTCCTACTTACCTCTATCTAAAAGTATCAATAAGAAGCTTGAGGCAAAACTCAAAAGCCTCCTTTTGAATGACATGGATGAATAGAAAAAGATGGCTATTATAAAATGGGAAGACCTATGTAAACCAAAGGAATTAGGAGGCCTAGGTATCAAAAACTTAAGTTGGAAAAATGAAGCATTAGGGGCTAAACTAACATGATGACTATTTTTAGAAAGAGAACAAATATCTGAGTGCAATAGATCCCTACTCCTTGTTTAGAATGAGGACCCTTCCTAAAGGATCCAAAAGCTAGAATTTTATAGTAAAAAGTAGAGCCCTGATTAGTAAATATCTCATAGATAACATGGGTATCCCAGCTATCCTTAAAGAGCAATTAGTCAAACTCTGGGGGTGTAAGGTCAGCAATTATAAAACTAAAAAAGATATTAATGGCAGTATAAGTTGGGAATGAAAAACTTTGGATAATATTGACTTGGAACTAGTAGTTAAAAAGGTTTACAAAAAAATCATTCATAAGTGGAAAATAAAGCACTTAGTGAGAAATGACAAACTCATATGGGCAACATCAAAAGATGGCAGATATAATGTTAAAAATGGATATAGAGTAATCACTTATTCCCAAAGGTGGGAAGAAGTGAATATCCCCCTTAAACTTTGTTGGAACTCTTCTTGTCTGCCAAAGACAAGCTTCTTTCTGTCGATCACCTCCTAGAATAGGATTTTAATTGCTAACAAACTCCAAAAGATGGGCATTGAGGGACCTTCAAGATGTGTGCTATGTAAGCATGCTAGTGAAGATACTGATCATCTCTTATATGAATGTCCATATACACAATGTTGTTGGGATTGGCTCAGACATATGTTGGGTTGGACAACTCCTTTGCCAGAATATTTGGATGATCTTCTTAGGGGTTGGCCAACTGATAAGAGTAGTTGTATCTATGGAAAAATCTAGAATATTTACCCATCTATGCTTGTTTGGGAAGCATGGAAATAAAGGAACAGAAGAATATTTCATGATCAAGATATGACTGCATTTGAGATTACGAATAAAATCAAGGTTTGTATTGTTGAAACCTTAAACTCTCACCTTAGGAGAATCCAAAAAGAGGAAGGATCATTTTTAGAATGGGATGGTCTAGTGAAAAAGAGTTGGAAAAACCTAATTAATCCCCTGCTTATATAAATAAGAAAGAATAAATAGGTCAGGGACAAATGTAGATGGATTCCACCACCTAGTGGTTGGACCAAATTAAATTTTGATGGAGCCTCAAGAGGCAATCTTGGTATTTTTGGAATAGGATACATCATTAATAATGATTCTGGCAATTAGATCACTAAAAGGGCTAAATCTATAGGATCAACCACTAACAACCTCACTGAACTAGAAGCCCTTCAAGAATGTCTCCAAATTTTCCTAAATCTAGATATCTCAAAACTTATTATTGAAAGATATTCACAGATTTTCCTAAATTCCATTAGAAAAAGGGAGACACCAAATTGAGTTTTAAATTCTAGACTGGAAGAAGTTCTAAATCTGCTAGACCTCTTTGAAGATATTCAAATTCTACGTATTTTTTGGGAAGGTAATAAAGAGGTAGATCAGCGAGAAAATAAGGGTGATGATGGTGAAAATATCTTAGTGTATAATTATAAGTAATTTAACTAGAATTTCAATAGCCATCTTAACTAAAATTGGATAATGCAACTCTCATTCTTATTAGCTAAATTAACCTTGACAAATAATTCAGATAATAAGGACACTAACAAATATAACATCTTCATAATTTTTAGATATATATGTGTGTGTGTGTGTGTGTGTGTGTGTGTGTGTGTGTGTGTGTGTGTGTGAATGTCGACATGTATAAACTGTGGAGCATTTGTCCCTCGTAGAAAACAAAGGGGTAGATGGAGAAGGATTTATAGTTATTAATCAAGACTTTGAAAGATTAAAAAATGTAATTTAAAAAATAATAATAAAGGGTTTTAATTTAAAAATAAAAATAGTTAAGACAATAATACTTTTAATATATCAGTATCTATGTTACTATTGTCACTATTCGCTCTCTTGTTTTTGATATCCTTTTGGTAGATATCTGATAAAGCATAATGAATGTTGTTGAATTTTATCTCTACTAGAAGTATTTCAAAACAGAGTAAGGACAGAAAGCAATGTTATATTTTGCACCTAAAAAGGGATTAAAACAAGATTCTATTAAGTCTATTCTGTATGAAAAAGTTAAACCCAAACTTATAAATTAAACATTAGATAGTCAGAATGTCTTAAAAATTTAAGAATGAAGACTGGTTTTTAATAGATGCAAGGCATACTATTTTACCATCAAACAAAAACATCAATCAAGAAGTAGCTAAATTAATTTCAAAATCAGGAAACAAAAAGGTTAGGAATCATAATTATTAGTTTCAGCATCAGGAGGTGTTAATAATATTGACACATGATTTCTTGAAAATCAAGGAAGAAAGGAACTTATGTTTCATCCTTTCCCACCTAATTTTGATCAATTCTTGTCACCACAAACTGATCTACATCATCTCAGAACTGGCAGAAGCATCTAAAGTAAGGATGTAAATTTCTAGACCTTCAAACGATAAGAAACATGTAAATTATAATTGAGAATGTTCCCTTAAAAGACATGTGATATCAATTAACACTTAGAATTATAGATTACTTTTAATCATCAGAAAGTATGGATATTTTAGACTTGGTTATTTGTATGATCTTATAAGTTGACATCTAACTTATTTGGAAGTGAGTAGTGTTTTTGATGCAGTTTCCAACCAAATATCACAATCTAGAAAGGAAATTTGTAGTTGTGGGCTAGATTCACCTTGTTTCTCATCACCTCAAGAAAATATTTTGACCAAAGCACTTTTATGTAAAATAAAATGAGATGATGTAAATTGGAATATTATGCCCCTTCTACTTTTTACAGTATAAGGCTTTGGTCCTAGGCAAGACTAGAAGTTTTCTTACTCCGTTCTTTCCTACTAGTGCCCATTTGAATGGAGAATCCATGTAATTTTTTCATTTATTAAATTATAATACAAGGCTTCAGCCATTTACTAATCATATATATATATATATATATATATATATATATATATATATATATATATATATATATATATATATATATATATATATATATATATGTATATATATATATATATATTAATAATATCTTGAAAGATGACTAAATAGGATTACTTAATTGTGTAATCACATTTAGGTGTCTACATTTTTCCCTCTTCAACATAGTGTTTGGACAACATTATTTTGAAGAAGTTTTAAGTTATACAACATGAAGAATATTTTTAAAGCAATAGGGTTATTGTGGTCTTGAAAAGAGACAAGAGAGACTAGACTAAGTGATTCCCTTCAAGAAGGCAACGGAGAGAGGAAATGAGGCCCAACGACACCTTGAAAAGAAAGAAAACTAGGGTGAGAAAGAGGTTGCAAAAAGGCTAAAAGAGGGTTAAAATTAGGATTAGGATGCAAAAATAACAAGAAGAGGGTGGAAATGAGTCACTCAAGAGGGGAAATGACTTGGAAGGGGTCTCATATAAGGGCCTAGATTGCTAGAAAGGTCTTAACTACTTTTATTTTTCTTATTGAGTTATTGTTGTTTCTAAATCCTAAGTATGGTTATGATGATGGATGGATGAGAGTGATCATTGCATTGAGCCAAGGTGGTGAGATGAGTATGATAGTACAAAATGGTAGATTGAGTGGTAAGATTGAAACTTTGTCCTTCCATTTTATTTTCACATTTACTGTAGTTATTATTATGTCCAAAATGTGTTCCCATGGGCTTAAGTCCGACAAAATTTTTAGTGGGATCATGATCCTATGATATTTTTTAGGAAGATGGGGTCTAATGGGATAGGTTAGAGATCATTCATGGGACTACAAAAGACTAGGTAAGTTCAAGGATCAAAATGTGAGATAGCAAATCCACAAAGAATTATTTGTAGGGTTGTAGATTTGGCTAGGAATGTTTAGTGAGAATGGATTCTGATAGATCAACAATCCTATATTTGGGAAAGCTTGTGCAAGTACCCCCTGTTGGAATTACAATAGGAAAGGTAAACTTCTAAGAGGGGGGCAGGGGTGAATTAATAGTTTAAACTTTTGAGTCATAAAACATTCACCGCACATCCATCTCATACATTCAATAAGTAAATTGAAATATCATACAAAGTCTAAATCATGTGAACAAGTAAGAATTCACACATATATGACACTAGATATGATTACCCAGAAACCCTTCAATGAGAAGGTAAGACTGGGGTGGTGGTGACACCCACAAATCTTCACTACTGCAGTAATAAAGTGTATCCAATGAAGGTTACAATGTTTGATCATGAGACATGATCTACCCTATGAAAGGTCTACCCTATTAAAGGCTTACAAAGAATATTAGGTCTTACCCTGTTAAATATTTCAACACCACATTAAAAGTGTGCCTTGTTAAAGGACTTTAACTCAAAATAAACCAAGCACCTTGTTAGAGGATTTCAATACAACCTATTAGGACTACTTCGTTAAGAGATTTAATTGATTCACCTATTAGAATGTCTCAACATTGATCATGCAGTTAGCACTTTGTTTCTTGATAATAAATCACCTCTAAATTAATGTATTCTTGATTCTTCTCGATTAGATGTCTCTGTTGTTCACTATTTCCTTCCTTTGTTCTCCTTTAACTGATTATGTAATGCAATTTTAATTCACAATACCTTAGTCACCATGAATATTCTATTCTCACATGCAAACTTCTCTCTTCGCTCCTTCCACACACATGAGAAGTTTAGGGTTCATCTTTCTTAAGAAGACTCAGGTGACTTAGGGTTAGGTACAAATTAATGGCTATGATTCATCCACTTTTCTACTTAAACCTTCCCTTTTCCTAATTGGATGCATGTAATGCATAGGGATTCCAACTTGAGATTCATCCTTATCACCAAAATATCATAATTCAATCTGTAAGTTGGCTAAAAAATGGTCTACATAGTAGTTTGTGCCAATACAAACAACTATGACAAAACTGTGTTACTCAGCATCTGTAGTCTCTGATGCTTGACATATACTAATTTTTACACTATGACTCGACATCTAAATTACTCAACATGCATTGCTTACTGGGCTCTTGAATCACTCGACATACACTATTTGCTCGGCACTTGAATGACTCGGCACTCACTATGGACTCGACATGCTCTATCTTGTACATGTTGTGCTCGACATATACTACTTATTTGGCATGAACTAAGTAAATGACTTAAGTATATAGATACTCACTTGTCAAAACCAATCTAAGATCAACAATCTTTCCCTTTGACATGAGCGTCAAAAACACTTGGTCATGCATTAATACTACTGTTCTTACAAGCATAACATATCTCTTATTAGGTTTCTATACAAAATTTCAAAATATCAAAATTTTGCAACAACTTATACCTCAAAATCTTATAATTCCTGCTAAGTTGTTAGATTTGGTTCTGTAATCAAAATGTTACTCCTGATGAGTAGATGTGCCTCAACTGATACTCTTTTATTTGTTTGATGTTTGTGATTGTTGTTCTTTGCTTGCTCCCCCATACTCTTACTCTTCCTTAGCTTAGCTCTCTTTCCCCCACTTTGCTTAAGCTAAATTTCTCCCCCTTTGCTTAGCTCTCTTTCTCCCCCTTTTTGACACTCATGTCAATGGGCTATACACTGATAGTGTGTTTGTCTAAGAAAGATTTATGGATCTCAAGGGTAATCTTAAGAGTGACATCCCAATTGTCACAAGCTACATCCAAAGACTTAATCTAGATGGCTAGCTCAGCAGCAAGGTGAACTAGGCCATCTAATGTAGAAAGATTGGGATCTTTCTTCATAAGAGTTTTTGCATAGCCTATCTCCTTGTGAAAAATCTCCATGTAAGGAGTCAATGTTGTTTTGATGCTTATCAATTTAGCCCTTATGTTGGCTTTATCTATAGATAATGATGGTAATTGACTCCGAGTTTGCAATAAAGTCTTGAAATGCTTCTCACATTGAGCTAGAGTCATCGGAAATTTTGCACCTGATGAATTGATTTAACTTTCCAAGCTCAAAATGTGACTCCTTGTCTCTTGTGTAAAGAGTGTAGGATTACATAGTTTGGTGTACAAAGAGAAAATGTTCTCAAGTACATTCTTCACACTTCTATCTTAGTTGCCAATGTAACTAGTGTAAGTGCTATGTCACTAGACATTTTCTCATTCACTTTACTTTGAAATTTCTTTTCAGACCATTGTAATAATTTTGCATTAGTATCAAGGTTGACATCACTTACCTTTTCCACTATATTTGTCAATTGTTCAATAAGTGGCTTGGTTTCATTTGGAGCAGGCAGATTGAATGCATATAAGAAGATGTCTTTAATATTAAGCAAAGCTAGCTTCTGCTTATGCTCTCTTCTAAGCAGTTCTTGATGTTTCTTTCTAGCTAGGGCTTCTTGAAGTATACCCATCCGCTCTATTGTCATTGTGGCATAATCATATTTTGGTAAAATAATTTCTTCATCTAGGCTTACATCTCCATATGTTATTACCTCTTCTACCTTTGATGAACTTGGACTTAGCACTGAGAATTGCTAAGTTATTGCATTTGTGCTCGAGCTTTGAAGAGTGTGACTGGAAGGAGTGCTTGGTAAAGTTACCATTGCTTGAATTTTTGCTAGCTCCTTTGGCTTTGGTGTCAACTCAATCTCTTTAGGCTTGTCCTTTTCTACCACATTACTATGAGTTGCACCTTGAACTTGTGCTAGAGGTGTAGATGAATCTAACTGACCTGTTTGACTCTGTGCTTTAGTAGTGACTTGAGTTTCCACTTTATCCTCTCTAATTGTATCAATCCTTTTTGCTGTAATTATTGGTACTTTATCTAAAGGTTGTACACTAGTGACTTGAGGGGTGATGGTAGGTGGTTCTTGTGTTTTCACCTCCTCCCTTGTAGTGTTAGTCACTAATTTATGAATTTCATCTACACTCACCAATATAGAGTTGTCACACAGTTTAGCTTGTAGTGTAGATTGATCAAGTATCTTTTTCAAGTCTTCCTCTGTTAGGAGATTGATGTTCTGAGTAGTGAGATCACATACATCCTTTACTATGATAGTTTTAGTACTCATACTTGTTATTTATTGAGGGTTGACATTTGGCTATTGTGTATCTTGTGTTGATCTTAGATTGGTTTTGACAATTGAGTGTCAACACACTTAAGCTTTTTACTTAGTTCATGCCAAGCTAGTGACATATGCCGAGTATAATGGTATAGATGCTAAGTTGCAATGAGTGTTGAGTCACTCATGTGCCGAGCAGTTCAAGTGCCAAGTGAATAGTAGATGCTGAGCAAGTTCAAGTGTCAAGCTAGATAGAATTATAGAATGTGTCGAGCATCAGTATTATCAAGTGCCGAGTAACACAAAATTGACCTAGTTATTTGTGATGGCACAAACAACTATATAAACCATTTTTGAGCTGACATATGGATAGATCTTGAAGCTTTGAGGATAAGATAAAATCTATTTGGATTCCCTATGCGATCAACATGCAACCAATTAGAAAAATGGAAGGAATTGAGCAGGAAAATGAATGAATCTCAATCGTAGATTCATACCTAACCCTAAGCCAACAAAGTTTTTTAAAAGAAGACAAAGCCTCATAATTCAATATATGAGAGAGAATTAGAGAATGCATGCAAGGAGGTGATACTAGCAAAGATTTGAAGGAAGTGAAAGGGGTGAATTGATTAGTATACATTCAAGGTGACTTAGAAGAAGGACATAATTGCAAAATTAGTTATCAGAACATAGGATTGAGGATACAAAAATTTCATATTAGATCAAAAAGGATCAAGATGAATTGAATTGAGATATGAAATTAGAAATACCAGATTGTAAGTGTATCAGGTCAAACATTCTACTATAATTTCTAACAACTATATCAGTAGGATGAGTTCCTTTATATTAAGGTTGATTTAACCGTCATTATGAAATCCTTTAATAGGGTGACATTCCAAGCAAGTGTTCTAAAGTCCTTTAGCCATGAACACTTTTAATAGGGTGGGGTGGGATCTAACAATCTTTTGTAAGCCTTTAACAGGGTAAGCCTTTCATAGGGCAGATCATGAGAATGGTCAAATTATGTAACCTTAATAGGTGAACTTTATTGCTGCAGTAGTGAAGAATTATGGGTGTCATCTCCACCCCAGTTTTACCTTCTCATTGGAGGGTTTATGGGTAAACATATCTGGTGTCAAGTGTTCATGTGGATGCATTTAATTTACATGTTATTTCAATATGTTTATGCATGCATTGTTTTAAAGTTAAAAGTTTTATTAGTTAGAGATTAGTACTTCTGATTCACCCCCACCTCTCAAAAGTATACATTTCCCATTTATATTTCCAACAATTGGTATCAGAGGCAAGTTCTCATTAGGATAATCCTTACAACCTGGAAAAAAGATCTTGAGATGGAAGTTCACAAGTTGGGAAAGACAATTGAAAATTAGGAGATTGAGATACATCTCTTACTACAATAATTGAATGAAGCTATAGATGCCTTGAGAAGTTCGCTAAAGAGAAGGAAAGAGATTACTATGGCAGAAAATGACACTCAATACAAAGAGATTGACACCACAAAGTTATTTGTAGATGGTAACTCCCATGAATTTGATGTAGCAATTGCAGATCTCATGGACAAGAATAGAGCACAAGCTGAAGAGATTAGAAATCTCAAGTTGGAACAAGAATCACAAGTAATATTGCTATGTGAGGTGACTAAACAAAAGAAGAAAGCTATAGAAGACAAGACCATGATTGAAGAAGACAAAAGAATTTTGTCAAATAGATTAGAAGAAAAGTTAGCAGAGCTATCTAGCATCTCAAACATGCAACTAGACACCCTAAGCCAAATGATGAATGCTCATCATGAGTTGAATGTCAAGGACACTGAGATAACTACATTGAAGTTATAGAATGAGAAATTAAAGAATGACTTCAAAAGAGAAGAGGAGTTTGCCAAAAGTTTCAACAAGCCAAATGAAGCCATCAAGTACTTTGATCAACTACTAAAATCCCCTAGATCTAGTAAAGACACATTAGGATTGGGCTACACAAGCATTGAAGAAGGAGATTCATCCAAATCTGTTAAGGAAAGAAACAATAAAGGTAAGAATTCTAAACCTACTTGTCATCATTGTGGAAACAAAGGACAGACAACTAATGTTTGCAAGAGCAAGAATGCTAGTCAGAATGCTAAGCCAAAGAACCTAATTGTCACAAGTGAAACAAACAAGGTCATCGGACACATGAATATAGAACTAGAACCATGCATGCACAAAAATTTGAAGGACACTTCTACAATTGTCAGAAGTTTGGACACAAAGCCTTTGAATGCAGATCCAAGACCATATGGTCATTAAACAAGTCAACAAAGGGAAGAAACTATGGAAATTCCTATAATCGGGATTACAATACAAGACATAGCTGTCATTATTGTTAAGAGTATGGACACATCCCTAAGAATTGCATAAGAACACACTTTAATGGTAGCTACAACAGATGGTTGAGTCAAACTACATGCTTTAGCTATCTAAAAACTGGTCATATCAGCAAGCACTGCCCAACAAGGACAAAGGTGCCTAACTCAGAGTTCAACAAGGGAAAAGGCAAGGTAGATGTTGAGCACATTAGAGGAGAGATGAACAAAATATGGAAGGAGAAAGATGAATGTAGCACATAAAATGAAGAGATCACTTCACCCAAAAGGTCAAGTGGTCACATTTCATCAAACTAAGCAAAAGGAGGTATGTGGGACTGATATTTAAATGCCTCATCATACATCAATTCCAAGATAAGTTAGTGCTGAAAAGGATAAACTAGCATGAATAAAGATGCAAGTCAAAAAGGAAAACCAAGGTCAAATCTTTAAGTTCTCATCTTACTACCGAGTGTGAAAAATCCACTTCAATTGCCAAGTAAAATTCTAGTGTGTGCCGAGTTGTCAACCAAAGCCTATTGAAGTTGAGTTAGTAGTAGCTATGGAGTGAAGGAAATTCCTATTGGCACTGAGTAAGGGTAATTCTAATGGATGCCGAGTGAAACAAAAATTACATAGAAGCTGAGTTTATAGCTATATAAGCACCATGTATAAAATGCAATGTTTTGAAAGGGTATAAGGCAATTTTTTGCTCATTTTTTTGTCATTATGAACACAAAGAAAGAGTGAGTAGATAGAAGAAGCAATTTTCAAACAAGAACAAAGCATTTGCATGGATTCCAATAATGATCAATCATCATTCCATCGATCTAAAGGTATTCTTCATGTTCTAAATTATGCAACTTCATTTAGTTAAAATCCTAGTTTGCAAAATGGCCTCTAGCTCTAAGAATCCTAAGGATAAGGAACCATTTGAAGTTCAACTAGTCAGTAATGAGGTAAAACAACCAGAATTTAGGGCTATTCTAGAGGTTGCATACAAGGATGACCTAGTAGGTGCATTATCAGTTATTCCACCCAAGGTTGTCATGGTTTAGGATGTAAGGAAGTGTTATAATTGCAACGTTGGAGGAATTGGAGACATGGAAATTTGACAGGCATATGATAAATTATGTGAAAATAGAATGTTAAAAGAAAAATTCAAAATCGTAGAAAGAAAGGGACTAATCCGTGCCCTAGATTTCCCCACTATCTTGAAAATAGAATGGATAAGAATTGTCTTAAGTAAAATCCATGATGGATGCCTATGGCTAGAAGGAGGACCTATCAAATTGTCAAAGAGGATTGTACATAGGGTTAGAGGATATCCAACCCTAGATCAGTCCAAGACCCTAAGGAGCGACTCTAAAGAAGTGAGTGAGAAAAATACAAGGGAAAAATGGAACAAGAGAGGAATGACAATTGACACTATCAAGGATCCACTTCTTGAAATTGTAGTGAGAGCCATATCACACAAATTCTATCAATCAAGCCGACTGAATAGTGTCCCATGTATTTCAGTTGATGTGGGATACAAGATTGTGAAGAAAGATCATACTTATGATCTAACAGAGCTACAATTGTAGCAAATAATGGAGAACTTAGGAGCAATAAGGAGATCTAAAAGTGCTCAATGTAAGTTTGGTTCCATATTGATATCCATATTTTTCTATGTTTAAAATGAATTCCCATATTTTGGTAAGATAGGATGGAAGACCGATAGGTCTATGGCTATGCAAATAAATGAGTACATTGAACAAATGGGAGACAATTTTGAGTTAGTGATGACTAGCTACTTTGAAGACTTTAAGCAGTCAATTAAATAGAGGCTAAGAATTCCTATTTCCCTAGTGGAAAAGTACTACAATGACATATGTTTCTTGGTAGACATTGATTACACCTTTATCCAAGCTACAGTACTTAGAGTGAGATGGCTAAGGCCTTTGGGTTATGAAATCAACATAGATAAAGCATCAACTATCATCACTACATTGCTTGTAGAAGAAGTTGATAAGTCAACAAAAATCTTTGGTAGTTATGATGTTGTTAAATCTAAGGTTGAAATGGAGTTGAAAATTGCCTCAAACTCTGAAGAAGAAGGATAAAATGGTGAGGAAGTTGAAAGCTAAATTTGGTGAAGGAGCTGAAGGCAATGATGAAGATGATGATGAAGAAGAAGAAGAGCAAGAAGAAGAGAAAGGCCAAGAACCTCTTGCCCTAACCCAAGGAATGGATGAAGATGTTGAAGAAGAAGGTGTTGAGGAGGAACAAACTGAGGAAGTACTAGCCAAACAAGAACCAAAGAAGAGAAAGGCTAAAACATAACGTACAACTTAGCCAAAGGAAAAGAAAATTGCAAAACCAAGCCTTGAAAAACCTACTGCTCCAGCCACAAGAGCCACCACAAGGGCCACCACTCAAAAGGCTAAGGAGAAAGTAAAAGAGAAGAAGAAGGCTACTAAACAACAAGTTCCCATGTGAAATAAATTAAGGAGAAAATATGTTGCACAACTAGAATCTAATGATGAAAGGACTGAGTCAGAAGACACAAGGTAGTTCAGAGTGTTAAGTCATGCTCCCAAGTCTGATATGGAAAATATTTGTGATAATGTTAGGGATAATGTAGACTTAATTGGTTTGAAAAATATTGAATTTAATAAATTGAGTATAGAAGATAAAAATAAGGTTGAAGAATTAGTGTATGCCATGATGGAAAAATTCAAGAATACCCCACTTGAATTTGACACTACAATGCCCAAAGATTTATATTCAATTGTTGAGAATAAATGACATTATTGCCTAAATATGGAGAAGGAAATAAGAGAGTCTACATTGGCACAAGTGATGCCAGAATTGTCAAAAGGGAAAATAAAAAAGGCAAACAAGAAACATGGTAGCCAATTTTCACCCAAGTATAGAGCCTTCAACATACTTCAAAACAAGATTGAAGATTTTGTAGAGAAATCAACTCAAATGTGGAAGTTGATATATGGCTTGACTACTATCAAGGAAGGAGAGGAAGATCCCTTTGAGGGAAGAAACAATGGAGAAGATGAGGATGATAAGGAAGGTGAAATAGATAAAGAAAAGGAAGGTAACATAGTGGAGGAGACACAATAAAAGGGAGATGAAGTGGCAATAGCTGAGGAGCAGTAGATAGATCAAAGTGTGCAAGACACACAATTAACACCATTAAGCCCTCCATATGACACAAACACACCTACAGAGATAGTAAAAGTAAAAGATTTTCCTAACAACTCAACTCAAAATATCAATCCACTAACTTCAAAGGATCTAAAGAAGATTCTTGACCAATCACATTACATGCTAAATTGTGTGATAATCCAGTGTTGGTCAATATGGATAAGTTACAAAAAGTAGTAGCTAACATAACCAGGGAAAAGATGAATACACAAGATCCACAATCTGCCATCCCTATATCTACTAGTGGTCAACCTCAAGAGCAAGCATCAGAAGATACATCAGCAAAGGTTGATACCATAGTCAAAGTCGTTATGATTGAACAATATACTAAGATTGCAGAGGAGCCCACAAGGAAACAAGCAGGATAGAAAGAGGTATATGTACCTACTTCACAAAAAAAAGGTGCACCATAGATAATTGTTATTGATCAAGAAAAATTAGAAGAAGATAAGTACATTCCAAAGGAAAAGGAGTAGGAATCCATTCAGACATTGGTTAATTTACCAACAACTGGCACTCCAACCAAAGTCCTTCAAAAGCTGAGCATTGATACAATGCCACTTTAGATTTCCACACTAGGCTCAAGCTCAACAAAGGTTGCAAGGGTACTTCACTATGGAGACGCAACACTATATGAAGAAATAGTTATACCAAAATATGACTATGCAACCATGAACCTAGAACATATCAATATCATGCAAGAGGCACTGGAAAGAAAGAAGAACCAAGAAATACTTAGAAAGGAGTATAAGCAAAGGCAAGCACTACATGAGATCAAGGACATCTTTTTAGATGCATTCAACTTGCAAACACCTAATGAAACCAAGCCTATAGTGGAACAATTATAAAAAATTGTTGAACAATTGACAAATGAAGGCTAGGAAACCAATGCAAAACTCATGGAATGGTCTGAAAAGAAGTTTCAAGGTAAAGTTAATGAGAAGATATCTAGTGGAATAGTACTGTCACAAGTTGAATTGGCTACAAAGATTGAGAATATATTCTCACTGTACACCAAATTGTGTGACCCCACACTCTTCACACAAGAAATGAGCTAGGGGATTATGAGTCTAGAAATAAATTTGAAAATATATAGTATGCAATTACCACAAAACCCTGCTCAAAGCGAGAAGCACTTTCATTCAATGCTTCACACACAAAGGAACTAGCTATATTAACAAAATAAGAGGCTAACATAAGAGTCAAGCTAGTCCAGATTCAAGCTTCCCTGACCTCTCACATGGAAATACTACAAAAGGAACTAGCCTATGCTAAAATATTACTCAAGAAAGATCCTAATCTTTCAACTTTGGATGGCTCAGTTCACCTTGCAGTAGAGAAAAGCATCCAAATCAATCATTAGATGTTGCAATAGACAACCTGGGATGTTGGTCTCAAGATTGTAATGGAAGTGAATAAGAACTTCTTGGATAAATACACACTTAGTGTATAGACCCTTTGACATCAGTGTCAAAAAGGGGGAGATACAAGATGGAGACAAATATGCAAGGGGGAGACATGTGAAAGGGGGAGATATAAATAAATAGATAGAAGAGAAAACAAAGGGGGAGTAAATAGTAGAAAAGCAAAAATAGGGCATATTAGAACATATTAGATAGAGAGTATTAGAATGATTGAAGATAAAGAGTAATAATAGTCAAATCTACTCTGAGAGATCTTGGATACAGAAAAGACACATAAACTCAAGGGGAGTCACAAAATTTTTGAGGTATATGGTTCATTACAAAATTTTGATTTTTTTTGAAGTTTTGTATATATGCCGAACTGGATGTATATTATATTCAAGGAGATTAGATTCATCATGTATAGTTAAGTGTTTTTACCACTCATGTCAAATGGGGAGATTGTTGATCTTAGATTGGTTTTGATAATTGAGTGTCAACACACTTGAGCTTTATACTAAGTTCATGCCAAGCTAGTAACATATGCCGAGTATAATGTGTATAGATGCCAATTTGTAATGAGTGTTGAGTCACTCATGTGCTGAGCAGTTCAAGTGTTGAGTGAATAGTAGATGCCAAGAAAGTTCAAGTGCCAAGGCCAACAGAATTATAGTACGTGCTGAGCATTAGTATTATCAGGTGCCAAGTAACACAGAATTGACCTAGTTGTTTGTAATGGCACAAACAACTATATAAACCATTTTTGAGTTGACATATGGATAGATCTCGAAGCTTTGAAAATAAGATCGAATCTATTTGGATTCCCTATGTGATCAACATGTAACCAATCAGAAAAATGGAAGGAATTGAGCAAGAAAAATGAATGAATCTCAATCGTATATTCATACCTAACCCTAAGCCACCAAAGTCTTTTTTAAAGGGAGATAAAGCCCCATAATTCAATATGTGAGAGAGAGCATGAAAGAATGCATTCAAGGAGGTGAAACTAGTGAAGATTTGAAGGAAGTGAAAGGGGTGAATTGATTAGTATACATTCAAGGTGACTTAGAAGGACATAATTGTAGAATTAGTTATTAGAACAGAGGATCGAGGATACAAAAATTTAATATCAAATCAGAAAGGATCAAGATGAATTGAATTGAGATCTAAAATCAGCAATACCAAATTGTAAGTGTATTAGATGAAACATTCTACTATACTTTCTAACAATTGTGTCAGTAGGATGAAATTCTTTATATTAAGGTTGACTTAATAGTCACTGTGAAATCCTTTAATAGGGTGACATTCCAAGTGAGTGTTCTAAAGTCTTTTAGCCAGGCACACTTTTAATAGGGTGTTAAAACCCTTTAACAAGGTCGGATCTAACAATCCTTTGAAAGCCTTTAATAGGGCATGCTTTTCACAGGGTAGATCATGAGAATGGTCAAATTATGTAAACTTAATAGGTGAACTTTATTGCTACAGTAGTGAAGAATTGTGGGTATCATCCCCACCCCAGTTTTACCTTCTCATTAGAGGGTTTTTGGGTAAACATATCTAGTGTCAAGTGTTCATGTGGATGCATTTAATTTACATGTTATTTCAATATGTTTATGCATGCATTGTTTTAAAGTTAAAAGTTTTATTAGTTAAAGATTAGTACTTCTGATTCACCCTGCCTCTCATAAGTATACATTTCCCATTTGTATTTCCAATCTATTGTACACTTTATTCTTCTTACTATTCTTTCTCAATTGTTTCTTGATCATTTATATCCATTTCAGTACCTCCCTCAACTGTTCCTTCTTTATTGTTATCTTCTTCATCATCTTTAACCTCATTAGGCTCTTATTCTCCTGCTTTGACTATAGCTAACCCATGTGTAACTTTGCACATCTGTGTAGTCTTCTTTACAACATCTTCTATATTATTTTGTAATATGCTAAAGGCTCTATATTTAGGGACAAATCTAACAACATATTTCTTTATGGCTTTAGCCATTTGTGCCTTGCTAACTTCAGGCATAACTTGAGTAAGGGCAGTTTCTCTTATTTGCCTTTTAGTATCCAAACAAAGTGCCATTTTTGCTCAACTCTTTCATATAGGCTTTCAGATGTGGAGCTGTCAATCTCTAGAGGAGCTTTCTTGAAAATATCCATCATGGCATATATTGCCTCCTCCACTTGATTCTTTTCAACTTTTCCAAGATTTTCAAAATCAATGTGAGAAAATCCTTATAAGTCTGCATTATTTCTAACATTCTCACATAATTTTTCTAGATCTAAAGATGGAGTATGAATCACCACTTGGAATTGGATATTATCATTAGATTCAATTATTTCCTCATCAGATTCAACCTGAACATGTATTTTCTCCTTGGTCTTTTATGTGCTTCTTCCTACTCTATAGGTTTGGCTTTCTCTTTAAAATTTTGTGCAGTGACATGTGCACTAGCGCTTGTGGTAGGTGCAGTAGGTTTGGGCTAGCTTGGTTTGACAATATTTTTGGGTCTTGTTACTACTTGTGCCTTAGCATTTCTCTTCTCTTAATTAGTAGGAATAGGTGCTTCCTCAGCTTCGTCTTCCTTGACACCTTCTGCAATTTCTATTTCTTCCTCTTGCTGATCTTCATCCTTTCCTTGTGTCAATACATGTGGGGCTTGAAACTGAGTGTCTTCTTCCTCTTCATCCTCTTCTTGCTCGCTACCTTCACCTAATTTTTCTTTCAATTTCTTTACTAATTTCCCCTTCTTTTTGATGACAGATGTAGTCTTTAGTTCCACGGTAATCTTAGATTTGTCCATCTCATAATTACCAAATGCTTTGGGATCTTTGTTTGTTTCTTTTGTAAGTAATGTTGTTATTGCTACGGAGGCCTCATCTACATTAATTTAATAGCATAATGGCCTTAGCCATCTTACTCTTGGAGTTGTTGTTTGAACAAATGTATAATCAACATAAACTAGGAAACAAACATCATCATAATGCTTTTCCACTCATGATATTGGAATCCTCAATCTCTTCTTCATAGATTGCTTGAAGTCCCCAAAGTAACTGATCATTACTGACTCAAAATTTTCACCTAATTATTTAATGAACTCTCTTATTTGAATTGCAATAGACCTATTTTTCTTCCATGCCACATTTCCAAATGTAGGAAATGTGTTCTAAATATAAAAGAAGATACATATCAAAATAGATCCAAATTAACACTGAGCACTCTTTGCTTTCCTTATTGCTCCTAGGTTTTCAATCAATTGTTGTAGTTGCAGCTTGACAAGATCATATGTATGATCCTTGTTCACAATCTTGTAAACCATATCCACTACAATGTAGGGTACACTATTCAATCTGCTTGATTGGTAAAACTTATGTGCAATTACCTTTACCATCAAATCTATCAGAGGATCTATGATGGTGTCTATTGTCATTCCCCTCTTATTCCATATAGCCCCTATGTTCTTCTCAATAACTTTTTTGGATCCACTCCTCATTATCTTTGGTCGATCTAAAGTTGGATACCCTATTACCCTATGGATTATTCTCTTTGTGATTTGGATTGGTCCATTATCTAACCACAATGAACTATCATGAATCCTACTCAAAACAATCCTTGTCCATCCTATTTTGAAAATATTAGGGAAACCTTGGGCATAAGGCTCTTCCCTTAACACACCATTTTCACAAAGTTTTCCATATGCTTCTCTTATTTCCATGTCACAAATACTACCAATCTTACAATTGTAACACTTTTTGACATCCTGAATCATTAAATTTTTTGGTGGTATCATAGATAACACACAAGAGGAATCTTGTTTGTATGCTATTTCTAGTATGGCTTTGAAAATAGGTCATTTTCAATATCAATTTTTCTAGAATTTGATTATGTCTAAAATTTTTAGCATCAATGTTTCGGATCACACATAGTGATCCATTAGGATGAAGAGCAAGAGAATAGAAAAAATAAGCTAATGATATTGATATCGCTAATGGCTTGTGGAAGCCAAATGACACTCAAACAGGTTGTTTTACTTTGTTGCTAACCAATTGAACATTCAAAACCTCTTTTCCCTCTACACCTTTTTCCTTCAAAGAACTAGATGCCATTTTACAAAACTAGGGTTTACAAAATTAGAAACAGTGTAGCTTGACACATAATAAATACCTTGTAAAATCTGATGAGATGATATCAAATAGCTATTCAAATCTCCTACAATCACTTTGGATGGAATTTCCTGATCACCTCTAGCTCCTCTTGCTCTCTTGCAATTTTGAATGATGTCAAATGAACAAAAATTGATCAAATACCCTTTAAAATACTACAATTAATGTTGAGTGCTTACATAGCTGTAAGCTTGGCATTAACCAATTTTTGGCTCACTTAGCATCCACTAGTCATTTAGAAACCATTACTAGCTTGATAACAACTAGTTAGATTGTCAACTCGGTATCCTCTAGCATTTCACTTGACAATCATAGGAAACTTTTCATGCTCAACAGTAACATGAAAAGCTTATTTTTCTTTGATTCCTAATAACATCTTGCATATTTTTTCATGCTTATGTAATCTTTTTAGAACTAAATTCTTTGGAACTAATGTATGATATAACTTTGGAATAGCAGTCCCACATACCTTTTGATTGCTTAGTTTGATGAGGTGTGATCACCTGACCCATTGGGTGAAGTGATCCCTTCTCTACTTGATGTGCTGTAATCCTCCTTTTTCTTCCATGTCTTGTTAATTTTATTTATGACATTTTTAATCTCTACCTTGTCTTTGCCTTTACCTTTATTGAACTCACAACTTGATGCTTGTAACCTTGTTGGACAATATTGATTAATATAACCAATCTTCAAACAACTAAAACATGTGGTTTGACTCAACCACCTTTTGTAGTCACTTTTGAAGTGTGTTCTAATACAATTCTTAGGAACATGTCCATACTCTTGAAAATAATGACAACTATACCTTATATTATAATCCCAACTATAAGAGTTTCTATTGCTCTTTACCTTTGTTTGCTTGTTTGATGATCACATGGGTTTGGATCTACACTCAAAAGCTCTCTGTCCATACTTGTGATAGTTATAACAATATCCTTCAAATCTTTGAGTGTGCATTGTCTTAGTTCTGCACTCATGTGCTCGATGACCTTATTTGTTGTACTTATGATAGTGACCCATGGTCTTTTGCTTAGCACTCTGATTTATAGTCTTGCTTCTGCATACATTTATAGTGTGTCCTTTCTTACCACAATTATGAAAAGTAGGTTTAGAATTATTACCTTTTTTATTCCTTTCTTTAGCACTTTTGGATGACTCTCCTTCTTCAACACTTGTGTATCCCAGTCTAGATGTATCATTGTTAGGTCTAGGGGATCTCATTAATTGCTCAAAGTATTTGATGGCTTCACTTGATTTATTGAAACTTTCAACAAATTCCTTTTCCCTTTTTAGGTCATTATTAAATTTCTCATTCTACAACTTCAATGTTGTTATCTCAATGTTCTTGACATTTAGTTCATAGTTGGCATTCATTATTTGACTTAAAGTATCCAATTGCATGTTAGCAATCCTAGCTAGCTCTGATGATTTCTCTTCCAGTCTATTGGTCAAAACTCTTTTGTCATCTTCAATCATGGCTTTGTCTTCTATAGATTTCTTTTTCTATTTAGTCATCTCACATAGTAGTATGGCCTATGATTCTTGCTCTAACTTGAGATTTCTGATTTCTTCAGCTTGGGCTTTATTCTTTTCCCTTAGATCTACAACTGTTGCATCAAATTCATTGCAGTCTCCATTAGGAAATAGCTTAGTAGTATCCATCTCTTTGTATTGTGTGTCATTCTCCTCAATAGTAATGTCCTTCCTTCTCTTTAAATATTTATTTAAGTCTTCTCTTGCTTCATTCAGTTGAAGTAGAATGAGTTGTATTTCAATTCCCTAATTCTCAATGATCTTTCCTAACTTGTAGACTTCCATTTCCAAAATCTTTCCTCAAAGCTACAGAGCTTCTCTTTTAGAGAACTAGGCTCTGATACCAATTATTGGATTTATATTAGGAAAGGTAAACTTCTGGGGCAGGGGGGTGTGAATCAATAGTTTAAACTTTTGACTCATAAAACATTCACCACACATCCATCTCCTACATTCAATAAGTAAATTGAAATACCATGTAAAGCATGTACATCTAAATCATGTAAAAATGTAAGCATTCACACATATATGACACCAAATATGATTACCCAAAAACCCTCTAATGAGAAGGTAAAATTGGGGTGGGGATGACACCCACAAATCTTCACCGCTATAGTAATAAAGTGTATCCAATGAAGGTTACAATTTTTGATCATGAGACATGATCTACCCTATTAAAGGCTTACAAAGACTGTTAGGTCCTACTCTATTAAAGGATTTTAACACCCTATGAAAAGTGTGCCTTGTTAAAGGACTTTAACTCACAATAAAGTAAGCACCTTGTTAGAGGATTTCAATATAGCCTGTTAGGACTACTCTGATAAGAGATTTAACTGATTCACCTATTAAAATGTCTCAACTTTGATCCCATAGTTATCACTTTGTTGCTTGATAATAGATCACCTCTAAACTGATGTATTCTTGATCCTTCTTGATTAGATGTTTCTTTGTTGTTCATTATTTCCTTCCTTTGTTCTCCTTTAATTAATTCTACAATGTAATTCCAATTTATAATATGTCAGTCATCATGAATACTTTACTGTCCCATGTAAAGTTCTCTCTTCGCTCCTTTCACACACATAAGAAGTTTAGGGTTTTTCCTTAAGAAGACCTAGGTGACTTAGGGTTAGGTATTAATCAATGATTGCGATTCATCCTTTTTGCTACTAAACCTTCCCTTTACTTGATTGGATGCATGTAATGTATAGGGATTCCAACTTGAGATTCATCTTTATCACCAAAATATCATAATTCAATCTATGAGTTAGTTTAAAATTGGTTTACATAGTAGTTTATTCCAATACAAACAACTATGATGAAACTGTGTTACTCGACATCTATAGTCTTTGATGCTCAACATATACAGATTTCTATACTATGACTCAACATTTGAATGACTTAGAATGCACTACTTATTCGGCTCCTAAATCACTCGACGTACACTATCTGCTCAGCACTTGAGTGACTTGACACTCACTATGGGCTCAACATGCTCTATCTTATACATGTTGTGCTCGAAGTATACTACTTTTTTGTCATGAACTAAGTAAATGATTTAAGTGTATAGACACTCACTCGTCAAAACCAATTTGAGATCAACATCCCCATAGTGATGTCCTTTTGATCAGTAAGGTCATTCATGTAATTTTCTTGCTTCATGCATTTGACTATGGCATGTTTCTTGAGTTGATGGTAGGGACACAACTCATTCTCTTTGTACCACATAGGTTTAGGTGTTTTCATCAAGTGATTGTGTCTACAGGTAGACCACAAGATTACATTTTACCATTCTATCAAAGGTGACATAGAGCGGATCTCCTAGGGGAGTGAAAACCCTTTTTTGGTTGCTTTGGTTGCATGGATTCTATCTAGTGATGACATATATGGAATTCATTTTATTGATTAGTGCTTGTTGGGGAAATATTGGTGCACATGGTTGATATGCCTATTGTTGGGGTTGCTAATTTGTTTGTTAGAATGGTTGTTGTTATTGTTGAAATGGTTGTTGGTGGATATGGAATCACTTCTACCACATAGACATATTTCATGTTAGTAGCACTGTCTATTATTGTATTTTCATTCCTTTTCTAGTACCTTAATTTCTTAGTGGAGTGACCCTACTCTTGGGTATTCTCTTTGTACAACTTAATAGATCCATATTCAACGAGTGCTTTCTTTATATCCATACCCTTTTCTCTAATATCATTGTAAGTTTGTAGCCAATTCATGTGCATGTGATATAAAAACTTTTGTGCATTGTCAATAAACATCTTTACAAGGTGTTTTTTATATAGGTTGCATAACACTCGGGTTGTAAGGGTTTTCCACCTTTACAGGTAGTCATCTAGGCTTTATCCTCCCCTTCTACTATGTGCGGCATAAGTCAACTACTAAGAGCTCATGTTCAACCAGGTAAGCATACTGTGCAATGATATTTTTTAGATATTTTTGCAAATGTATTGACTATTCCATAGGTATGCAGTAAAAACATTTGGGAGCGGGGCCTCCAAGGCTCTTTAGGAATAAATGCATGAGGAATATTCTGCTACATGCTTCTTCTTGAAAGAGCACATGAATTTACTTCATGTGTGCCACTAGGTCTATCTTCCCCCTAAATTTGTAAAATTTTGGTATTTCAAAGTGCTTAGGGAACAATGTTACTATGATAGACCTATTGAATTGGTACAAACACACATCCTCAAATTAAAAAGTCTAGGACTCATTGCTAGTTTTGAGCTCCTTTATTTCATTTCTTATTTCTTTCCTTTTTGGGTTAATGAGAGCTACAAGAAGTGGCCCCATTCCCAGTGCCCTTGGTGTAGGGTAGGTATAAGATGGAGTGAGTGAGTATGGAAGATTTTGATGTGTGAAATGCAGAGGTTGGAGTGACGAATGTCCTACCACTGGTATGAGAGCTAGAAATTTCTATAGTTGTGGGATATACTAATGTTGTAGTTATGCAATGTATTCTTGCTAAAGTTGTGGAGTTTTCATGTGTTATTGCATGCAGTAGTTATGGGATTGGTGTGCAAATGAATAAGTTTGTTGTGCATGTTGCATGCATTGTTGTTATTATTGTTGAGGTGGATAGATTTTCACATTGGTTTGAGTGGTCACATTTTTCCCAACGCATGATGATGTGCACCTACATGTCAGGACATTTGGGCATTAAATTACATGATACAATTCATATAAGGGGTTTCCACCATTTGCAAAAAATACAATGGTGGTATAGGCTGGTTAATCCCAAGAGGAGGCATGGCCAAGTAGTTGGTGATGGATGATAGTGAACTTACCAATGGTGGTGGTGGTGATGGTGGTTGTGGTTGTCTATGGAAGGTCATCTACATTGGAATAGATGCAATGAGAGTGATGGTTGGGATGCTTGTAGCCTGTACTTGTGTCTATCTTGGCCCCTATGAGACAAGTGGAAATGAGATGGTTGTGCCTTGCATGAGTGTGAAGGGACTAGTAGTTGTGCTAGATGGAAGCAAGGGTTGGTTGTTAGGCCCTATTTGTGGCATTCCTATTGTGAAATATGGTTCTACCTATGTAGTTTGTTAAAATGGAATGGTGGAACCACTAGTGGGGATGGCATATGATGTGGAATCTTGCAAATGTGAGGCAATAGTGGGGAAAACTATTTGAGAGATGACCAATGGTTGTGTGATGAAGATTTCATTGTTTTTGTTGGAAATCTAATAGGGAAAGTGTGATATTAAGAGGAGGGTGAATAAGGATATATAAAACTTCTTTCACTTAATCATGAAAAATATTTGATATCACCACATACAACCCTCATTAAACATTCATCTCATATCAATGAAACCAATCAAATCAACATAATATCATATCTACCTTCTAACTACATAAATGTAAACTCATAAATACATAACAAAATAATACACATATTTGGTTACACAGAAACCCTCCAAAGTGAAGATAAAATTGTGGCAGAGATGACACCCAAAAAATCTTTACTACTACAACAATAAAGTGTGTCTATTAAGGCTACAATGTTTGATCACTTTCGATGATCTACCCTATGAGGGTTCTACCCTATTAAAGGATAAAATAACTGCTAGGGTATACCTTGGTTAAAGGATTTTCACATCACAAAAAAGTGAGTACTTTGTTATGAGATTTACATAAGATTGTTGAAGCTACTCTATTCAAAGATTTAAACCCTAAAACACATGTTAGCATATTCAGTACTTGATCCTTTGGTTAGCACTTTAATGGTTGATAACATATCTCCTCTATGCAATAAAATATCACCTGACTATGTTAGATCTCCTTTGTCTGTGCTCAAAACTCTTCACTACACTACTAAGTCTCTATACTCTGATTCACCTCCAAAAATTTGCTCTTCACTTATTCACATGCATATTTCTCATCCATCATGAATTAGGTCACAGACCCTCCTTAAGTAGATAATTGGCTGAAACTTCTAGATCCAAATTAATGATCTAGAATCAATCCTTTTTTCGATTGGTCCTTGCATTTTTTTGATTAGTGGATAGCCATGCCTAGGGATTAATGATTTCCCTCTAAACACATAATCACCTTGTTAGTTACTTCCTCAATCTTCAAAACATGCTTCTGGCTTGAAAAAAATGGTTAGCATGAGATTCAGTGTCATTCCAAACAAAAATGTTAAATTGTATTACTCAACACTTACACAACACACTGGCACTTGACATATACAGTTTCTTCATGTTGTCCCTTGGCCTTAACTATGATTGACATGAAAACTATGCTTGACATGAACTAAATAACTTGACCTCTATAACACTCAACATCCACTATTAACTCTGACTAACTCAACATTCACTTTGATCTCTGACAAGTATTTGATAAGCTCAACAATCATTGGAGTACCCGGTGACCATTAGCTCACTTCATAATAACTACTGTTCAACACTTGACTTGGAATATGTCCAAGTCATCATTCCTTGGTCTAGCTTGTATAAGATGATTCGGTCACAGTGATGATCAAATAACCTTGCCTTGTGAATGACTACGTGTTTGACACTAATATACAACATGGCTTTGGGATCAACAATCTTCCCCTTTGACATTAGTGGCAAAAATACTTTGTCATGAACTTTCAAAACTATTCAATACAAAATTGAAATACAAGCACTCCCCTTGAGAATATAATCCATACCTTCACTTGATTTACACCTTATATGTTCTAACCCTGCACTCGATATATACATGCAAAAACTTAATTTTTTTTAAAACTATTCTATTCTCTTCTCATTTCTCATTGTTTGGCTTCACAATATTCATTTTCCCCCTTTATCACATTTCCCTCTTATTTTTTTCAATTATGGCAATTGGGGAGTGGATCTCACACCAAACTAATCCAAAATGGTTCGTGAAGCTAGAAAATACCACTCAAAGTATTGTCCCAATTAGTCCAAATGGATTCAATAGATTGGATCCCTAGCTCCAATTTTATAGCAAGATCTAATAGACTATCAACAAATGACAATTTTGGATCTACATGGACTAAATATTTTACATTCTTTAATTTCAACTACATAACCTCAAGGTGAGGTGTCATCATGGCTTGAACCAAGATTAATTTTTCTTGTATTCTTTTATATTCAATAATTAATTCTATGAGCCTTGCCTATTGAAAATTGATCTTAGATAGATGTGCAACACTTGAACTAGCATCTAATGACAATTTTTTTGTACTATATTGTAAGTCAACTTCTATTTGATCCATCTGTTGTCTTATGTCCTCCATATAGTCAGAGCTATCACATAATTTTTTAAACATAATATTTAGATTATTTGAAATTTGCTTTGAATTGGTCACAAGTTTTGATAACTCGACCTTTCTTATAGCTATTTCAGCTACAACCTTTTCCATTACTCTCTTTTCAAATTTCTTCTTAGACCATTGCATTAGTTTTTCATTAGCATCAATGTCCAGATCATTTATTTTCTCTACAATTTTAATCAATTTCTCAACAATAGGAGCATTCTCATCTAAATTATCAATAAAAAATAAACAACAAATATATCTCTGATGTCATAAAGAATCCTATTTTTTTGCTTGCTTTTGTTGGTACTTTCTCCTCAACTTGACTTGTTTTACCTTCCTTGCAAATAATTCAATCAAAATTTGCATTTGATCTTCTATCAGTGTTGCATTGTCCCTATCTGGTATGACAATATCTTCATCAAGCATAACAAACTTTTCTTGAAATGAGCCTAGGGATTGGACCTTCTTCCTTTTGATCCTTTCGCTAGGAGTGCTGGAGCTTGACATAAATATTTGTATGGTCTATATTAGGAGCTCTAGACTCAGCCTCTATACAATTACTTGTGTGACCTTGACACCTTGACTCTATTTTTTGGTCACTGCAAGTTCACCAGTGGAAGGTAACTGCACTGTCTTTTTTCCTCCCTTATTTAGAGGTCCTGAGACATTTGGCCTCTCACTACTAGTAGTATATTTCTCTACTTGTTCTTTTTTCTCTTCTTCCTAATATTTCTCTTCATGTGTTAGCCCACTTTGCTACTCAATAACTACAACATCTAGTGCCTTGTCTGACACTTGCACATTAGTTTCAAAAGTAAGTTGAGATGTATCAATAAGACTTACTATTACCTATTGAACTTGTTTCTGATCACAAATCTTTGGGTGCTCCATGATTTGCACAATTACTGGATTGGTGTCCATCAATGTATCTTTTATTGACATAGGAGCTTGCTCCTCTTTCTCTAGCTCAACAGAGATAATATTTTTTGGCTATTGTGTATCAATAGTCCCATTAGGAACTATATTATCTAGTGTCTCATCTTCCATTGTGACTACCTTAGTCTGCTTCACACTCTCCTGTGCCAACTTTTGAACTCTCTCAACTAGTTGCTCAACATTATTATATATATCTTCTTTGTTGTCTATATCCACTTCTCCTACATCCTTTTCTTTCTACTCTACATCTAGAGGCATCAGTCCTAAAAAATTCTTCCATAATAAATTTCTTGAACAACCTCTTCAATTTTATATGCCCTTATCTTTGGCACAAATTTGTTTATATAGTCTCTCATGTCAATTAACATATGATGTTTGCCTAAATCAAACATAACTTGGGCTAATGTAGCCTCTCTTATTTGTCTCTCTGTAGTCAAAGCCCATTTTTAATTTCCATCTATATTATTATATAGCTCTTCTAGTAATTCCTTACCCATCTCTATTGGAGTATATTTAAAGTTCACCATCATATCTATAACTACATGTTCTACTTTATCTTTATCATTCTTCTCTAGAGTTTCATACTTAATATTTTTAAAACTCGCTAATCCTCCTAAACTTCTTATATTGTCACATACCTCATTAATGTCTTGAGGCTCCTTCCTTGGCACAATCTAAAATTGACTCATGCCATTTGACTTGATCCACACATCCTCATCATCATTTGATTTGAAAACTAGCTTTCTCCTTGTCTTCTTCTTCTATTGGCCTTGCTCAACCCCTATAGCATTAGATGCCCTCTTCTTAGGACTTTTTCCCTTGATTGGCCTTGTAATCTTCACTATCCCTTTTCTTACTAGCTCAGCAGTTTCATAAATTGTTGCCTTGCATCTCTGCCTGATGAATCTTTGTGGTGTAGCAGTGGGCTTGGTTGCCACTTTCTTCAAGTTCTTCTTCACCTTAGGCTCAACTACAACAATTTATTTTCCTTTGGTTTCCTTAGCTTAGCAACAACTAGTGCTTTAACTTTTCCTTCATCTCCTTCATCATCACCTTCATCATCACCTTCATCACTACTAAGATCTTCACCTTTACCCTCGATAATCCACAATGGTGTATCTCCAAGGTTATCTTCAAAGTATTGGATCATCTTCTTTCTCTTTTTGTCAATCTTAGGGACCTTGGTTTGAATCATCATCTTGATTTTTGCAGTCTCATATGTGTTGAATGGCTTGATATTCTTGTCAATCTCCTCTGCTAACATAGTTGTGATGGTGGCTGACACTTCATCAAAAATTATTTCATAATGTATAGGTCTTAGCCATGCCACCCTTAGTATAAAAAAATGTACATATATATAATTTGTATCAACAAGAAAACATATGAGATCATAGTATTGATAAACAACCAACCTAGGTATCCTGAACCTATTCTTCATCTTCCTATTGAAGTCTTGAATAGAACCATTCATAATGGTCTCAAAATTTTCACCTATCTAAGTAATAAATTCATTTATTTGATCATTTACTAGTTTGGTCTTATCCCAAACAACATCTCCAATAGTGGGAAAAGAGTCATGTACATAGAAAAATATACAAAAGATGAGGGAACCAAACTTACAAGATGTATTCTTTACTTTCCTTGCTCCAAGGTTCTCTACAAGTTGTATCACTTGTAACTTGGCCAAATCATAGTTGTGGTCCTTCTTGATCAATTTTTATCCAATGTCAATAGCTACACATGACACACTATACAATCATCTTGACTAATAAAACTTGTGAATAGTCACACAAAATATAAACTCAATCACTGGATCCTCAATCATGTTGATTGACATACCTTGGCCATTCCACTTTGCATTTTTGTGGTTTTCAATCACATCCCTCACTTGACAATGAATAATCTTTGCTCGGTCCAAAAAAAGGTAACTAGTCACATAATGAATGATAGATTTTGTGATTTTGACTAATCCCATTTCCAACCATAATTTCATGTCATGTATCTTGCTCGATACAATATTTATCTATTCAACCTTGAATACCTTTGGAAAATCTAGGACATTAATTAACCCTTTCTCAACCATAACCTTATTTTCATCTTTTAGCATCTCATTTTCACACAATTGTCATAAGCATTCCTTAGCTCAAAATCACCTATCTCTCCAATCTGACACATATAGCAAGATCTAACATTGTGAACCATAATGACTCTGGGCAAAATCACAGACAACATTCCTGATGAATCTCTTGTTAATTCAATGTCAAGTTATGCCCTAAACTTAGGTGGATGACTGGCATCATTATTAATAATTTGCACATTGTTGTCCTTTAATGCCTCCTTCTCACTTGTAGATGTAGATGATGCCATACTTCACAATCTAAGGTTTTCACATCAAATATCTTTACAACTATTGAACTTGGCTTAAATAAATTCACACAAATTACTTTGTAAGACAAAAGCACTCACTAGAATCTCTTCACACTTTGCAAAAATTGCCTTAGTTCTTTTCTTTGTGAACTTGATATCATGGTGAGTTGAAATGAACTTCAAAATCAATTATATACCTTCAAATGGTTGAATTTTTCTTACATTAAGTTCTTTGAACTATATTAGGTATGCATTGGTGCATAACAACTATCTCATCTCACACAATAAAAATTAGCACATGCACAACCTTCAACATTGATTGGTCAATGTAGTAACTTGGTTCATATTGATATTCAAAACTGGTACCGGTCTCTACCAAATTTTCAACTTGGTACCACAATTCAACTTCAACTCAAACATTATTGTATATCCTTCTACATCTTCAATCACACTGATTTAGACTTGACATGGTTTCATATATATCTTGTCATTTTAGTTTGAGGTGGGGGAATCACCTAATCCATTGGATCTAGTGATGAAAACTTCTCCATTTGAACTATTGCCTTTATCTTACATATTTCTCCATGTTTTATTTATTTTAATCCTTACTTATTTAGTATTAACCTTTGTCTTTCCATTATTTACCACAACATTTGGTGTTGATGTTCGATTCATACAATCCTTACTTAGATGACCAACCTTTTGACAAATGAAATATATTGGTCCAAAATTTCTCTAGTTACCAGATCTTCCTCTGAGATACATCCTAGCATGATTTTCTGCAATGTGTCTATACTTTCCATAATATTGATAATTTACCCAAGTATTGTAATCCAAATTTATGGTATTACCTTGCTTAGGTGCTTTGCCTTGACCTTTAGATGTCTAATCATTTTTTGTCTTACATCTGTAATCTTGTGACTTGTGTCCATACTTATGACATGTATAGTAGTAACCTTCAAATCTATAAGTAGTTGGTGCCTTATTGAATTTTGATCTACACTCATGTGCTTGATGAACTTGTTTGTTAAAATTGAAGCAATAACGATTGAATTAAGGTTTAGGGTTTGACTTACCACTCTTGCTCCTGCAAATGTTTTTTGTATGGCCTAGTTTTCCACAGTGATAGCATGTAGGCTTCTTATTCTTTAATTTTGTATTCACATTATTTTGTTCTCCTTGCTTTGATGATTCTTCATGCTTGACACCTCATAAGAACTCAACATAGCCTAGTCCAAAGGTGGCATGGGGTCTCCTTGGTGCATTCATTTGTTCATTCAAAAATATCATAGCCTCTTTAGGTTTGTTCACTCTCTCAAAAATTCCTTTTCAACTTTCAACTCATTTGCCAATCTATCATTCTCAGATTTTAGATTTGTAATCTCCAATTCATGTCTTGCAATCTCATGATTTGCACTTACCAACTGATTGATCATATCAAATTGATTATGTGTAAGCTTTTGTGCTTCTTTGATTCTTTCATCAACTCTTGTAACCAATTTCCTCTTGTCTTCATCAACTAATTCCTTGTCATCTTGAGCCTTTTCTTTGTCTTCCTCAACCTTTTTCTTTTATTTAGTTACTTCACATAGTCTTACTACTTGAATTTCATGCTATCTTTTCAATGCTTTGACTTCTTCATTAAGGGTATTTTTCTTCTCCACTAGATATGCTATTGTTGCATCAGATTCACTAGAAATTCCTTCATCAAATAATTCTTCAATAATATCTTCTTGGTATTGGGTGTCATTATGTTTTATAGCTATCTTCTTCCTTCTCTTCAAGGATTGTCTTAATGTTTCCTTTGTTGCCTTCACTTGTTCATATGAAAGATGAACACCATTCTTTTGGTTCACAATGATCTTTCCTAGTTTGTAGGCTTCCATCTTCAAGATCTTTAACTCCCAAGTGGTTATACTTTTTTCAAGAGTACATTGTTCTAATACCATTGTTTATGATACTGGGGGGGGGTGGGGTGGGGGTGAATTAGGATCTATATTTAACTTATTTGACTTAGCCATGGAACATATTTGATATCATCACATACAAACCTCATTAAAAATTCATCTCATATCAATGAAACCAATCACATCAGCATAATATCAAATCTACCTTCTAACTACATAAATATAAACTCACATAGATTTGGTTATGCAGAAACCCTCCAAGGTGAAGGTAAAATTGTGATGGGGATGACACCCAAAAAACTTCACTACTGCAATAATAAAGTGTGTTTGTTAAGGCTACAATATTTGATCACTTCTGATGATCTACCCTATGAGGGGCCTATCCTATTAAAGGCTAAAAGAACTACTAGGTTCTACCTTGGTTAAAGGATTTTTACATCACAACAAAGTGAGTACTCTATTAGGAGATTTACATAAGGTGTTAAAGCTACTCTATTAAGAGATTTAAACCCTAAAACACATGTCAGAATGTTCAGTACTTGATCCTTTGGTTAGCACTTTAATGTTTGATAATAGATCTCCTCTATGGAATAAAATATCACATGTTTGTGATAGATCTCCTCTATCTCTACTAAAAAATCTTCACTACACTACTCAATCTCTACAATCTAATTCACCTCCAAAACTTTTCTCTTCACCTATTCATGTGCATATTTTTCATCCATCATGAATTAGATCATAGACCCTCCCTAAATATATGATTGGATGAACCTTCAAGATCCAAATCAATGATCTAGAATCAATCATTTTGTTCTTTGGCCCTTGCATTTTTCTGATTGGTGGATACCCATGCCTAGGTATTAATGATCTCCCTCTTAGCATGTAATCAACTCCTTAGTTATCTCCTTGATCTTCAAAACACACTTCCATCTCGATAAAAATGGTTAACATAAGATTCAATGTCATTCCAAACAAAAATGTTAAACTACATTACTCAACACTTACATCACATAGGTGCTTGACATATAATGTTTCTTCATGCTATCCCTCATCCTTAACTATGCTCAACATTAACTAAATAGCTTTTCCTCTATAACACTTGACATTCATTATTAAATCTAAGTAACTCAATATTCACTTTGATCTCTGATAAGTCTCTGATAAGCTCGACAATTATTGGCTTGCTGGGTAAGCATTGGAGTACTTAGCGACCATTATCTCACTTGGCTATAACTACTACTTGACACTTGACTTGGAATATGTACAAGAAATCATTCCTTGGCTTAGCCTATATAGGATGACTAGGTCACAATGATGACCAAATAACCTTGCCTTATGAATGACTGAGTGTTTGACAAAAATAGACAACATGACTTAGGGATCAATAGTTTTGACAGATGGGAGCACTCACTTGTGTGGATCCTACAATCGGGTCTACAACTTATTGCACCATTGGTTGGTAAAGATCCCTTAGAATGTAAAGGGTATGTGTGGGGTTGGTGGGACCCAAATGTGGTGACATTCTAAAGAGTATATGTTTGGGATTTGTGATGGTTATGGGTAGTGGTTCCCTTATCAAATAAAATCCTCCAATATTTTCTCTTTGCAAGTTTTTCATGATGGTGTACTTATTCATGTCGATAATGATATTGAAAAATAATGCATTTCTAGGATGGTTCATGAATGCTCCAAGGAAAATGTGGTAGGCCTCAGATCTATAATTATTTCTAGATTTAAAGGGGGTGCATTACACATGACCATGGAAGCTTTTGGGTTAAGTTGGGAACTATATGAACTATCAATGATAATTAGATTCATGTCTTTCTTTTTCCTCTTGTTGATACATGTTTTAGGTGGCATAAAATGATAATGCACCTAGGTGTGATAAAGGATGTAAGGTGCAAGATGGGCTCTAATACCTTCTTCAAATGGGGATGACATATAATCTATGATGCAAGGATTTCTTAAGCCTAAATGTGGAAAATGAAAAAGGGACAAGATATGTGATGATTCCAAGGATGATAGGATGTGAGTCCTAAGGACAAGATGCCTAAAGGACCAAGGATTAGCTCAGTGTTGAAAAAGTGGATGAGAGTTTATTTCCTAGTTTAAACTCAATGATAATATGGATATATCAACTTAGGATAGATTGATGATCTTTGGAAGATATTAAATAATCAAATATAAACCCAACCTATGGATGAAGATGATGAGGGTTACAAGTGACAAGATTTAACTAACCCTAGAAATTGTTTATTCAAAAGGGAGAGTCATAATGATAGTGGATAAAAGGATGTAGGATGAATAACACAAGGATGATGAAACCAAGCTATGGATTTAGGATGGGGTTTTATTGGTTTAGGTTTCTAAATCATGCTATTAAGGATAGTGAGTCTAAGAGTACCTAAAGGATAAAGACCTAAATGATGATCCTATGCATAACTCTAAGGATATGATAGTGCAAATGCAAAGTGTGTGATAGAAAGAAGACGATGGATCTAATCATCAAAGGGGTAGTTCAATGATTATATAAAGCTTTGGTTGACCTCATGTCTAAGCTCTATGTTTTGAACCTTGTGCTCCCATTATGTTTTGTGAGCTGCCTGGATGGCTTCCTTCTCTATCGATAATTATTTTACAATTCTTTTACTGGGTGCTAATTTTTTAAGATCAACTTTATGTTCTCTATAAGCTAGTGATGACTTAAACTTGGGATTGGGTTGATATGACATGAGTATTCAGCTTGTCCCTTTAGATTTTTAAAACATTCAACTTTAGGTAGTGACTATGCTAAGTGAACCCTAACTTATGTTGGAAGACACATAATTTGATTTTAGGTCAAGCAAAGAAGCAATCCATCAAAGGATAAAGCAAACCTGAGGGAGAAATCTGTAGTGCCTGCCCTTAGTTTACATTTCTGTTATCATTTCCAAACTCGTTTAGGCCAGTTTCATGCTTGATGATTAGTAGCACTATTTTGAGATTATCTAATATTATTTCAGATTCAATGATTTATGATGAGATTACTTGGTACTCTATACTTCATGTATGCATGATGATTATTACAATATTTTCAGTTATTAATGAGGATTAGCTAGATGGATTATCATGTGATTTCTTATGGATACTTACCTCATACTACATGTGTATGGTGTGGGTTTATGTTTTCTTTATGTATGGAATTTTTGATGTGGTTAAGGAAGGGAGTCGTAATCACGTACTAGTCGAGATCTACACGATGCACCACTTCCTACCATTTTCTATTTAGCTTAGAATATTGTGTTTGTACATGTGTGGATTTTATACAGATTACAAGTACTAGGTATCAACTTCCTTGAATTTCTAGGATGAGTGTACCCTACCACGTTATCTCAATGGTAAGAGAGGGGAGATAAATTCTTAAGTCTAAATCCTAAATCTTTAAGCCATTGGTCTTAGAAAATTAGGGCAAGTATCTGAGTTGTCTAGATTTTGAATGCGTCGGATGACGTTAATTCATGATTATAACCCTTTAGTTTAATCTTGTATTTGTTTTTCTATGATGGGTTTTCATATTTTGTTTTATAAGTCTATGGTGGTTTTTCTATTAATTAAGTCAAATTAAATAATTAAATTAATGATTTAATTTAATAGGGAATTGTTATGATATTTTAATATTTAATTATATTTAATTTATTGGGAAGTTAATTAAATTAAAAGAATTAAATTAAAAGATAAAAGTTACAAGTTTAATTTTAGAATGTGATAATATTTAATTTAATATAATAATAATATATATTTAGAGTTAATTTTTAAATAAATGCTAAATACCATTATTATTTAAGTTAATAAATATTTTATCAATTAAACGTTCAAAAATAAATTAAAAAGTGAAAAAGATATTAATTTATTAAAAGTTTCAAAATTGCATAATGCGTGCATGATATTAAAATTTAATAAATTAATTGAAAAGAGAAGTCAAGTGAAAAATTAAATAAAATTATTTTATAATTCAATAAACATGCATCAAAAAGATAAAGAAAAGATAAAGAAGAGTTAATAGGAGTTAAAGTCTGGTGAACACACAATTAGTGCGCTGATTTTAGGAGAGAACTCCTTATCACTAATTGAGGGTTTATTTTCAAAGGACCGCGAATTTTGGAAGAGGAAAGAATTTTGGAAGAGAGAAGGTTTCGAGAGGGGGAATTTCTCTCACAATCTTCTTGGGCATAGCAATTAGCATCAGAGTCCAGGTAGATGCTTGTGATTATTCGCTCAGTTTATTACGCTCTTTTCTTTCCTATCTTCTTCATGTCTATCGAATATCTATCTGAATATTTCTTGTGACGGGTGCTTTCAATTCTATAAATTTCTAGTATGCATGTTATTTCCTTTGTATATGTAGAGATTGAAATTTCTCAAAAAACTTTGTCCAGTAATTTTTGCCAATTGGATATTGAACTGGGAAGGGTTTTGAAATTAAAAAGCCCATTTTTTAAAAAGCCGACAGGCTTAATAATACACTTAAACTTTTATTCTTTTTAAATTTTATTTTTGTTAAAATTAATTTCATTAAATTTTTTAAATTATTATTAATTATTAATGTTAAATATTATTTTATTAATAAAATTTATTAATAGTTTTAATTTTAATAATTAATTAAATATTAATTCTATAGTTATTTTATTCATACTTATTAATTAGTTTAATAAAATTAAAATTTATTAATCTATTTAATAATGGAAGTTATGTGGTATGATTGTAGATTTATTTAATTATTAATAATTCTAATTTTGATGAAATTGCCAATTATTTTATTTTAAATCAATGAGAATTATTTTAATAATTTAATTAAATGAATGATTACCATAGAATATTTTAAGGAAAATGATATAAAATATGATGGGGGTAATTCTATATTCTATTTGAATAAATGAAGGGGTTAACTTGTAGGGTAAATTGAGAAGCTTTTGACTTGAAATGTACATTGAAAATGAAAACTAAAACCTTACATTTAACTCATCATTATGTTTTCAAAGTCAAACCAAACTATGATACTTACACCTTGTATCTGTATGTTGTCTATGTTTTGGGTTTGGGTTGACTAGATCATTGACCAGTTCTAGGACGTCTACCAGAGGCTTGGGAGTTCTATGATTGTGGCAGTATGTTGACTTGATCTTGATTATTTTAACTCTACCATGGTAATGCGTTGGTATGCTCTATGTTGAGTGTGATTATATTGTTGTTTACTATTTTTCATTGTCATTGGGATAGCAAGATAAGTGCTATGATATATTTGACTTAACCATTTGAGTCTTCGATCAGTATTAGTGGGATACTTTCTGGTTTCTCGTTGAGAAATGATGGGTATTGTGATTTATCTTTTGATGCTTTCTAGTCACTTGTATAGGGCTGAGGTCATTTTACTATGATTCTTTGTTTTGTGATTTCATGAGCTTAGGGTAGGTTATCTATATGTAATGTCGGGAGGTGGCTTGCAATGGAGGTCGGGGCCCTAAGTGGCTGCCAGGGTAACCCATTGTAAGTTGTTTAATAAGTGAAAACACTACACTAAATGAGAGTAAAATGAACCTAATAAGAGTCTTTGTATGTTCTCACCCATGCCTTGAGTGCTAGTACAAACTAGGATGGGAGTAGAGAGAATGCTTGGTTGCAACCTTGCATTGTTAGTATGCTTTGTCAGTACGAGAGGATACTAGTGTTGCATAGGATCACTAGGGGGCTGGAGTCCCGAGAGACTGTCAAGGTAACTCTAGCGTTGATTCGTGCGATGACACTTGCCTGCTTACATTGTAGGTTTCCTACATGTCTTTGCGTGCCTTTGAGTTTAAATGTCAATTTATTTTGGGACCTTTGAGTTAGATTATTTTTAAGACTTCATGGACTTAGAGAGTACTTTTGATATTTGGATTGATGTCCTATTTGGGACTTTAGAATATCTCCTTAGTGCAGTGGGAGTGGACCTTTGTGGGTTACCATGCAGTCGGGTAGTAGTGGTTTTACTCTTATGATTGACATCTGTCTGTTGCTACTATGGCTAGAGTTTCCTTGTTTGCATTTCCTTTCATTCTATCTTTGTATCATTATGATGGATGATTATATCTTATGATGGATGCTTATATCTTTTATGATGGATGGTTTCATTTATGGTATTGTACTTTGTATCATGAATCTGAGGAGGATAATGTAATCTATTTTTATATGTGTCTATTCTTTTAGCCTTTTATAGCCTATGACATGTACAATGGATGATTGAGCATTCTAAATTTTATTGCTAAGTGGCATTCGGAACAAATGTATATTATTTAAATGGACATTGGAATTTTAATTATTCTTTCATATGGATGTGGTATTTGTTAGACTTAGTATTAATTATATTTAAATGTGATTCAATGTCTTGGGATCCTTAAGGAATGTAACCTGTTATCTATGCTTATAGATGATTGCATGTTATTGTTTCTGCTACTTTATGTTTGATGTGTATGATATTCTTTCTTGTTTAAAAAAAATGTTTGACACACAATAAAACTTTAGGTTAATTCTTTTGGATCCCTTGGTAGGGCATTACATCTAGTATTAGAGCCTGAGTTTCTCCATTGGGAGCTCTGGATATATTGAAACGCCACTAGTTATTAACTAGGTGAACAAAAATTGAAAATTAAAACTATTATGTATATCTATTTCAAGCTGAAATTTGAACTAGTTGATTTGAAACAAAACTTAAACCTATAGTTGTATATTTTCATACTTGAACACTTAAACTTCAAAACTGAAATATACTTAAACCTAAAAATTAGGCAAAACTAAAAATTGAACTTAATGTTTTCAAAAATGTGTCTTTTATTTATGCCTTACAGTAGTATGTTTTATGGTTGTTATAGTATCTTGTATCTTGGATATTATTCTAGGATGGTATTTGGGACGAGATCTCCTATTGGAGACCATAGCCTTGGCCATGGTAGAGACTATGGATGAGGCAGAGCTATTAGTGTAGATGAGTCTATCCTCAAAGGTCCTATTTGGGAAGATAATAGGGAAGAGTATGTCAATGAGCATTAGGAAGAGAACCATAGAGAGCAATAGGCTGACTTTGAGGAGGTTGACCTTAGGCAAATGATGAAAACCATCATTGATCGCTTACCTCTTATTCAGGATCAGGATAGAGCACAACATGGAGGACATAAGCATAGACCTAGGTCTAGGAGCCCTTAGAGGGATTGAAATATATCCATAGTAGCTACTCAGATGAAGGATCTTTTGAGGTCCAAGGTCAAGCCCTTTAATGGGCATGGTTCAGGTTATGTGGCTGATCAGTGGCTTATTGCTCTTGACAGGGTTTTTTCTATTCAGGACTTTGACAGTAATGTCAAAGTGAGGTTTGCTATTACCAACTTGAAAAACTTCAGAGCCACTTGGTGGACTATCGAAGAGAAGAAGCTGGACATAGACATGAATAGTTTCACATGGGAGATATTCTTGGAAAAATTCTGTGAGTGATTCCTACCAGAGGAGTGGAAGCAACATAGAGTAGATGAGTTCCACAACTTGAGACAGTTCACTATGACTGTAGTAGAGTATGAACGCAAGTTCTATGAGATCATGCCCTTCTTGGGAATTAGTGATAACCTAGCATAGTTGGTACAACATTTCATCAGAGTCTTGAACAATTGTTTAGTTGGGGGTGTTAAGGCATTTGAGCCTAAAACCCTCAAAGATGCAATACATTGAGCCATCCTTGTAGAGTAGATTGTCAACCTTGGACATGGGGGTTTTGTGGGAGGACCTACAACATTAGGATCTAAGGGCAACCACAACTTAGGTGGAAATATGAAGCCTCCTTTTCCTAAGGGGAATCAGAACCAGTAGCAGCCTCAGTAGTCACAGCAGTAGAAGGGATCATACCCTCAAGCATAGAGTGGTGGTGGTAGTTCTAACTCCAAGAATAATCACAATGCACAGTGCAATAGGAAAAATTAGTATACTCAGCCTTTGCAGAGTAGCCAATCTTTTTCTAGTAGGGATAGCCACCAATGGTCAAATGCACCTCCTATAGTGAGAGGATCTGGCAGAGGCATAAGATGTTATTCATGTGGGCAGATTGGACACATTGCAACTCAATATCCACAATGACCACCTCAGTATTTAGGTCCTAGACCAGCAACATCTGAGCCCATGGTTGGAGATGTAGGTAGAGCTCACAGGGTATTTGTGGAGATCACCATTAGGCCGATCATTCGGGGATCATGGTTGAGGCTATAGGAGCTATTTGAGGTACACCTCTCTCTATATTATTTGATTTAGGTGCCATAGATTCTTTTATTTCACCATCATTAGTTGCTAAGTGTAAGTTGGAAGTAGTTAAGCAAGATGTGGGTTAGCAAGTGGAACTAGCCTCAGGTGCTAAGGTTTCCACATATTTCGTAGTGTGGAACTGTGAGCTAAGCATAGGAGGGTTTGTGATGTTAGTTGACCTTCAAATTATTCCTTGTGGCTCCTACAATTTGGTATTAGGTATGGATTGTCTTGGCTCTCATAAAGCTAGTATAGACTACAGGAAAAAGACCATCATATGTTAGGATGACCAAGGAAAGCATGTGGAGATTGTGGGGATACTGAGGCCTATATCTCTACAGATGATATCCGCTATGCAATTGAAGTGGAGCTTTTGTAAAGGATGTCAAGTATTTGCTATTACAATAAACAAGCTGGAAGAAGAAGAGCCTACGGGAAAGACTTTAGACCACCTTATTCTACAAGAATATGCATATGTCTTTTCAAGTGAGATTTTGGGCATGCCCCCAAAGAGAGATTGATTTCAGCATTGATCTCACTCCAGAAGCGAAACCTATTCTAGAGCTCCTTATCGTATGACCACTCAGGAATCGAGTGAGTTGCACCTTCAGCTAGAGGACCTTTTGGATAAGGGTAGTATCAGACCAAGTGTATCACCATGGGGAGCTCCAGTGCTCTTTGTGAAGAAGAAAGATGGTTCTTTGCACCTTTGTATTGGTTATAGATAGCTGAACAAGGTGATAATAAAGAACAGGTATCCTCTACCTAGGATTGACGATTTATTTGATTAGATTAAGGGAGCTACAGTATTCTTCAAGATTGAACTTAAGTCAAGATACCATTAGCTTTGCATCAAGGATGCTGATATCCATAAGACCACCTTCCAAACTATCTATGGGAACTATGAGTTCATAGTAGTTCCTTTTGGGTTGACGAACACTCCATTAGTTTTCATGTGTTTGATGAATGGAGTGTTCTGTTCCTATCTTGATAGATTTTTACTTGTGTTTCTTGATGATATACTAATATATTTTAGGTCCTAGAAGGAGCATGAGGAACATCTACATTTGGTTTTGCAGTGCTTGAGAGATAATCAACTTTATGGCAACTCGACAAAGTGTAATTTCTTTCAATTAGAGATACAGTACTTAAGGCACATCATATCAGGTGAGGGTATCTCTATAGACCCCATAAAGATTCAAGCAATGGTAGATTGGCCTACACCCACTACCATGTCAAAAATTTGTAGTTTCATGGGTCTAGCTGGTTATTTTCATAGATTCGTCCAAAACTTCTGCAGAATAGCACATCCTATCACTTCCCTTCAGAGGAAAGGAAAGAAGTTTTTATGGATGGAGAAATGTGAGGAATAATTTTGAAAGCTCAAGGAGCTTTTGACTAGTACACTGATCTTTATTAGTACCTAATCCAACAAGTGATTTCATGGTATGTACAGATGCTTCCCTTGAGGGGATTGGAGCAGTACTAATGCAAGATAGATGAGTGATTACCTATGAATCACACAAGCTCAAGGATCATGAGCTGAATTATCCTACACATGATCTTGAGTTAGCAGTGTTAGTTCATGCCTTAATGAGATGGAAAAATTTCTTGCTGGGACACAAATTTGAACTTCATAGTGATCATTGTAGTCTATACTACATTTTCATGCAGCCTAATCAAAATGCTAGGTAGAGGTGTTGGATGGAGTTTCTATGTGAGTATGAATTTGAGGTGAAGTATATTCAGGGGAAGGAGGACATGGTGGTAGATGCTTTGAGTTGCAAGAGACATGTGATATCATCTATGACTCTTAGTGTGGATTTGAGGAGCAAGATACTTCAAGCACTCCCTTCTGATACTTGGTATCAGGAGGTGAGCAGAGAGATAGATTCAGGGAGATCATTGGAGGATAATTTTTTAGACTATCTCTAGAGTTAGATGGCCTTTTGAGACATTCAGGAAGGATCTATGCACAATTACTAGATGAACTTTACACATTGATCCTATCAGAGGCCCATTATGCACCTTACTCGACACATCCAAGTGTTAAGAAGATGCATGTATACTTGCGATGTTTATTCTATTGGACATGGATGAAGCATGAATCACTGATTTTGTGGCTAGGTATCTTGATGTTAGAGAGTTAAAGTAGAGCACCAACATCTAGTAGGGCTTTTACAGCCAAATCTCATTCCTTCATGGAAGTGGGACATCATCTTTATGGATTTTATAGTAGTATTACCTATGACTACTTGTCGACATGATGCTATCATGGTCACTATTGATCAGTTGACTAAGGTGGCACATTTTTTATTGATGAGGTCATCCTATATTACAACTTCTATAGCTAATGTATTTATGGGTAACATTGTGAGACTACATGACATTCCCCGAAATATCATTTTGGATAAGGATCCTATATTCACTTTTGCATTTTGGACATCACCGTAACATGATCTTGGAACATAGTTGAATTTTAGTTTAGCATATCACCCAGCTACTGATGGGTAGATAGAGAGAGTGAATCAAGTATTGGAGGATATGTTGAGGATGTATGTGATGGATAGGCAAACTCATGGATAGGCAGACTCATTGGGAGGACTATCTCTACCTAGTAGAGTTTGCTTACAACAATGGATATCATAGTTCTATTGGAATGACACCATTTCAAGCCTTATATGGTCATCCTTGTCATACACCTTTGAGTTGGGATAGTCTTGAGGATCACATCTTGTTGGTTCCTGAGATTCTTTGAGATATTGAGCAACAAGTAGTGCGCATCTAAGAGCATGTGTCTACGTCACAGGATAGGTAGAAAAAGTATGCCGTTGCTCATAGGATGGATAAGTAGTTTGTAGTGGGAGAGAAGGTTTTCTTGAGAGTGTTTCCATAGAAGAGTCTGATCCATTATGGAAAGGGTTCAAAGCTAGCACCTCGCTTTGTGGGACCATTCAAGAATCTTGAGAGGATTGGTTCAGTTGCCTACCGCCTTGCTTTATCACCTAGCCTAGCTCGCATCCATGATGTTTTCCATGTTTCAGTACTTAGGAAATATATTCTGATGTGGTACATGTTCTTGATTGGAATGAATTATAGGTAGAGGATGGGTAGTTAGCTTTTGAACTGGTTTATATTTTGGAGTAGTGGGAGTTGACCCTTAGTAGTCAAACCATAGAGCAGGTAAGGGTCCAATGAGATCCTACCAATGATTCATCAGCTACATGGGAGGATGCATCTAGATTATGATATTTATATCCCTACTTGTTTATAGGCTTCTAGGAGCAAGCCTAATTTTTTTTTGGGGGGGGGGGGGGGGGGGGTGTGGATGTAGTGCCTACCCCTAGTTTACATTTCTATTATCATTGCTAAACTCTTTTAGGCCAGATTTATGCTTGATGATTAGTAGCATTGTTTTGAGATTATCAGATATTGTTTTAGATTTAGTGATTTATGATGAGATTACTTGGTACTCTATACTTCATGTATGCATGATGATTATTATAGTATTTTTAGTTATTAATGAGGATTAGTTAGGTGGATTATCATGTGATTTCTTATGGATACTTACCCCATACTACATGTGTATGGTGTGGGTGTATGTTTTCTTTATGTATGGAATTTTTGATGTGGTTAAGGAAGGGAGTGGTAATCACCTCCTAGTCGAGATCTACATGATGCACCACTTTCTACCATTTTCTATTTAGCTTAGAATATTGTGTTTGTACATGCGTGGATTTTATATAGATTACAAGTACCGGCTATCAACTTCCCTGAATTGCTAGGATGAGTGTACCCTATCACATTATCTCAATGGTAAGAGAGGGGAGATAAATTCTTAAGTCCAAATCCTAAATCTTTAAGCCATTGGTCCTAGAAAATTAGGACAAGTATCTGAGTTGTTTACCTTCCAAATGCGTCAGATGATGTTAATTCATGATTATAACCCTTTAGTTTAATTTTGTATTTGTTTTTCTATGATGGGTTTTCATATTTTGTTTTATAAGTCTTTGGTGGTTTTTCTATTAATTAAGTAAAATTAAATAATTAAATTAATGATTTAATTTAATAGACAATTATTATGATATTTTAATATTTAATTATATTTAATTAATTAGGAAATTAATTAAATGAAAAGAATCAAATTTAAAGATAAAAGTTACAAGTTTAATTTTAGAATGCGATAATATTAATTTAATTTAATAATAATATATATTTAGAGTTCATTTTTTTTTTGATCAGTAATGGTATAATGTATTAGATAAAAGATAAAGTAGTTACATACAAGTCATTCGAATATTAGCAAAACATCATTAAAAAAAAAGCCCTAAAGGCTTGAGCACCCAACTTGACTGCCAATCCTAGTTTCAATACAATCCACACCCATACATAAACCACCAACCCATTACAAGCCTTAGCTCCCTACTACTAACATATTAGCCAACTAAAAACATAGCATTTGCCTGCACAAAAACTTTATACACTGTCAACTTATCCAACATACCCTAGCCCATATCATCACCAAATGAAAACACTATGCCTATATCTCCAAGGTAGCACACTGACCTTGAGGACTGTGCTTTGATGTGGAAAGGTGGCCCATTCATTTGCCAGCTAAGCATTCCTGCCTTCCTCTCTATTAAGCTCCTCCAACAACCTTCCCCATGCCTCTTTTTCTACCTTATATAAAGAAAGCTTTTCTACCTTTTCTTTCCACAACAAGAAGGGAATATAGATGTAGTGTCTACCTTCATCCTCATCCTCAAAACACTCAGAAAGGTCCAAGCCAATGCTTGGTACAAACCATTCAAGAATGGAATCTAAACCCCGCAACATATCCTCTACAAACAAAGCTCTAGCCACATATCCAACCTCCTATGTGGGATTGTTTAACTGCAATCCCCATGCTACCACCATTGCAATAACATCCAAGTTGGAGTGCCACTTGACTGCTCATTCCTGGAACTGAGTACCCACCACACCCAACACCGCTTCTATCATTGCATCAGTCTTAATATTCAAAAGGCCTTTTACCCTTTCCTTACTAACTAGCACTTTAAAAGCCTTCATCTCCTTGTTTGAATCCAAAGCAAAGGAGGCCTCCATTACATACAATGTCTCCCTATACTACAAAAAACCAGAGCCCTAATTCAACCAACATTGCATTTCATGAATGAGCTGCCCTGCATGCCAACCTATAAAAGCACCCACCTCACACACAATCTTCCAAACAAAATCAATACTTTTTGGTTGTTGCCACTTACAAGATATGACCAGGGACAGGAACTTAAAAAGCTAGTTTTGGTAATCCGAAGCCATCTCCTAGCCACCCATCACATGCGCCCCTCTATCAACTCCCACAAGAATCCACCAACTAGTAATAAAGGACTAACACCAGTGATGAAACCCAACACTTTTGCCACCTCAAGAGTCTAGTCATATCATACCTAGATCATTAACTTCAATAGAATTAATTTGGAAAAAAGTTGTTGCCCAGTTCACCAACTTGTTCGCTTCCACATTACCATCCCTGTACACGTGGCTCACCTTAAATTTTATAAATGTATCCAATGAATCTCTAATCATTTGAATTAGGTTCTAAAAGAACCATGTTTTCATAGAGCCTCTGACAATGCCATCAACCATCACTTTTGAATCCCCTTCAAAGTGAAGATGCGTAACGTCTAATTTTTTGGCTAATAAAACTGCCGACAGTGTTGCCTCAATCTTAGCTATAGTATTGGTGCCATCCACCAACCTTTTAGCCACAAACCCAATGATTTCCCCTTTATCATTTCTAGCCACTGCCCTTGCACTCAATACTCCTTTATTCCCTTTCGACATACCATCAAAGTTGATTTTAATCCATTTCTTTTTTGGCAGGTGCCACCTAATTTCTTTCCTATCAATTTTCAACTTCTCTTCCAAATCTCCATCATTTTCCCATTTGATTCTAATCCCTATACAAAAATTTTGCACTCTGCTATCCTAGTAATTGAAATATCTCCTAGGGTGATGAAGTACTCCATTGGCATTCATACATTCTTCAATAGCTTGGCGGTTTCTATCCCTAACACCATCCACACTTTTCATTTTATCCTAAACAATACACTGATTCCTCTACTTCCATATCTCCCATATAACTAGAAGCTAGACTTGAAACCCAAATATCTGAGTAAAAGGATTTTTTGAAATCCACCGGCCAACATTGAAAGATGCCTTTGACCGAATCTGGTAGAGGAGGAGTCTAGCATAAATGTGTCTTCAACCACATCCAACACTGTTGAGCAAAGTCATAGTGGGCTAAAAGGTGATTCGTAGACTTCGTTGGCTTCATACAAAGAGCACAATGAGATGGGCCCACAAACCCATATTTATACCTTCTATCATCTATAAGAATCCTGCCTTGCAACTCAAGCTAAGCAAATGCTCCTACCTTGGGCATGCATAATTTATTCCAACACAACTTATGTGGCCACCCCTCAGGAGTTGTCACATTTCCACTGAGCTGATATCCCAACTTAGTAGAATAACGACCACTCTTGGATGCACACCAAACAATCCTATCCTCATTGCTCAAAATAATCTACCTTTCCTTAAAAATTCCTTCCAGCCTTAATTTATGCTCATCTGATAGTTGCAAATTAGAAAAGTCCCTCCAAGCCCAACATGGGCCTAGCTCCTTATGTTTTTCCTCCACATAATAGTCCACTATGGTACCTCAGGCAGCCTCCAAAACAAGAATAAGATTCTCCATACCTTCCAACTCAGCCAATTTGCCCATCCCATTCCAGGAATCATGCCAGAAGGAGGCTTTTTTCCCATTTCCAATGTGCCAAGAGATATGTTTAGGTATAATAGGCCTACACTCCAGTATGAAATCCCAAACAACTAAACCTTTTGGAGGATTCCTAACAGTCAAAATCCATAGTGGATCCCTTGAATCTAAATATTTAGCCTGTAGTATTTTAACCCATAGTTGATTTGGATGCTCATACATCTCCCATATCAACTTAGCTCCCAAAGCCTTATTGACAACTTGCCACCTCTTAAGGCCCACTCCCCCTTGTTTCTTTGACTTGCACAAGGATTCCCATGCTACCAGAGGAATTTTTTCTTCATTTTGGGTCCCATTCCACAAAATTTTTCTCATCCTCTATTTAATATACCTTAGTACCTCCACTGGTATCTTCAAACAACTCATAGAAAAGGTTGGAATAATTGAAATAACTATTTGAAGGAACAAGATTCTTCCTACAAAGGACAACCACCTCCCTTTCCAACCGCCCAAATGCTTGATGCAACTATCAATCAATTGTTTCCATAGATTAGCATTATTCCTACCTTGAAACAGAGGTATACCTAAGTACTTATTAGGTAGTAGTCCCTACCTTACCCCCAGAATTCAACATATCTTGGCTTGAATCTTACTTGCAGTATTAAGAAAGATTTTTTTAAATTTTCTCCAGTTAATACACTGCTCAGACACTTTACCATATTCCTCTACCACATTTTTAATACATTAAACCTCCCTAATACTAAACTCTCCCTTAAGAAAGTTGTCATCCACAAACTCTAAGTGTGTTACCGGATCAACACCTCTAACAACCTACAGTCCATTCCACCTTTCATCCCTTCTTGCTATAGAAATTGCTCTATTGAGTACTTATGCTAGAATAATAAAAAGAAAGGGAGATAAGGGCTCACCTTGACATATACCCCTTTCCATATCAAAAAAACCTTTGGGGCTGCCATTCACTAAAATCAAAATACAAGGGGAATCAATGCAAGAAAGAATCCACTTACACCAACAACTACTGAAACCAAACTTATCCAGAACTTTCATAAAAAATAGCCTATTCATGTTATCATATGCCTTATGAATATCCAATTTAATCATCATACCTACATCCTTATTCATTCTCAATGAATGTATAGCTTCATGGGCTATGATGACACCTTCAAAGATAGATTTCCTAGGAGCAAAACCACTCTGTTATGAGGATATGATTGTGGGTAAAACTAGCTTAAGCCTATTTGCAATCACCTTTGAAATCATCTTGTATATAGTATTACACAAGGAAATAGGCTTAAAATCACTAAAAGTTTCCCTATCTCCCTTTTTGGTATGAGTGTAATAAAGGTATTATTCAGGTCTTTAAACACAAAATTTTTCCTTCTAGATTCCTCCACCACCTCCTAGAGCTCTTGCCCAAAAAAATCCCCTGTTTCCTAAAAGAAAAGAGCTAGAAACCCATCCAGGCTAGTCAACTTATCCCTTCCCAAACTAAAAAGAGCAGGTTTCACTTCCTCCAAAGAGACTGGGGGAGTCAAATTGTTATTCTAGGAATCTGAAATCAGCTTAGGAACCCCATCCAACAATCCTAGACAATCCTCCTCCAAGGCATTATTATGTGGAGTTCCTATTAGATTCTTAAAAAACCTGACTACTTCCCCATTAATTTGAGCTTGATTTATGAGAGTAACCCCATCCATATTCTTAATAGAGAAGATCTTATTGACTATTATCCTTTCCTTAACTAAATTATGAAAATATTTACTATTACAATCACCTTCTTTGAGCCACAATTCTTGAGACTTCTATTGCCAAAAAATTTCCTCCTTAGGTAAAACTGCCTCATATTCTTTCTTTAACTGTAGTTCTTTTTGGTATAAAACCTCATCCAAACCCCTTGCCATCACTACCTCATTCACTTCCATTGACTATTTCTCTAGCTTAAACTTCTCATCAAAAATATTTTTAAACACTACCCTATTCCACACCTTCAACTATTCCTTCACATGCTGCACTTTCTTGAAAAACTTAAAAGCAAAGGATCCCATATGTTTAAGAGTCATATTCCACCATCCTTTAACCAAATCAAAAAAACCTTCTTCTTACATCCAAATCTTTTAAAATTGAAAAGGAACATGCTCTGGAGTTGAATCGTTCCTAACATTTAAACAAATAGGAAAGTGATCAGAACCTGTAAAGGGCAGGATATTAGCTTGGCACAACCATTTTGTGCCCCCACCCAACAAAAAATGATCAATCTTCTCTGCAATATTAGTGAAACCTTTCCTTTGATTAGTCCATGTGAAATCTCCATTTGAAAATGGTAAATCCTATGGATTATACCTTAAAATGAAATTAGCAAATTCCTGATGGCCACTATTCAATTTAACCAACCTGCCAAGTTTCTCACTCAGAGATAAAATTGCATTGAAATCTCCACCAAGGACCACCAAATTATCATTCCACTGTATCAATTTATTCTTCAAAAGAGACCACAACTATGATTTCATGGTCTATTGACATGACCCATAAATATTAAAAGCCAGAAAGCTCAAATGAAGCTGAAAAGAAGAGATATTCACTAATTGCCAACAAGAGCCAAATTCAATCAAAGAAATAGTAACTGAAGCCTCTTTCTGAAAAATGCCTAAGCCTCTAGACACACCATTAGCATCCACCATCAAAAATTTCCAAGAAGAGAGTTTCTTAGAGAGAAAAATACTACCTTCACCACTTAACTTCATTTCTTGTAAAAAAATCACATCAACGTTTGCTTGATCAACCACATGTTTGATCAAGTGCAATTTGTCAGGGGTATTGCAACCCTTGACATTCCACGAAAGGAGCTTCATCACTTTTAGGAAGAGGTATATCCCCTTCCCAATCTCAACAACTTGGCCTAGTCTACTACATTAATAGCCATGGTGAGTTTGACTCTCACCGGCTTAGGGCCCCTTTTTCTTCTTAGAGGCCTTTGGTTAACTGATAACTAATGGTTTCATACTTATTCATCACTCTTCTTCCAAAACCAACAAATCTATAACCCCACACTCATCAACACCAATATCCTCATCATTAGAAAACTTTGATTTAGAAGCTAAAGTATCTCTTCTTCATGCCTTCTCACTATCCAAAAAAAATCTATAGTTCTAATCAATGCAATTTGGATATCTTTGAAAGTTTCCTCCTCGACCCAATCCTTACTTCTTGGATATAAAGTCTCCCCCACCACCTAATTGACACACTCCTCCTCCTATGGCTTCAGTTCTCTCTCAACCACATCTTGTAATTTTCCTTCACCCATATACTTGTCACAAGTATCCAAGGCATATAGAGTCTGACACTGAGGAGTGGAAACATGCCCAATCCCTTGGATATTACACAACTGAGAGAAGGGGGTTTTAGTCACCACTTGTGTTTACTGGGCCACATTCTTGCAAAAATCATCCTCATGCAAACCACAGATACCATCACTGGGATCATTCTCCAATTCATTGATCAGATCTGTCAAATTTTTCTCTCTGGATATCATTTCCCCCTCGAAGGAAATGGAGCATGGGGGAATGATTTCTCTCTGTTTCTCAAAAAGCTTCATCAAATCCAAGCAATAATTCTCCACCTGTCCTTTCCCTTTACCAATATCCTCCTAGTGCATAACATGGTTAGCATAATTAGCATCCACACTGACTGCAAATTCCCCTTCTAAAGTACGAATAGCAATGCGATCCAGAACCAAGTAACAATCATACATTTTAACCAAGATTCCAAAATACCGGTACAAGAAATTCTTTTCTAACGATTCTTTTGATTTAATAAAGACTCCTAAACTATCCCCAATCATCTTTAGGGTTTCCTCATCCTTATACTCCCAAGGTAGGTTTTTTAAATTAACCTAGATCAATACCTCTTTCACCTTTTTAGTTTTTGGATTGAAGTTCACCCTCCAATCACACAAATAAATTTTTTCCCATCCAACATATATGGGCCACCATTTAAAATTCTCCTCTTATCATCCAGTGTCGGGAAAATGGCCAAAAAAAATTCATTAGTTAAGGGTTTGAGCACAATATTCTCTCACCAATTTGCATTCAACCACTCCTCAATCTTCCCTATAGAAGGTCAGGGTCCTAGCCATTTTAGAAACAAAGCCCTACACTGCAAGCATTTTACAGATTCACTCCAGGATGGATTTTGCACTGGGAGAGTGGAAACCCTACAAATGTTTTGGTTATAGGCTTCAGATAACATACCCACTGCTGCCATGTTCTCCCAGTGAGCTTGTTTTGGTCGCCAAAACTTTCACTCGATCTTCTTGAAATTGAAGGGTTGAGGGATTTATAGATTGCCATTAGAGCATAGAAAAGCCCCATTCCCCTTCCTCTCAGGCCTTTGAGAACTAGGACCATCCATACCCCAGTGTTCACCATTCCATCATGGAGACACTCTGTCATTATTTTGTGTTGCTTGGGGAATATTAAAGGACCATCTTGAGACCCCAATGCCTTTATTTCCAAACCCTCCACCAAAAAAACCAATCTACCCTTGTGCCTGCAACTGGGAAGACCATTTCCCTATCCCTCTGTCATCACTACGAAGCCAAGGCACCATGAAACTATCATTATCAATGCCTGATTTCTGCTTCAGCAACCTCCATTCCTCCCTATACGCCATTCTTCATTCTCCATTTATTTAGAGTTCATTTTTAAATAAATGCTAAATACTATTATTATTTAAGTTAATAAATATTTTATCAATTAAACATTCAAAAATTAAAAAGTGAAAAAGATATTAATTTATTAAAAGTTTCAAAATTGCATAATACATGCATGAGATTAAAATATAATAAATTAATTGAAAAGAGAAGTCAAGTGAAAAATTAAATAAAGTTATTTTATAATTCAATAAACGTGCATGGAAAAGATAAAGAAAAGATAAAGAAAAGTTAATAGGAGTTAAAGTTTGGTGAGCAAGGAGTCCTCTCGAGTAAACGCACAATTAGTGCCCCAATTTTAGGAGAGAACTCCTTATCACCAATTGAGGGTTTATTTTCAAAGGACCGCAAATTTTGGAAGAGGAAATAATTTTGCAAGAGAGAAGGTTTTGAGAGGGGAAATTTCTCTCACAATCTTCTTGGGCATAGTGATTAGCATCAGAGTCCAGGTAGACGCTTGTGATTATTCGCTCAATTTATTACGCTCTTTTCTTTCTTGTCTTCTTCATGTTTGTCGAATGTCTATTTAAATATTTCTTGTGATGGGTGCTTTCAATTTTGTAAATTTCTAGTATGCATGTTAATTCCTCTATATATGTAGAGATTGAAATTTCTTAGAAAACCTTGTCCAATAATTTTTGCAAATTGGATATTAAATTGGGGAGGGTTTTGAAATTAAAAAGGAAATTTAAACAGAAAATTTGATTGGTTAGTCATATTTTCTCTATCAGATTAATGTTGAAACTATTATAAAAAAAATATGTTAAAAAAAAAAAAGAGGATTTGTTTTATATAGATTTTATATATTCATAAAATTTTATAAAATAAATAAATTTATTAAAAAGGTTTTTACCAAAAAACATTATTTATATATAAAAAATTTATAAAAAAAATATATAAGCAAAAGTGATGGGGGTTTTACCCCACCTCCCCTTGCTTTTAATAAATGTGGCCACTACCACTATTGCAGGTACTACGACAGTAACAGTACTATGTACTGTTGCGACCGCAGGCCTTGCGATAGTCGTAGTGGGCCACAACCCATTTTAAAAAAAAGCCAACAGGCTTAATAATACGTTTAAACTATTATTCTTTTTAAAATTTATTTTTATTAAAATTAATTTCATTTAAAAGTTTTAATTATTAATAATTATTAATGTTAAATATTATTTTATTAATAAAATTTATTAACAATTTTAAATTTTAATAATTAATTAAATGTTATTTCTATAGTTATTTTATTTATACTTATTAATTAGTTTAATTAAATTAAAATTTATTAATCTATTTAATAATGGAAGTTATGTGATATGATTGTAGATTTATTTAATTATTAATAATTCTGATTTTGATGAAATTGCCAATTATTTTATTTAAAATCAATGAGAATTATTTTAGTAATTTAATTAAATGAATGATTACCTTAGAATATTTTAAGGAAAATGGCGTACAATATAATGGGGGTAATTCTATATTCTCTTTGAATAAATGAAGGGTTTAACTTGTAGGGTAAACTAAGAATCTTTTGACTTGAAATGTACATTGAAAATGAAAACTAAAACCTTATATTTAATTCATCATTATGTTTTCAAAATCAAACCAAACTGTATTACTTACACCTTGTATCTATATGTTGTCTATGTTTTGGGTTTGGGTTGACTAGATTGTTGACCAATTCTAGGATGTCTACTAGAGGCTTGGGAGTTCTGTGATTGTGGTAGTATGCTGACTTGATCTTGATTATTTTAACTCGACCATGATAATGTGTTGGTATGCTCTATGATGAGTCTGATTATGTTGTTGTTTAATATTTTTCATTGTCATTATGGGATAGCGAGATAAGTGCTATGATATATTTGACTTAACCATTTTGAGTCTTCAATTAGTATTATTGGGATACTTTTTGGCTGCTCGCTAAGAACTGATGGGTATTGTGATTTATCTTTTGATGCTTTCCAGTCACTTGTATAGGGCTAAGGTGATTTTACTATGATTCATTGATTTTTGATTTCATGAGCTTAGGGTAGGTTATCTATATGTAATGTCAGGAAGTGGCTTGCAGTGGAGGCCAGGGCCCTAAGTGGTTGCTAGGCTAACCCATTGTAAGTTGTTTAATAAGTAAAAAAACTACACTAAATGAGAGTAAAATGAACCTAATAAGAGTTTGTGTATGTTCTTGCCCATGCCTTGTGTGCTAGTACATACTAGGATTGGAGTAGAGAGAATTCTTGGTTGCGACCTTGTATTGTTAGTATGTCTTATTAATATGAGAGGATACTAGTGCTGCATAGGATCACTAGGGGGCTGGGGTCCTGAGAGACTACCAGGGTAACTCTAGCATTGATTCATGTAATGACACTTGCCCACTTACATAGTAAGTTTCCTACGTGTCTTTGTGTGCCTCTGGGTTTAGATGTCGATTTATCTTGGGACCTTTGAGTTAGATTACTTTTAGGACTTCCTAGACTTAGAGAGTACTTTTGATATTTGGATTGATATCCTATTTGGGACTTGAGACTATCTCCTTAGTGCAATGGGAGTGGGCCTTTTTATGTTACCACGCAATCGAGTGGTAGTACTTTTTACTCTTACCATTGAGATTTGTCCGTTGCTACCATGGCTAGAGTTTCCTTGTTTGTATTTCCTTTCATTCTATCTTTGTATCATTATGATGGATGATTATATCTTATGATAGATGTTTATATCTTTTATGATGGATGGTTTCATTTATGGTATTGTACTTTGTATCATGAATCCGAGGAGGATAATATAATTCTATTTTTATATATGTAAATTCTTTTAGCCTTTCATACCCTGTGACATGTAGAGTGGATGATTGAGCATTTTGAATTTTATTTCCAAGTGGCATTCAAAAAAATTGTATATTATTTAAATGGAACTTGGACTTTTAATTATTCTTTCATATGGATGTGGTATTTGTTAGACTTAGTATTAATTATATTTAAATGTGATTCAATGTCTTGGGATCCTTAAGGAATGTAACATGTTATATATGCTTATAGATGATTGTATGTTATTGCTTCTGCTACTTTATGTTTGATGTGCATGATATTCTTTCTTGTTTAAAAAAAGAAAAAAATGTTTGACAAACTTGGTAAAACTTTAGGTTAGTTCTTTTGGATCACTTGGTGGAGCATTAAAAATCAAAATGATCTCTTTTTGGCTAAAGGATTTTGGTAAAAAAAAATTTGGGTATTTTCAACAAATTTTCTTCACATGGTCATGTCACAAAAAATACACTTCAAGCACATGCTATCCATATCATCAATTTGGATCCAGTATGTTATTTATAGGCTCGTAGGGAGGAGCCCAATCTTGATGTTTTCTAGTTCTCATGCATTTTTTCCCTCTCAAACTAAGAGGTGGGTCAATCAAAGAGTCAATCAACAAAATTACATGTCAACGAACCTTCAAGACATACCAAATAGAAGCCCCCTTTCTATGGGGTCAACGATTATTGGAGATGAAGCCCAGGTAGCCTTATGCCTATACCAAGGAAAACATATATGGAGAGTAACTTTAGAGAAGCCTTATAGTCTCTTGCACTATGAATAACATATGAAGAATAATAGGGTGGTAACTAAGTTGGTGACTAGTAAGATCTATGGAGTTATCCCAATTAGTTTGTATGTGTGTGATTCACATAAGAGCCTAGTTGATCATGTCAAAATCATAGGGATATTCACCTACCTTGGAATACCATCAACACACATTGCCTAAGCTTGAAATAATGTAGTGAGAGTTTACTCAATACTTTCTTTCTATATTTATTAAGGAGTTTACTAGTTTTAGGTCATTCTCTAAAGGGGACTCACTTTCCCAAAGCACACACCTCTCTAGAAGTGGACCACAACCCTATTATATTTCTCTTGCTAGTGACTTAGCTTTTACATGACATAAATTAATGGATCTACTTTTTGAAAAGAAAAAGATCAAGGAAGTGTTGAAAAACACTCCTTCAAACACATCAAGCAATGGTTCATTTCCAAATTGAATTTTAAGTGTTTTCTATCTAAGATGAAAGACACTCATGTTTACCATGTATGTTCACTTTTTGAAAATTGAAGTTGCAATGCTTTGGATATGTAAAGTTTGAGAAAGGTGTTACAATTTTTTAGCATTCAAGATTTGATGAATTTATTTTGTGCCCAAATTGAAAAGTTTGTCATAACATTGTTATTTAAAACTTTGGGCATTCAAGACTTGTTTGAGTGATTCTTAAAACCCAAATTTGAAATGTGATGTTTGTCTTATAAATTTTCCTTTAAAAGAATTGAAGATTTAGTTGTGTCATGCCAAAATTGAAAATGTGAAAGTTTCTTTATTCAATTTGATCCTTTAGGAATTCAAGATGTTGTTTGATAGATTATATCCTTTGTGAATTTTGTGTGTGTTTTGATTGTAATATTCTCTTTAGTAAACTAAAGCCAAATTTGAGTAAATTTTAGATTAAAAAATTTAACTTCTCTAATTCAAGTTCATGTGCATTCAAAAAAAACTAATCAAATGACCATAGAGAGTGTTCCCATGAGCCTAACTGGCATTCCCATTATCGTGAGATCATGAATCCGCTAACTGTATAAAAAGAATGAGAATGCAAAAACATGAAAATAATAGACAACAAGAAAACCCAAGAGTGAAAAATTCACAAAGAATTTCTACAAAAAATAATGATACCACTAAACAACCTAGTTTTCCCACTAATGGAGACTAGTAAAACTCTAATTGGCTGCTTGAAGGGTTACAACCGTGACCCCTTAGGGATAGTAGGTATTCCTAGTTTTGTGGGAAAGTGATCCCGTAAAAAGTTATAGTTATTTTTTAGAAGTCAAAAAGGCCAAGAGAGAAGGCCAGTTTTGTATTTTTTATGGTTTCCAATAGCATTCTTTTAGGTTTTTTTGTCAATCCTTCCTTTATGAGTTTGTTCTCCTGAACATGTTTTGTGCGCAAAAATTAACTAGAAGACCAGTGACAACTTGGCCTTCCCTTTCATTTCCAACCTACAAAAGCTCAAAAAAAGCTTTGTAAAAAATTTAGACAACATAAATTATTAGTCTTTCAAGAAAAGAAACTAATATGTAGATAGGAAAATAACCCTATTGTGGGGCTTTATCGGGCATGCCAAAATATATCACCTAAGAAGTTAATGTTTTATAGAACACCAAGATTAAACAAATCATTCAATAAGAAAAACTAGATAAACACTTATGAATGGATAAATGAAACAAATAAAGAAGTGCAAACCAATAAGAAAAACTCCAAGCTTCCCTTGATGAAGAGATAAGTCCAAAGGATAGAGATATGTGTGCTCAAGTATTCTTTAATCCTTTAATAGATTGAAGATGAATTTTTTTGAGCGGTCATTTGACACAATGCTAATGATATAAATTCTCATAAATCTCTATCTTGAAAAGTTGATCAATGAAAAACTCCAAGGTTCCATATAGTTATTTTTCAACCTATTGGATATCTCAATTGAAGATAAATGTTAATTTTCACAAGGAGGCCTTTTCTGGTATCCACCAATTTTGCACAACTTTGATGAAATGTAACCACAAAACCAATATATTTTTGTATTTTTCTATTTGATGATGAATTTAATTTCTTATCAATGCAACTATATGAATTCCTATTTTAACTAGATGTTTGAAAAGAAAATAACAAAGATAGAGTAAGAGAGATTAAAAAAATTTACTGAAAGAGAAATTCCTAATGGACATAAGCCAAAGAAACAACACATCTACGAATTAAATTATCAAAAGGAAATGGTAGGAAACCAATGAAATTAGGAGCAACACTTTCTCAACTCTACTGATGCAATCCCGAGTGGGAACTTTAATGAAAATTGAAATATATTTCACAATTCATCAAATTGTGCATCCATGAAAAGTGTGTGCACACGAGACAAAACACTATGCAAGAATAATAGTGATCCTTTCTCCAATTCATCACAACAACACAAATTTTTAACATAAGAATGCCAAAACTAAAAGATCACACAATTATCACAACACAATAAAACCATTGGCTCCATTAATATTCATGAATGTAAATTCATAAAAAATAACACACTCTGGCAAGATTTACTACACTTAGAATGAGAGCACCGATATCATTTATTATTGCATCAAAATATTGTCTTGAAGTAAATATTAAATCCATGTACTTATAAGAAACCCTCTCTTCTTTTTGTGTTAGGAGTGAGAGCTCTTCTAATGCAAAAACTATGCTAAAAACTAATAAATGAAGCTAATCATATACAAACTAACTCTCTAAATGGTGCTAAATAAGTCTCCACCCTTATTTATATCAATTAATGGGTGCATAAGCCTTTACATGACTTAAAATAATAAAAGAAGAAGAATATAAGAAGAAAGAAGCCTTTAAATGATCTAGGAGTCACTAGGACTTCTAAAAATGCAAGCTTGACCTTCTCTAGGTGATTCTGGGAGTTGAATTTCCATCAAAATGTATTTCCAATGTATAGAATGCTTAAAAATAACAACTCATAGTTAACTGTCAGTGCCAATGTTACTGATCGAAACTATTGGTGCATCTTTTTTTTGGTGCTCCTTGATGAAAAGTGCACCTTATGAAAATAACACCTTATTTTTTTGTGCACCTTTGCACTAGCGCATCTTTGGATGATAGGACCAAAATTGGCATAATCTTCTAAGTGTCAAAATCTTAATTTCTAGCATTTGGGTTTGATGACCCTTTTACCAAAATGATGTTTGGATACACTTCTTTGAACTTTTGGATGATGATGATAATTTATTCAATTCCCAAAAAGTCTAAGGACTTGTACTTAGCATATACCACTTGTCAGTAGTTGCTAATTTCTAGCCTAGTTTCAACAAAGTCTTCTAGCTTGGAGTCTAACTCTGTTAGTGCCTCTTCCATTTTGAATATTATTCTAATATCATCTTTAGAGGACACTCTCTTGAATAATGTTCCAAATTGTTGTACCACTATTTTAACTGAGCATAACTATGTCTTTGAGTTATCTTCAAAAATCTTCAAGTTGGCGGTACTATAGTACTTGTCTATCTCCTAAAACTATTCTTGAGTCTTATTCTTCATATCCTAAATATCTTCATATAATCCCATCATAACTTTGTTTCCTTTCATCACCTTCTTAATCTAATTTATCTAGCCCATCTGTTATATATACACCTATGAGGATCTGACACCTTTGACCCTTAATGGTTTTCAATGCTTCTAGGACATTGCTCCAAGTACTCACTTCATCCATTAGCCCAAAATCTTGGTCTATCACTATGACCGACCTATTAGCATTCTTCTAAATGTTATGTAGAAGGTTTAAATTACCTTTTATTATTCATATACCCTTATCCTCAAAACTATGATGCCAACTTTGGCATGCGTCCAAAAATAAACTTGTGGGTGTTGAGGTTGGAGCTCATTTGTCAAGGGCAATTGCTGGGGTAACCTAAGGATGGTCAAGGTCCAGTGGATAGACTACATCCTTCACATATTCTTGAAGTAGATCATTCTGCTTTCTCAACTTCAAAATATTGACCTCATCTTCATCTAGGTGCCAAAACACCTATTTAAGGCCTATCATTGTAAAATTTTTGGCCTTGTTACGGATGGCCTTCCCAAGTACTATCTCTTTCATTTTGTAGTCCTTAGGGGAGGTTTCTTCAATGTGCACACATGGAGAAGGAATATCTATATGTACCATTAGATAATCTCTATGATTCCTCATGACAAAGGCAAGCTGCTTTAGATCATTTGGAATAGGTGATGGTATATGCACTTCCTTTGTCAATACCTCTAACCTCTTGGCCTCTATGTATTCTACATATCTTCTTTGGTGAGTTAATATTTCTCATTTCAACCATGCTAGAGTAGTGCCCATAGGAGACATATATTGACCTGAAGATGAGATCATGTAGGAAACTTGCCTCTTACCCCTATTACTCCTTTCTAGAGTCTTATTTGTCCTAGATGACTTAATTGAAAAGGTGATCATTATAGTCCTAAGATGAGAGGTTTTAGATCCTTCTACCTATGGTGTCTGTATTATCTTTTCAATGATCGATCCTTTCTCTACAACCTCATCAATATGCAATTGTTTAAAGTCATCCCTACCAATCACTTAATTGTTTGATTGAGTGCATGGAAGGACATAGGGATAGATTCTTTTTTTGGCAGAGGAGGAGGAGGTGGATGTGTCTTCTCGATTAGTAAAGGTGTAATCTCACTAGTCCTTATGGCAGTGGAGATAATTGGTTCTAGTTCAAACTTAGGGATAGTTGTTAAGACATGTCCCTTATTACTCCACTTCAAAATGTATCCCAATGGGCATAAATTCAAACTTTGAGAGGTCAAAGACATCATTGTCATTTCCTTCTATAGACGTTGTCCATCCTTCTTAGTTAGTAGACTCCTCAAGTTGAATTGGTTGTTTTGGAATAGGAGGTGTTTGAGTTACACTTCTACGTATTTCCTCTTATACCACCCTAGCCTAATAGGTCCTCTTATTGAGTGGGAGGTATTCAATTTTTTCCCCTTTCTCTTTCTCTTCTACTTCTAGTATAGTTTCCATAACTTGAGGGAATGGAGCGCTATTCTTCTTCTTTAGCTTTCTCCTTTTCTCCCCCACTATCATTGCCTTAGTCCTAGCTCTTTTAAGCACTAACAGAGAGGCTTCTATCTGGGCTAGGGTTTCCATTGGTGGAGCCTAAGATTTCTCCCCTTAAACTAACACTCCCTCATTGGGAGCCTCCTCTAGCTATACTTCTTCTCCTTTCTTGGCCCTCTTTTTCTTCTTCCCCTTCCCCTTGTCACTACAAAAATAAGTCACTTACCACTCATATTTGTAGATCATTTTTGGTCATACTAAGGACTTTTCCTAGTATTAGAACAATGAATTTGGTCCCTTTACCTTTCTTGGGCCTGGCCTCTATATGCACCCTAAAATGGTCGCTTAGACTATGGCTCTCCATTATTCAATTTATCAAATTTCTTGAATCAACAGTTTGCAATATTTTATTAAATCAATTCAAATCAATTTCTTTGATCAAATTGTAATTAATTCAATTATTTCAACATTTCCTAAGGTTTGATCTTTTTATCCTAAGTATTATTTAATTAAAAGAAAATCACTCTTTTAATTAAATAATTAATCCACATCTAATTAATTAAGAGAAAGACCCCTCTTTTAATTAAATTAAATATTTCCTATTTAATTAAAAGAATTCGATCCCTTTTAATTAAATAAAATCCCACTTGAAAAAGGAAATAAAAAAATTAAAAATAAAATAAATTCTTTTTTCCTCTACACTTACATATTTCTAAATGGGATTCAATTTAATTTTGCTCCTCTTTTCTCATTAGTGGGATTTTGTCTCACATGGATCATTCTTTCTCCACCCTTGATTAAATCTTATTTCTTCTTAATCTTAATCTTCAATTCTTCTTTATAAGGGAGAGCCCTCTCCTCATTTTTGACATCCACGATTATGCTATTGTTATGTTGCAAGTTTGGAGAGTGATTTTTGGAGGAGTTTGAGCATTAAAGCTTCTTGTGGAGAACTTCTATCTTCTTGTCTTCTTCTCTCATGCATCCATGACTTCCATCATCATAATCCATCCTTGCATTTTTGTATTATCTTAGATCCATATTTGCTTTCATATATTAGCTTTCTTTTCTTTTATTGCTTTACATTGTTATCATTTAGATTAGTTTGCATCTTCATTTCCATGCATATTTTGATCTTTGAATTGCTCATTTTATGGTGTACTTGTATGGGTGCAAACTAGGTCAAATTGAGGGCCTCCATTACAAATCCTTGCACTCCATGAATAGAGAGTTATGAGTCACCATTTGAGATCTCATTCTTGAGCAATCTTGGATATAATGACTCATAGAAGTGTGCTCACATTTTAGGCATACATCTTTGGTGCCCACCATGGGGCAACCCACCTTTACTTGTTGGTTTTAGATATTTTTGGAGCTAACCCCCTCATGCAAATTTATTTGGAGACAAAAAACCCTAGATCTTCAATATTTGATCATATCTCCCAAAAAACTTCTTGTTTTGGTCTAAATTTTTTTTTGTAGGTTGGCGATATATCAGTGAAGCTTCAGTGAAATTTTCAAAATTTTCTGAGTTATTTTCTATTTTTTATAAATTTTCTTAATTTTTCATAAAAAATCATTTTAGGGTGCAAATTAGCAATTTTTTAAGAAACATCTACATTTTTGGAAAGGTCTCTAAATTATAAATAGTGTTGGTCCTTTGTGTTTTTATTTTAGAGATCATATTAAGGCTCAATAATTTGATTTGCAAAAACTAATTTGTTTTGATAAAATGGCTCCGTAGGACACAAATGAAAAGATGTTTTCAAAATTCTGACATTTTTGAAAAGTTATCTAATTTTTGATAGGGGTCTCTTTTTTTGCATTTAGGGTTTTGGATTTGAATTTATATCATATAGGTCCAATCTTGTTGACTAAGTCAAAAATCAATATTAAAAAAAGGGCATTTAATGAATAGCTTGCATTTAGTTTTCACATGGATCAACGCATGATGTGAGACTTCATTTGGGTTATTTTCTGATTATTATCATTCTTAAAAATCATATTTTCAAATCTAACCCTGGTTTTTCATAAGTTGGATATATATTGCATATCTTGTGTTTGCTTGTGTTTGCTTGTTGCTTTGTTTGTTGCAAGTGAGTTTTCAAGAGTAAAGGAAAGGTACAATAGAGAAAATATGTGTTGCAAGGATTACCAGGTATTTTGTTGGATCTCTATAACATTTGGATTTGGAAGTAAAATGGACCCTCTCATGTGTTTGGCTTGAGTGCTTTTACATGCTTTCATAGATTCACACTTGATTTGGTGCTCTAAAATTGGATCTAGATTTACTTTCACACATATGTGGTTCAGCTAGTAATTAGGCCATATGAACACTATTTGTGGAGTTCTTGAGGGAATGTGCTTCATTCACTTGCCTTACATGTGAAGCTCTTCTCGACAATAGATCCCCTTGTAGGTAGGCAAGGTTATTTGTTATTATCTCACTATTATGCTTGGGTTTGTCCTCAACATCCATTAGTATGTTCTCTTTTGAGATTAGTAGTGTTTGTTGTTGGTTTTTCCAAAAAATTGTTGAAGTGATTTCAAATTATCATTTCAATCTTGTTTGCTATATTTGGGTAAGGTGAAGAGGCTAGAAGAGTATGCTTTGTTCTCTTTTGGGCATATTAGAAACTTGGAACCCTTGAATCCAAACCAAGTCCCCATGTGCTACAACTTTTTGAGTCTTCCTTGATTAGAGAGGGTTAACCGTAGTGGACATCTCTTTATTGGGTCAAACACCTAGATAGAATCTCAAGTGGTAATAGCCATTTTTGATGTGGTAGTAGCAACTACTATATAAATGTCCTTGTGGGGGAAATCCTCATGGGTGTAGTCTTTTGTTGGGTTGTTAGATCTCCTTAGTATCTTTGATTGATTAAATTCTCAAAATATGTCAAAACCTTGGTGCACCAGGATTGGATCTCACCCACTCTAGATTGCAAAAGCTGTAGAGTTGAACATTACTAATAACCATAGTGCTACCAAATTTTCTTTTCTAGGACTATGCGCATGATTGGAAAACATTTTGAGAACATACATAGTGGTGGTTCTAGGGATTATGCTAGTACTACATCACTATTTTTATTCATGTACAAGGTTGCTTTGTCTCTCACTCATTGTTTGAAAATGTTTGCTTGAAATTCTTGATTATTGTCTTGTGTGCCTGGTTCTTGATTCAAAATTTATCATACCTATTTGGATATTTAAAAAAATAAAAATCTAAGTTCCTGAGTTAAGAATTTATGATCAAATTACTTTGCTATCTTGTTATTTCTAGTCTCCCCAGGTTGATCTGGTTTAGATTAGGCTACTTACCCTATTGCTAGAAGCTTATTTTCACATTGGGTTATTGTGCTTTGACCCCTTGAATTACTGATCTTTGATTTTACAAGTGACCTTGTTTCAAGTCAGTGAGTTACAATTCATCCTTGTTTGGAAAGATATATCTTTAGATTCTTTGATATTATGCTTGGAGCGTCTTAGTAATCTCTTGTCTATCCACTTTCATAAAAATTCAATTTTAATTGTTTATAATTTTGGTAAATTATCCTCGTGGTCCATATGTGCTAGGGTATTCACCCAAACTTGTGATAGTGTTGGTTTATGCCTATTGTAAAATTCTATGTTATCACATCACTTTTGGACAAGTGAGTGTTTTCACTATCCTAGTTTGGTGCCAACATTTCTTAGGGTTATCCTATCACCTAGTACCTTTTATTTCATGCCAATTGCAACAAGATGTCAAGAAGATCAAGGAAAGTGACCTCAAGTTGTCTCTAAACAATTACCTTTAGTTCAAACTCATCAAAGACATAAGGGAAAAGAACTTGTGTTTTTTCAATAAATTGAGAATATTCCAAAAGCTTTGTTTGACCCTAGTAGTGAACTTATTGAGTTGAGTACACCCTTAGCATCACCTCAGTCAGATATGGATACGAATTTTACAATGGCTCCACAAAAGAAGAATCAAAGTGGTGAATACTATGTTGACCTTTTGAGTGTTGGTCCTGCTCATGAAAATAGACCAACCTCACCCCATACTGAGGATAGATATTTGGATGCACACCAAAGGGCTAAAAAAGGTAAGAATTATACCTATCAAGAAGAGAAATCCCAATATGATGATCACATTAGTGACCCTTCTAGCACTCATGTGAATGCAACATTTACTAACAACTAGTTTAGACAACCAAGACTGTGTACACCGCTTGTGACACCTATAGATTATGTGTGTGATAAACTCAAAGTACTTGAGCATGAGAAAAAAGACCTTCTAGAGGAACAAGCTAAGAAGGAAGAACAATTTAGATGCCTAGAGGAAGAAAGACAAGTAATGATTGAGATAGAAAGGAAAGCCCATCAAGAAGCACAAGACCTTCTTGTGACTCCACAACTTGATAATAAATTCAACAATGTGCAAATTGGCAGTGGAAACAACTCTCCTCCACTCTTTCCCCCTAAGACTCCATGAAATGGAAAACATTGGAGAACACCTTCACCATCTCCCTATCCTAGAGGAAGAAGAGCTTTAAGAAATGATGATTATAGGAGACCAACACCTCCTAGAGTTTCAATATAACCTTCACAACATGCTCATCATGGTTCACAATATGGAGGTGGTAGCTTGAACTTTGACCATAATTCTTATAATTTCACGGCTATGCAACAAGACCCACATTTTCAGCAACATATGGAGCATATATGGAACAAAATAGAGATGCATGCTTTCAACATTTAATAAACAAGGGTGCTAAGGTCACTTATAACTTTGATGTAGAAAAAAGATTCAAAAGAATGATTGCCCTACAAAAGAAGAAATTGACCAATTGAAGAAACAACTAAGTAAATATCAGTACCCAAGAGTTCTTCACTTGATTTAGTTTATCGTAATCCTTTTGATAAGAGTGTTGACATGAAAGATTTTCCTAGAAAATTTGGGATCTCCTAATATGACAAATATGATGGAAATGGGGATCTGAATGATCGTGTGCATTAGTTCTATACTATGAGTTCTGAGTTTCATCATGATGACACATATCTTATGAGATTATTTCCAAGGAGTCTAAAGGGTCAAGCAATAGAATGGTTTACTAATACAATTCCTCCTGTTAAGACATTCCCTTAGTTAATTCAAATATTTGTTCAACACTTTGCATACAATCTTTCACAATCTGTCTCGCTGTTGGACTTAAGTCACACAAAGAAAAATCAAGGAGAATCCTTTGTTACTTTCTTGCAAAGATGAAGACAACAATGCTCTCACTATTTTAGGACTATTCCTAAGAAAGAAAAGATTGAAATCCTCATAGAAACATGGTTCCTATGATGAAGTACAAAGTTAATAAGGTGGTTTTGAGTCCTTTGATACCATGGTTGAAGCTGCATTTAGAATTGAGGATGTTTTGAGAGAGCAAGGTATTTTAACAAAAAATGGAAAAAATAACAATGGTTAGAATAAAAACAACAATAACAAGGGTAATAGAAATAACACATATTGGAATAAGAACAAATAAGTGGTTAATGATGGAGTTGTGGATTCCTATAAGCCTAAAGACCAAGTTGTTCTCCATTTGGCTAGTGCTAATCAATAAAGTAACAAGCCAAGATATCAAGAAAGGCCTAAAGGAGAGAAACACAACTTTACACAATTGGGTGAATCATATTAAGAGATATTCATGAAGCTCCTTGCTTGTAATCTTGTGCACCCTTATGATGCCGTAAAATTCTGCATACCTAAAGTTAAGCCATGGTGGTGGGATGAGAAGGCCTATTGCAAGCTTCACAATGGCATTGGAAACGATATTGAAAACTGTGGGAGATTTAAGCATATTGTTCAAGATCTTATTGATAATGGAAAGCTTGAAATAGATGGATTAAATACCAATGTTTATCACATAGCATTCAAAGATCTTTTTCCCAAGTATGAGAAAGGGGAAGCTTCCCAACCTAAGAATGGCAAGGCTACAATCAATTATACTTAGGAAATGCAAAAAATGTTGTCAATATGCTTGAGGTTGTAGAAGAAATTGTCAACATGATGGAAGATAAAGATCCTAGTGGTTATGGTTTAAATTTGAACTCTCCTATCCTTGGTGAAAATTTTGTTTTGGTGCTAAGGGGTGCTCACTGTAGAGAGTCATCTCAAGGTCCCCTTGTCATCAAAGGACCCAATTCAAACCAGTCAAGTAAACCTAAGCAAGTCTCTTCCAAAAGTCTCAATGCTATTACCTGAAGTCAAGGTCCCATTTTCATCAAAGGACCTAGTTCAAACCAACCAAGTAAGCCAAAACAAGTGCAATCCAAGTATTTTCCTTCAAAACTAGTGGTTAATCCTAGGTTGAATTATAATCTTGTTGATCAATTGTAAAGAAACCCCTACTCAAATTTTGATCTTTGAGATTTTAGAGTTGTCTCTGAGACACAAACATGTCCTTGAGGATGCTTTGCGCATGGTAGATGTCCCCAAAATTTAGATGTTGATCAATTCCAAAACATGGTTAACCATATTGCTAGCCCTCATTACCTTTCCTTTTTAGAGGAAGATGATAAATCTTTGAGCCATTCACACAATCTTGCCCTTCATATTGAGGTCATGATCCATAGAACACATGTTAGGCACATGTTGATAGATGGGGGTGTTGGGATTAATATTTGTTATTTGAGTCTTTTAAAGACATTAGTTTACTCTAAACAAGTTATTGATACCAGAAGGAAGATTACTATTAAAGCCTATGATGAGGTAGAGAGAAGTTCAAAGGGGTTGGTTGTCCTTCCCGTTAGGATTGGTCCTATTAAAAAAGATATTTTATTCCAAATGGTTGATGCTAGACCCCTTGCGTATAATATTTTACTTGGTAGACCATGGATTCATGATATGCAAGCAGTGTTGTCTACCTATCATCAGTGTGTTAAGTTCCCTTACATTGGAACAAAGATTTGTATACCTAGGGATTATACTTTGTCTATTAATTTGATTTAAACAAGTACTCATGTTCCCCTCAATCGAGAAGCAGATGATTTTGATGCAACTTTAGCTAAAAACAAGTTCAAATCCATAGACCTTGGCATGGGGGGATATCAACTCAACTCCCTTGTAGCATTACCAATTTCACCTAGGTCTTATGGTAAACCTTCATAAGAGATGAAACCTTCCTCTTTAGCTATGTCATTATTTGACACATTTGTATAGTTTTTAGTGTTGTTACACTTACATTATTCTTTGCTCTTAAGGTCAATTATTTCTTCCAGGTAAAAGTTGAAGTTGTAGTTGAATTTGAAGTTTCCTAAGTTCAACTTCAAGTTCAAGTTCTGTTCAAGGTTGCGGTCTTTATGATAATAGTATTTCAGTCAATGATATGTAAAATTTGAACTTGAACTTGAATGTTCTCGAGTTCAACTTCAAGTTCGAGTTTGACTTCATGTTCAAGTTTGCAGAATCAAGGCCCAAACATTCAAGTTCGGTGACTCAAGTTTCATAAGTTCAGACATTCAAAAATGTAATTTCATTAGTTGTGAGTCCTGAAGACACAAATTCAATACATAAAATTGCAATCAGCCAATCGACTCAAATCCACAATCCAACTTGAATCAAATTGTATGGAAGAATATCAAAGTTAAGGATAGGCATCGATCTAGAAGTTATCAATGTTGACAAAGTCAAAGATATGTTGCTCTTACTCAAAAGTACCTAAGTTGAAGTTGAAGTTGAACCTTCAAGTAACTTCAACTTCAAGTTCAAAGTTCAACAAGGTTCATGGTTTAATATCTAGGAATTCAATTAGAAATTCAAAATTGGGTTACTTCAAGCTCGAAGGTCCAAGATCCAAGGCCAAAAGAGGGTGGTGGATAATGAGATGTATAGCAAGTAAATTCCAACATGTGATTCATGTGCACGTATTGGTGTATATATTGTTATCGATTTTAATACAGCCTGTAACCACAAATTTTTGTTAACATTAAAATAATAGTCACAATGCGGGGGACATAAATTTTAGTTTCACCGTTGGATCTGACTGAATTTTGGATAGGTTTCCCAAAATCAAGTTTTCTAAATGTGTACCCAAGTGATCTTCAAACTTTGGCCAAAGTCAAAAGTTATAATAGACTATATGCAGGCCTATCAACGCACTAACAAATGCAAATGTGCTGTAGTCAAAAAAATAGTCATGTTGCGGGGCCCACAACTTTTAATCCAACTGTTGGATTGAGCTAAATTTTAGATATGTTTGATGAAACATATTTATCTAAATTATGTACAAGCCGTTTTGTAAAATTCATAACAGATCAAAAGTTATGATTGTTTAAGTGCAGCAATATATCAATGACAGTTACAAGATCATGGCAGTAATTTGTTACCAGCATACGCCACCTGTCCAATATGCACATGCGATTCATTTTAATTTTATAGTGACAAGTGTCCATAAGTGGAATTTGGTGGAATGTAAGAAATATCATAATGTTTATTAAACATTATCTTTATCTTTTCTACATTACCCTTCCTCAGTAATGGACAGTGGAATACAAAAGGTTATTTAAAGATCATGTGAGGACAGAATAATATTGGGAGATGTGAGTAGTTTCAAGAAACAATTATTCAAATTGAAAAAGAACTGATAGAAGGAGAAGATAAATAGTTCAAAGAATAATGAGAGGAGGGTTCTTCTTTTCTGGGGGGTGGGAGTTCTACAGCTACTGCTACATGTAGAAGATAGTTTTGTTTCTGTAATAGGGAAAGCAATTTTTCTTTATGCAAATTGATTGTGATAAGGGGATTGAACAATACTATTATTGTTCCATCATGTTCTGAAATAAAGAGAGATATGAGTGTGTTTGATTTTGTAGTCATATACATTTGTGTTTCTAATCTGGAAGGATTCTGAGTCCTTTTATTTTTGTTTTAGATATAGTCCTTTATTACCATGTTGAATGTGATATACGTAGTCTTGTGGTTATGTATTCACGCTTTTGCATAAAGATATTTACAACTTTATCTCTTTCAATTTTCTGTAATGTGAAAGACTTGGTAGATAGTCCTATGACTATTTGCTAGTTTTTCTCTCATTATCAACTTATTAACCTTATAATCACGTTCACCTCATGTTAATGAGTGGATGTTAGAAAGCCTTGGTGTCTTCTGGTAAAAGGCATAACCAACTATTAAAATTCTTTGAATATCTTTCTAAGAGGGAGTTGTACCTGTCAATTCAGAGGAAAGCTATCAATCTCATGATAGTATTTCCAACCGTTAGTGGTAGTTGTTCTTCTATTTGGGCATTTTGAGTCATTCTTTGTATTTAATTTGGGAAGGATAAAACTGTTTACTAACAAGTGCCTATTCAAGATGAGAAAGAAGATGTGGCTATTAAAGATTAGATTTATAGAGAAGAGAAGTATATGCACAATGAGAACTTCACTCACTCTCCTAAAGCTTATGGAAGAGGGCATTATTTTGTCAAGAAGATGGGCTATCCTAGACATGGCCCTCTTAGTAATAGATTGGATGCTAGAGCCGAACCCCTTGATCATAGTCTTCTCAAACGCAAGTCTAAGAAGCCGGTTGGCCTGGGATATGCGAATCAAAATAAGAACATTGCTTCTATCCTTGATAAGTCAGATAGTCAAGAAGAGCAAGAGTACTTACCTAATTTGGAAAATCAACAAGATATGTGTGAAGATTGGATCCCTTCTACTAATCTCCTTTAGGGAGATTCAGACAATCCAGTATCTCATGAGACAGTTGCAAATTTAGAACTAGAGAGTGTGACCCTTGATGATATTAAGGCTTCCACGTCTAGGTGTCCCAAGCCTTCATAGTGTAAGCATCTTAGTTGAGATTCAGAAATGGATTCCAATGAGCATGAATGAGACTCCCTCTCAGAGCCTTCTATAGTTGATATGGATATTGATGTTGTTCATACATATAGTTCTTAACCTGAGTTAGTCGATGATTCACGTATATGATTAGATGATTTGAAATCACATGTTAGCTTAGTGGATGACTCTTCACTTGTTAGGACAAATACTAATTTGGGTAATTTAGGAAGTTACTTGATGGACTCTGACTCTTCGATTACTAGAGATACCATTCATATTCATAAGCTTGAACTAGCCATTGATTTACCCCTTTTTCATCCTAATTTGATTGATTAGTCCCAATGCAATCATGAACTAGAGCTTTTAATGTTTCAAAATGATTATGAAATAGCCTGCTATTTGAATGCCATTGAACCTATAGTCTCTTCCACCAGTGAATTGACTACCAACATGATAGAGCCAGACATCAAGTACATTAGTCATAAAATAAAAAGAAAAGAAAAGAAAAAGAATAGGAGTTCTGATGGCAAAAACCACTATGTAGTGGTGTCAGAACTGAAAAAAGTAAAAAGAAAGGACATATCTGAGGGTGAAAACCTCTCTAAGGTTCCTGAGGATGAGGTACTTGATCATCTCCCTAGTTATTTTCAAGATAGATTTTTAGTTCTTATTGAACCAACACAAGCAGTCAATTTGTGTATGGATGAAGCTCTGTAATTGGTACATTTGGCTCAGTCTTTGTCATCACAAGAAAAAGTAGCCCACACTAAGTTCTTACAAGAAAAGAAGATCAATTTTTCATGGACTTATTCAGATATGCTAGGGTTGGACACTAATATTATTATTCATCACTTATCCATAGCTCTAGGTGTTAAACCAATTAAGTAGAAATTGAGAAAGATGCATCCTCACATAGCCCTCCTAGTCAAGGCATAATTAGAGAAACTCCTTGGTGAAAAATTTATAAGAGCTATTTACTATGCTGAATGGATATCAAACATTGTACCAGTTTCAAAACATGACAAAACCATTCGAGTTTGCATAGATTTTAGAGATGTTAATAGAGCATTCCCAAATGATGATTTTCCACTTCCTTATATAGACATGATAGTGGATATGACTGCGGGTTATGAGATTTATTTCTTAATGGATGGTTTTTTCATATATAATTAGATTAAGATAGCTCCTGAAGATCAAGAAAAGACTACATTCACTTGTGCATGGGGTATCTATTGTTCAAACATTATGCCTTTTGGTCTAAAAAATGTAGGAACCACCTATCAATGAGCTATGACAATTACTTTCATAATATGATGCATAAAAACATGGAATATTATGTGGATGACACCTTGGCTAAGTCTAAGAAAAGAGATACACACTTAGATGATTTAGAAGTCATTCTAGATTGCATGGAACAATTTCAACTAAGGTTAAATCCTAAAAAGTGTGCATTTGAAGTCACCTCTAGAAAATTACTAGGATTCATTATTTCAGAAAAATAAATAGAGGTGGACCCTAAAAAAGTTCAAGCAATTATGGATATGCCACTTCCTAAAAATATTAGGCAAATGACGAGTCTTCAAGGGTGTCTTCAATCTATAAGGAGGTTTATTTCACAGTTGGCAGATAGAGCTCAACCTTTCAACAAGAACTTACATAAAGGAGTCAAATGTGTATGGAATGAAGAGTGTCAAAAGAGAATGGATCAAATCAAGAAATAATTGGAAAATCCTCCTATTTTAATGCCTCCTATCCTTGGGAAACCACTTATTCTATACATTTTAGTGACAGAGTCTTCCTCGGGGGCATTATTAGATCAACTAGATGAACATGGGAAAGAAAGAGAAATATACTATATTAGTCATACTCTTGTTTCATATGAGGTTTATTACACTAGTATTGAGAAAGCTTTCCTTGTAGTTGTGTTTGCTTCCCAAAAGTTGCGACATTATGTGCTTGCACACACTATACACCTCATAGCAAAAATTGATCCACTCAAGTATTTACTAGGTAAGGATACCCTCATGGGTAGACTTGCTAAATGGATGATGATCCTTTCAAAGTTTTACATAGAGTACATTGAGCATAGAAATCAAAGGACAAGCCATAGCTGATCAATTGGCTAATTTCCCACTACAAGATGATGCACCTATTCAAGTTGATTTCCTAGACAAGCACCTCATGTATATGACTGAAAGAACATAGAAGCTATTCTTTGATGGATCCTTTATGAAAAATGGTTCCAAAGCTAGTGTGTTGTTTATTTCTCCTCATGGGTACACGATTCCTAAATCTTACAAGTTATTATTTCCATGTACAAATAACATTGTTGAGTACAAAGCTTTAACAAATGGACTTAAGATGGCTATAGAATGGATAATCACAGAGTTACACATCTATGGGGATTCACAGTTGATAATCAACCAAGTCAATGATTATTATTTAACAAAAAATGAGAAATTGGTACCTTACAAGAAAATGGTTGATTTTTTGAGATGCTACTTCACATTTGTCTCATTTTAGGAAATCCCTAGAGCAAAAAATAAAGCAGTTGATGCTATGGCTACACTTGCTTCACTTCTTCAATTAGAGCAACATAAATCAGGGTTTGAATTCCTAGTGGAAGAGCTAGATCACCCTATCTATGATTCCCAAGAAAGTCAGGTTATTTGTACCTTTTTTGGTTGTGAGTCATCCTATTACAATTCCATTTATCCATACCTTCATGATGGCATTATACCTGAAACCTTTAACCAATTTGAATGTAGAAACCTTATTTGAAACACCTCTCGCTATTCCCTTATCTTTGGTGATTTGTATAGGAGGGGTCTAGATAGAACACTTCTTAGATTCTTAGAAAAGGAAGAATCTAATCAAGCATTAGTTGACATCCATGAGGGAATCTATGGGGGACATTCTAATGGTCTTTCCATGGTTCAAAGGTTCCTTAGGGTGGGGTGCTATTGGCCCATGATGCAGATTGATGTAGTAGCTTTTGCAAAGTCATGTGAATAGTGTCAAAAATATGGTAACCTGATACATCCTCCAGGTAGGGAACTCATTACTTGTATCTCTCATTGGTTGTTTTAGCATTGGGCCTTTGATCTTGTTAAGAAGATTCATCCCAACTCATCATGTGGACACAAGTTTATTATCACTGCTATTGATTACTTCACTAAATGGGTAGAAGTTATCCCACTTTTTGTTGCCTTGGGCAAGACAATTTCTCTGTTTATTCTGAATCATATTATTTGTAGATATGGAGTTCCTTTTGAGATTATCATTGAAAATAGAGGCTAGTTTAAAAATAAGGACCTTAAACAACTCTGTAAGAAATTCAAGATGAAACAACATTGGTCCTCCATTTACTTCTTGCAATGAAATGGTCAAGAAAAGGCATCAAATAAAACCATTCTCAAAATCTTACATAGAACAATTCATAAGAATGGTAGAGATTGGCACTTATAGATCAATCTAGCTTTGTGGGTCTATAGAATGTGTTTTTGTACTCCTACTAGGGCTACTCCTTTTACCCCTATATATGGTGTTGAAGTAGTGTTACCTTTAGAGGTTGAGATTACTTCACTTAGAGTTTCCCTCAAAGGTCTAGTTATAGATGAAAACTACCATACCATGAGAAACACCAAGCATCATTTGACCATATGAGGGTCTATCAAAAGCACATGTCAAAAGCATTCAACAAAAAGGTTCACCCTAGAGAATTCCAAGTGGGAGATCTTGTCCTATGTGAAAATCCTAAGAATCAATAGAATAGAGATCAAAAGGGTAAATTTGAACCTAATTGGCTTGGACCTTACATTATTACAACAACTTTTGGGTCTGGTGCCTATTTATTGTTTACAATAGAGGGAGAGCAGCTCTCTAATCCTATCAATATCTTGCACCAGAAGAAGTTCTATCCATGATGCCTATTCTATCTGGAGGCATCTTTGTACATATTTATTGATCCTAAAAAAATACAAAAAAAGATATATTTCAAAAATCCAAAAAAATGATATACTATCAAAATTCTAAAAATTGGAAAATGTCCAAAAAAAATGATTATCTTAGTAATGGCCCAATGATGAAAATAAGTTCCTTTACATTCTCTAATGAATGATGAACACAAAATCCTAGATATAGTTACTCTATTACAAGTACACTTTTGCATTTTCATGTAGCTTGCATTATTAGACTTCATATTAGTTTTCATTTTTAGGCTACATTATGAGTTTGAGAGGGTTTTCCCTTCATCTTTCTTGTGAACTTTTAATCAATTGTGGTCTTGTTTTGATCTTCATTTCCTTATCTTCTTTTGTGATCTCAATTGAAATTTCTATCTTAAACAGTTGATTGATTTTGGAGCATTCTATTTCTTATGAAATTTTTTATTTTCTTCTTTTTGTTTCTTTCCATATCTTCCAAATTTCTACCTTCCATTTGGTTTCACCCCACTTCTTTTCTTCTAATTCAACTTTTGGGCATAATATTTCATTCTTGATGATCTATCTTTGTTCTGCGATTATATTTTTTCATTTTACACTGCAAACCTTATCTTTTGTTCGATTTGATCAAATTTATCAATTCTTTTTTTCTCCTCTATCTGATTTTGATTTCAATCACGAGGGGGAAATACCTATCAAATTCAATACTTGATTTAGTTTTATCAATTTTATCCTCCACCTTTTTAAGTCAAAATTTATTTGTACTTTGTCCTAATGTATTCCCAAATTGACAACACATCTAGGTTGTTTTGTGATCCCAAATCAATCTCACACTTCAATTTATTTCTTTAACTACATGTGCTCCCAAATCGATCACACATTAGTCAAAGAGGGGCAAATGTATGCACCATAAAATGGTTGCCTAGACTATGGGCCCCCTTTATTCAATTTATCAAATTTCCTAAATCAATAGTTTGTAATATTTTATTAAATCAATTCAAATCAATTTCTCTGATCAAATTGTAATTAATTCAATCATTTCAATATTTATTATTTAATTAAATAATTAATTTGCATTTAATTAATTAAGAGAAAAACCCCTCTTTTAATTTAATTAAATATTTCCTATTTAATTAAGATTTTTTTCCCTTTTAATTAAATAAAATTCCACTTGAAAAAGGAAATAAAATAAATAAAAAATAAATAAATTCTTTTTTCCTCTACACTTAAATGCACATATTTCTAAGTGGAATTCCATTTAATTTTCCTCCTCTTTTCTCATTGGTGGAATTTTATCTCACACAGATCATTCTTTCTTCACCCTTGATTAAATCTTATTGCCTCTTAATCTTAACCATCCATTCTTCTTTATAAGGGAGATCCCTCTTCTCATTTTTGACATTCACGATTATGCTATTGTTATGCTGCAAGTTTGGAGAGCGATTTTTGGAGAAGGATCTTGAGCATTAAAGCTTCTTGTGGAGAACTTCTATCTTCTTGTCTTCTTCTCTCATGCATCCATGACTTCCATCATCATGATCCATCCTTGCATTTTCATATTAGCTTAGATCCATATTTACTTTCATAGATTAATCTTGCATTGTTATTTCCTATAGATTAGATTTCCTTTCTTGCATTGCTTTACATTGTTATCATTTAGATTAGCTTGCATCTTCATTTGCATGCATAGTTTGATCTTTGAATCTCTCATTTTATGGTGTACTTGCATGGGCACAAACTAGGTCAAATTGAGGGCCTCCATTACAAACCCTTGCACTCCATGAATAAAGAGCTATCAGTCACCATTTGAGATCTCATTTTTGAGAAATATTGGATATAATGACTCATAGAAGTGTGCTCACATTGTGTTGACACATTTGGAACTAGCTTTGAGTGAAAAGGCTTCCTTACCTAATCTCGGGTCAGTTAAATGACATGCCTAGCTCTATGTTGTATGTCATCATTTTCTTCTTAGCCAATCTTGACATTCGTTATTAGCCTCTCAAAGATTATATCCCTATTATACAATGGGTCCAACACATCTTCAATATCTTTGATCCATATCTTTAGAGGGATGTTCAAATTGAAGGCTTTTGTTGCTAGTTGTAGACTCATCCTACAATAGTTCCTAATCCAAACATCATAGTCATCTACACAATTCATCTAGTGATCTTTGATTGAGGCATACTGATCCCACTCCAACTCATATGTGGTAATATCTTACTTTTATTTGAAAGCTCTGATAGTAATGGGTCATACCCATGTCTTCTTATGCTTCTTTTGTGACCCTATCATAGGTTGAGGCAAATTTCCTAGCTATGTTGAACAAATAGTAGAGAAGCTTCTTTGGATATTGGACAATTCTTGCCACCTAAATGTATATGAATGTGTTGAATTGAATATAGTAGGCATCCACTTGAGCTACTCATGTGACATCCGCTATAGATGATCTCTTCGCATAATCACCTTCAATGAAATTATGGCAAAGATGAATTTTTCATTCATCAACCTATATTTTGGGCACTTGAAGGGGAGCTTCTTTTGTACCAACTACAAGTACACTATGTACAAACAAGCGTTGGAATCTTGCATGATCCCTCTCTTTACCAACCTTGGGCAATCAATTGGGATACATGACATATGAGGTCATGTAGAAATGAGGGTCGATCTTCACCAAAATGAGTTTCTTGTCCAACTTATTATTGATGATGGTGGATTAGTCAATTGACAACCCCCTCCTCTTGATGGTTGCAATGAAATGAACCATCCATGTTTCAAGATGTCTAGTCGCCGGGGGTCCCATGACTTTTCTCAAGAGCACTATATTATAGCCAATTTCATCTATCATGTATCCCTTGTTCATATTGACCCTTTTGACTCTTCTATTATCAAGGGGTTGGGTAATGAGGTATTTCTCCTGCACTATGTCTTTTTCCTCTTGTTCATGCTCCTTGTACCACATGTATGTTATGTTATTTGTGATCTTTTGGAACTAGTACATAGGTGATAGGTGCAAGACCTTTTTGATGATACCAGGGTGTATATCTAGAACAATCTCCCATGTAATGCTTCTTACTAACTTCTTCTCTGGTACATAATGGTGGGTCAATGACATGACTAATTTGAGGATTGGATGGATACAAGATGAGAGGAGTGTTCACTAGTCTACTCAAGATTGGTGATGAAATGATCTTTGACCTCTCCCTTGGTCTTTTGTACAAAACTATGAATGTTTTCTAGTTAATGTGACCCATTCCTATCTCTCAAACCTCTATGTGCTTGTCCACAAATTGTGATTTCTTTGGTGCCCTTTGGAACTTGATGACTAGTTTAGGCACCATATTTGCTACCATGGATAAGAAAGATGATGCCATTTTAACCTATAGGAAATAAACATGTCAGTATGTTGATGAAAAGGATTAGGATGCTAACTAGCATGACCTAACTGATGCAAATTGATGCAAAACTAGCGATTAAACTATACAAATAAAATTTTTTTTCCAATGGGGCTTGAGAAGCACACATGTGTGTGTGCTCAAGGTGTGAGCCCTTGAATTATTTTAGATTGGGTATGTGCATATTTTGTACATTGCACATGTATAAGTGCACACCATGTACTAGGGAGGTCCTTTTATTGGGCTTAACATATGCAGGCTATGTAAATAGTGCACCATACACACCTTGGTGGCATGTGCATGTGCGCATATGCCCAAGTGGGACACTTCATGTTTACCTTGGGTAATTAAAGATGCAGTCAAGCTCTAAACATGAAGATATAGATGTGTGGATGCATGATTATGTATGGGTGCAACTTTGAGAGGCTCTCAAAATGTGAAGTGAGTGTATGTAGGGTCAAAGTTGAATTATAGGCATGGGGGACTTGGGTGTATGCATAGTACACCTTCGAAGGTGTGCACATGTACATGTGCACACATACGGAGTTAGGCATTGTGGGAGAACATTGCTCACTTTTGATGGGTGTGGATGTGCAAACATTGAATTACCTTGGGGTAATTTTGACTTTTTGGTTATCTTGCTTTATTCAGGATTGATCGACTGGGCATCTTAACCTAGACCTAGAGGGAGACCTTATTCACCGAGGTGTTCAACTAGGTGCCCTATTCTAGAGATTGGGATCCCTCAACCTAAAAAAAAAGAGGGGGTTCCCCATTTGGAATTCCAAAATGGGGCATGTGTTGTGAAGCCACAACATATCTCAATAGTAAAAATACATGATGGAGGTATAGAATCGTTTTCTTATCATGAGGGTGTATTGAGTAAATTTGTTTCTCAAATGAGCATTATAACTTTGTGATGGAAGATGGATGATTTATAAAGGGAGAAGGGTTCAATTTATGGACCAAGGGTGAGGGAAATGAAAAATCAAGATGAAATATGGAAGGATAGTGAGGAGTGGCTAGGATACAAGGAGAGAGAAGCACATGGATTGTGCTTTTTTAAATACATAGTCACATTATGGAGGAAACATGACCATTTTAGGGGTTGTAAAGGGAGAAAAAAGGAGTAATGATGGGGATGGTCATGTAAGAGATGTGTAAGAGGCATTTAAGGTGGACTTTGGTGCATTTAGGTGGGGATGTGAGGGATGTGACATGAGTGGACGTAAGTTTGGGTCAGTAATTCTTAATCCCCATGTTTAAAGTTGTGAAATGATTAGGGGGTGATTGGGTTTAGATAAAAGGGTAATTAGGATGACAAGTGGCCTTTTTAGGAAAATACATGTGGGTCATCTAATTAACTAGGATTAATTAGTTTATTGAATGGGTTTCATATGGGTAAATGGGTTGGATTATGTTGAACCACATGGTTAAGGTTGGGTTAAGGGTTAGGTTAAGGGTAGAGGATTTGATTAATATGATATTTACTAGGTTTAGTGCAATTATTCAAATAATAAAACAATAGGGATTTAATTAATAAATCAGGCTATTGGTTGTCATTTGATTATTTGATTGGATTGTAGTCAATTAATTAAATTAATCAACTGGGAAGTAACATAAATTAATTAAATATTAAATACTTAAATAATAATGCCTTAGAAGATGACTAAATAGAATTACTTAATTATGTAATCGTATTTAGGTGTCTACATTTTTCCCCTCTTTGACATTGTGTTGGGGCAACATTATTCTGAAGAAGTTTGAAGATAGACAATAAGAGGAAGATTTTTAAAGAAATAGGGTTTTCCTGGTCTCAAAAATAGAGAAAAGAGATTGGATTGGGTAATGTCCCTTTGAGAAGTTGGTGGGGAGAGAAAATGAGGCCCAACAATATCTCAAAAAGAAAGAAAACTGGGGGAAGAAAAAGGAGGCCGAAAGGCTAAAAGAGGGTTAAAATTGTGAACATGATGCAAAAATAATAGGGGAGGGTGGAAATATGTTACTAAAGAGGGAGAAAGGACAAAATTGGCTTGGAAGGGGTCCTATGTAAGGGTTTGGAGGGTTAGGAAGGGCTTAACTACTTTCATTTTATTTATTGAGTTCTTGTTATTTCTAAGCTTTGAGTGTAACTATGATGATGGATGGATGAGGGTGACCATTGCACTAGGATGAGGTGGTGAGGTGAGTATGGTAGTGCAAAATGGTGGAGTGAGAAATAAGCTTGAAACTTTATTCTTTCATTTTATGATTTTATATTTATTGTAGTTATTATTATATCTAAAATGTGTTTCTATAGGCTCAAGTTTGACAAAAATGTCAAAGGGATCAATAGGATCATGACCTTGCAAAATGTTTTATGGAGATGAGGTCAACTGGGAAAGGTTAGAGATCATTTGTGAGACCATAAAAGATCAAGTAGGTTCAAGGGTCACAACATGGGATAGCAATCCTACAGAGAATTGCCTATGGGGTTGTGGATCTAGCTAGGAAATTTTAGTGGGAATGCATTCTAATAGATCAATAATCATAAATTTGGGGAATCTTGTGTAGGTGCCCCCACAATGATGTCCTTTTAATCAATAAGATCATGTACATTATTTTTTAGCTTCATGCATTTGACTATGGCATGTCTCTTGACTTGATGATAAGCACTAAAATAATTATCTTTGTACCATGTAGGTTTAGGTTGAATTTCATCAAGTTGTTTTTTCAATGAGTAGACCAAGAGATTGCCTTTTACTATTCTATCAAAGATAACATTGAGTGGCTCTCATAGGGGAGTGTAGACCCCTTTTTTGATTATCTGGCTACATGGCTTCTATATAGCAATGAAAAATATGGAATTTATTTGATTGATAGATTCTTCTTGTGGAAATTTGGGTGTGCATGGTTGATATGCTTGTTGTTGGGGTTGATAATATGGTTGTTATACTAGTTGTTGTTGTTGAAATAGTTGTTGGTAACAAGGGATTGGTGGATTTGGTGTCATGCCTACCATATGGATATGTTTCATGTTAATAGCACTGTCTATCAAGGTATTTTTGTTCTTGCCTTGATTTATCATTAGAGTGGCCCTGCTCTTGGGTATTCTCTTTGTACAACTTAATGAATCCATATTTGATGAGTCCTTTCATTATATCTATACCCTTTTATGTAATATCCTTGTAAGTTTGAAAGAATTTCATGCACATGTGATATACAAGATTTTGGTGTGCATTTTCAATAAACATCTTTATAAGGTATTTTTTTGATAGGTTGCATGCCACTTGGGTTGTAAGGGTTTTCCATCTTTATAGGTAGTTAGCTAAGATTTCACCTCCCTTTTTGTTTTGTATAGCATAGGTCAACCGTTGAGAGCTCATTTTCAACTAGGTGAGCATACTATGCAATAAACTTTTCAAAGAGTTTGAAATTAGGTCCTCCAAGGATCTTTAGAAATATATGCATGAGGAATACGCTACTATATGCCACTTCCTAGAAGCACATGTAAAATTCCTTAACATGTAGCAGTGGGTCTCTTTTCCCCTTGCATTTATCAAATCTTGGTATTTTGAAGTACTTAGGGAAGGGTGTTAGTATAATAGACCTATGGAATAGGTATATGCACACAGTCTCAAATTTGAAGGTCTTGGACTCATTGCCAGCTTTGGGCTCCTTGATTGTATTTGTAATTTCTTCCCATTATGGGTTAATTGGTGCTACAAGAAGTGCCCCTAATACTAGTACCCCTGGTGCAGGGTAGGTATCAGATGGAATGATTGAGTGTAGAGGATTTCAATGTGTGAAATGAATGCCCTACCACTGATATGAGATTTGGTAGTTTTTGTAGTTGTGGGAAAAAATGTTGATGTAGTTTTGGGATGTATTGCTACTAAAGTTTTAGATTTTTCATGTGTTGCCATGTGTAGTAGTTATGGGACTGTCGTACAAATAGATCAATTTTTTGTGCATGTTGCATGTATTATTGCTATTGTTGTTGTTGTTGTTATTGTGGTGGATAGGTTTGTGCATTAGTTTGAGTAGTCATATTTTTTCCAATGTATGATGGGTGTCCATGCATGTGTGATGGAATTTGGGTGTTGAAGGGTGCAAGGTAATTTATATAAGGGGTTTCCCCCATTTGTGGCTATTTTGTGGCAGTATAGGTTAGTTACTCCCAAGGTGAGGCATGAACAAGTAGTTGGTGATGGATGGTACTAAACTTATCATTGATGGATGAGGTGGTTGTGGTTGTTGTAGCTACATGTGGAAGTTCATATGCATTGGGACAAATGCAATGAGAGTGATGGTTGGGATGCATGTAGCCTATATTTGTGCTTGGATTGGACCCCATGGGCCAAGTAGAAACAAGATTGTTACAACTTGCATGAGTGTGAATGGATTAGAAAATATGCTAGATAGAAGGAGAGATTGATTGTTTGGCCCTATTTATGGCATTCCCATGGTGAACTATGGTGCTACCTATGTTTTTTATTGAAATGGAATGGTGGCATTACTACTAGGGATAGTGTATAATATATAAGCTTATGAGAGGCAATAGTGGGGATGACTATTTGAAAAATGACATGACCTATAATTTTAAGTGGGATGGATTGGATGCAAGGGGTTGTGCAGTAGATTTTGGTTGTGATGGAGTAGGTTGGTGTGGTGTGGCATGAACAAATGGTTCTATGATGGAGGATTGGTTGTTTTGAGGGATAGGGGGACTCACTTATGTGGATCCTATAGTTGGTTTCACAAATCCATTGGTTGGTGAAGCTCCTTTGGAATGTAAGGGAGATGAGTGGGGTCAGTGAGACCCAAATAAGGTGATATTTTGAAGAGTAGATATGTGGGATCTGTGATGGTTGTGGTCAGTGGTTCCATTCTGAAACCAAATTCTCCACTATTTTCTCTCTGAAGGTTTTCCATGATGGTATGTTTATTCATGTCTATAATGGGATTGAAAAACATTGCATTTCCAAGATGGTTTATGAATGCCTCCAAGGAAAATGTGGTAGGCCTCAATTCTATGATTATTTGTAGATTTAAAGGGGGTGGATTGTACATGACCATGGAAGCTTTTGGGTTGAGCTTGGAACTATAGGAATTATCAATGATATTTGGATCCATGTCTTCCTTCTTCCTCTTGTTGAGATGTGCTTGGGGTGGCATGAAGTGTGTAGACACTTAAAATCATCCCAAAAGACTATATTAATTTATTTAATATTGCTCTTGACATTATAATTAGTTTTTTATTAATTAATTATATTTGTCATGTTCTTCTACCTATTTAATTAAATAGGTTAATTTTCCTAAGGTATTTAAATTTAATTTAAATACCTCTAGCCTTAATGTGTTAAATTTATTTAATACATGATCCTCCATTAATCCCCCTTTTAAATAAATTATATTTATTTAAATCCCTCCATCTCATTAATTCCTCTAAACCTATGATTAAATTAAATCTTATTTAATTTAATCTTAAGCCTAGCCTACAACCATCCCTTTCATCCTCCTAAGCCTATCTACCCTTTAATCCCACTTAATTACCTTAATCATCTTGCTAATTCCTTCTTAAGCCTAAGTGTGTGTTCACACATGTGTGAGACCAATCCCTCTTGCAAGCTTTATCCCCCACTCTTCTCTTCAAGTTTTCTCACACGTGTGAGCAAATTTGAATGTTGACCACTTGCATGGCTTGCCTATGTGTCTCCTTGTGGCACTATGTGGATGCCACATAGATGCCACCTCACCGAGGGTCTCTCTCAAACCTATAAATAGGGCCCCTGTCTCAAGCATTTTCATCTCCCATAATTGCATTGTTATCATGCTAGTTTGAGTTTTGGGTTTTCATAGTAGAGCTCTCATAGTGATTTCTAGGTTGCATACTAACTCTTGATAGCTAGTTTTTAGATTGTATTTGCATTATTAGTCTAGTTTGCTTATGCATTTGCATCTCCATTTCACTTGCATGTTAGTGTAGCTTGAATATCAATTTAGTTTCTTTTGTTGCATTTCACATCTCCATCCTTGAATGCCTTCAAACATGGCTTCTTCCATAGCCATTTTTTGAGGTGTTCTTCATTTCATATAGCATAGGTTCATGGTTTCATCACTCACATTTGCACATTCACCATTCAAGAGATTCAATCACATAGTTGTGTTTGGGAGAGCACACATACCTCCAATCTTAACACACCAACAAGGCCTCTTATGGGTGCCTTTGTTGAGCTATTTGAGGTTGCTTGAGGATTTGGTTTGTTGGTTGCTATGAGTTGCAAAACTCAAGCAAGCGTTGGTTAGTTCTTTTATCTTGATAAGTACTTGATGCATATGTTATTTAAACTAATGTTTGTTTGTTGATTCATACTCCCAATAGGCCACTTTCTTTAGCATACAAAGTGATAATGCACCTAGGTGTTTGATGTAAGTGATGTGGTGATGGATGCAAGGTGCAAGAAGGTCTCTAATATACGATGTAAGGATTTACTAAGCCTAAAGATGGATAATAAAAAAGGGACAAGTTATTTGATGATGCTAAAAATGATAAGATGTGAGTCCTAAGGACAAGATGCCTAAAGGACCCAAGGATTAGCCTAGTGTTGAAATAGTGGATGAGAGTTTCTTTCCTAGTTTAACCTCAATGGTGATATGGTCATGTAAACTTAGGATAGACTGATGACCTTTGGAAGATGTGAGATAATCAAATGTGGGCCCAAACTATAGATCATGGTTATGAGGGTCACAAGTGACAAGATTTAACTAACCCTAGACATTGTTTAGTCAAAAGGGAGGGTCACAATGATGGTGGATAAAAGGATGTAGAATGAACAACACAAGGATGATGACACTAAGCTATGGATTTGGGATGGGGTTTGATTGGTTTGGGTTTTTAAAGCATTCTACTAAGGATGGTGAATTTAAGAATACCTAAAGGATGAAGACCTAAATGATGATCCTATCACTAACTCCAAGGATGTGATAGTGAAAATGTAAATTGTGTGATATAAAGAGGATGATAGCTCTAATCATTAAAGGGGTAGTTCAATGATGATATAAATCTTTCATTGACCCAATTTCTAAGATTTTTGTTTTTAACCTTGTGCTCCAAATTGTGTTTGGTGAGATACTTGGATACTGTCATTCTCTATCAAAAATTCTTTTATCAAATGCTAATATTTTGAGCTCATCTTTATGTTCTCTATAAGCTAGTGATGGTTTAAGCTTGACTTTCTTGAACTTTTTCTTGGGTTGATATGACATGAGGATTCAACTTGACTCTTTGGATTTTTACAACTTTTAGCTTTAGGAAATGATTATGCTAAGCGTGCTCTAACTTATATTGGAAGATGTAAATTTTTTTTAGGTTAAGTGAACAAGAAATCCCTCAAAGGACAAAACATCTTTAATGGAGACATGCAAGTGATATCTTATTGGCTAAAGAATTTCGATGCAACCAACTTTGTGCATGTTCAAAAAATTTTATTCATGTGGTCATGTCACAAAAATACACTTCATGAACATACTATCCCTATCATCAAATTGGATACAATATGTTATTAACAAGCTTGTATGGATGAGCCCATTCTTGATGTTTTTTTGTTCTCATGGGTTGGATCCCTCTCAACTCTAAGAGGTGAGTCAATACAAGAGTTGGTCAATAAAATTACATGTCAATGGATCTTCAAGACATGGAAAATAGAAGCCCCCTTCCTTTGGGGTCAATGATTCTTGGAGATAAAGCTCAAGTGTCCTTATGCCTATACCAAGGAAAATACATATGGAAATTAACTTCATAGAAGCCTTATATCCTCTTGCACCATGAATAACATACCAAGAATAATAAGGTAGATATTGAGTTGGAGTCTAGTAAGATGTGTAGATTCCTCCCAATTGGTTTGTACATGCATAACTCACTTAAGACCCAAGAAAATAATGATCCTGATGATTGACCTAGTGTTCCTACCAATGTAAATTGGTAAAAATCTTATTGGTTACCCAAAGGATTGCAATCATGATCCCATAAAAAATTATAGTCATTTGTCGAAAGTCAAAAAGATGGAGAGAGAAGGTTGGGTCTTTATTTTTTATGGTTTTTGGTAGCATTCAAGAAGAAAAATTAGATAAACACTTATGAAAGTATAAAAGGAAATAAAAAAAGGAAGTACAAACCAATAATAAAAACTCCAAGCTTCCTTTGATGAAGAGATGTGTCCAAAGGATGGATGTATGTGTGCTCAAGTATGCTTGAAGCCTTCAATGGATGGAAGATAGGTTTCAATGGTAAAAATAAGTGATGGAGTTAAGTAATGATTTTGGCATTGTGAGAGTATATTGAATAGACATGATTTTGAATGGAGCATTGTAATGGAAGATGGATGATTTGTAAAGGGAGAAGGGTTAAATTTATAGGCCAAAGGTGAGGGAAATGGATGGTAAAGATGTAAGATGGAAGAAAAATGAGGAGTGGTTAGGAAACAAGGAGAGGGAAGCACAAATATCATATTTGTACGAACAAAGTTTTGATGTACAAGTGAAGCACATTTAAGGACATATTGTACCTTGTGCCTTGATGACGAGGTTAAATGGATAGAGTCTAAGTCAAAGATGTATGGAAGCTACAAGTGATTTACAAAGAGGAGTGTAGACACATAGTGCATAGAATGTAGTTTCTGATGATCCTATTATATCTTCTAGCAAAGATATAATCTGGTGATGTGCAGTTAGCTAATGAAAAAAGATAGTCTAATAGTGATGTCAGAAAGTGCGCAAGCCCTAGTATTGCACATGTGAAGTTTTGTATATACTGTGAGCTAGCAATGCTATTATAATTTCCAATTAATTAATTAGCTTATTATAATTAATTGAGAAAGCCTCAAGGCTGACTCAAGGAATTATTTTGAAGATAGGGTATAAAGGAAATATGTTTTCCTTGTTTATAAGTGTGTGTATCAGGTATTGAGTGTGAAGTGTAAAAATGAGTAGAGTGTTTGGTGAATGTGAGTAAGCGATCCAAGAGATTATTGGATATAGAGTTCATGATCTAGTATCAAGATCAGAAAGAGAAGAGGTTCGATTGATAGGATAGAGAAAGAAGAAGGAAGTACAATTCAAATCTATTATTTTTCAAGGAATAATATAGAGATCATTTGGATATTGGGTTCATTGGTCTTTCCCTTGACGCTATTTGGACAATGGGTCCATCTAATTTCTATAACTCTTAATAGGGTTAGAATCTCCTAACAAGGATTAAAAGTCTAATAATAGGGAATGGTATGTATTGAATATTGTTATAGACTCTTAATATGGTCTATCCTCTAACAAGGAATATTTATATTAGTACATCATCTTGTGGGTACCATCCCTACTAGAGTTTTCCCTCTGATCAAGGGTTTCCCTAGTTAACATATCTAGTATTATTGTGCATAAGTATCTTGTTGTGGTTTATGATCATATTATTCACATGGTTAAGTTTGATTGAGGTTGATAATTGTGATAATATTTCAATAGATGTTTCAACCCTACCCCCCCTCTCATTTATATTGGTGGACTATATATTCTAACAATATAATATATGCAACTTCAGTTTAGTCTCATAAGTTTATCCAACTAAAGCTATCAAACATTAACAGTCTGTCTTAGCTAGGGAGGATAAACACATGACCATATAGTACCTCAGTGTAATATAATAATATATTCAATCAAAAGATATTCAACATTTTGATATCATGAGTATTGGCCTCCATAATATCAACACATGATATTCACCAAATACTTTAAGTAACATTTTAATATCACAATCAATATCATGAGTATTTGCCTCTAGAATATCAACATATGATATTCACCAAGTCACAATAAGGTTTGATGTCACATCTAATATCATGAGTATTGATCTCTAAAGTAACAACATATGATATTCATCAAGTAATCAACAAGGTATTAGCCTACAAAATATCAAAATATGATATTCACCAAATACCTACTACATAACCATACAAACAACTCATAGACTGCCAAGTGAATGACATCTAACACTTAGTTGTTGATTTACAAGATATAGTTCATCGTGATCTATTTCAACATTCACATCAAATGCATATCATGACTTAATTTATTGTAAGATCATCACCTTCTAATAACTTCTACAAATACAAGTGATAATGACTTGGAAGTTGTTACTTCCTCATGACATAGATAGGGGGTATGCCCACTACGTAGTCAGACACATTGATTTTAGACTCCCTCAAAATATCAATCTTCTGAGCTCCTCATCCAATGTCGTCTTTGATGAAGTGTCAGAATCCCTCTAAAACTCCCTTTGAATTTGATATCAATCTCCTTTTTCCTATAATAACATTCTTGGAGGAAGAGATCAAGGCAAATAATAACTACTTATCTCATATATGTAAGAAATATACTTGATGCTTATCTAGACATATGTAGGTTACCTCAGATTTCTAACAACTCATTCTACTATTCAATATTTAATCTTGCTTTTACCATTTGATTCACAATATATCTTATTGAATAAATTATTTGAACTAATATAAATTTTCCTTTAAAACATCATTCTTATTATATAAATATGTTCCTACATATAAACATATTATATAAGGTGAAAGTAAAAATTAATAACTTTTCATACCTTACATTTTACACTCGCATAATAGATATTTTTTTAATATTTAACAAAAATTATACCAATTTATTAAATATCATTTTAAATAGATATATATTTCAAATTCTACTATCTCTCTTTCTATACATGCACACATACATACATACATACATACACACATACAGATAGACAGACACACACACACACACACAAATCATATAATAATGTGAACAAATAGAAATTACTATACCTTATATACTCATGGTAATGAGATTGGTGTGTTTGAGGTATTTTATTAACTTTTTGCTCTTCCTTTTTATTCCTTGCCAACACATATTCTTGACAACCAACTGACTGGGCTAATTCTTATGTTTGATAAGATCAAAGGTAATACAATCTATTCATACTAATTTGAGTTTATTTTATCCTTCTTATTATGCATCATTTATACATAACTTGGAAATTAATCTCATTGTCTCCATATCTCTCAATACATGTGATAAAATCCTTAAACCCTAATTCTTGATTTACAACAACGGGCTCAATTGTGATATATGATTACTAATCTTTGACATATGAGCCCTAGGAACACCTCCATGAATGTACCTCTATTTACATGAATATATGCATCCCAATTTAGTCCTACAAGTGGGACAAGTTCCATGCTTTTCCAGCCATGACTTAATACAATTAGGTTGGAATAAGTGGCATTCATGGTAGAGTATCTTGCAAACCTCACTTCTCACTTGAAAAATCTCACAGTCAAACTGGGCATGAAAGCTCTACATCAACATGGGCATGCAAAATTGTTATAGTCAATAGAGATGCACAAGGTATTTGATTCTTTGTCACATTGTTCTCAGTATTCTTAGAAGTTGAATCCATATCTACTAGTTTTGGTTTGCTTAGTTTTCTTTCAAATTTGTAGTCCATATTATACATTTGCAAATGGTTATGATACCATGTTGAAAATAATAAGGATCGTTGCACATGTAATTACACCACCACTATTGATATGTGTGTTCTAAGTGCAACAATCTTTCTTATATTGGATGGAATATGGATAGACATGTCCCTTCATGCGACATGTCTATTCATTAATATTCAATAAATATGATATTTTATTATTTATAGACACACATATATACCACATATATAATATATGTAACTTAATTTTAGTTACATGAGTTTATCCAACTGAAGCTACCAAACATTAACAACTGGAATAATGTTTGATGAAACTATTTCTATTTTGTGTGATGATTTAAGTTCTATAAATTTTTTAAAGGACCCCATACTACACTCAAGGGAAAAAAACATTTTTATTTTATATCAATTTTGAGAGACACAACTTTAGAGAATGAGGTTAAGCTTCACTACATGTCTACAAAGGAACACATTGCTAATATATTTACTAAGGCATTATCTAGGGATACTTTTAATATCTTAAAGACAAATCAGGGGTGATTTCCCCTCCTTGTCAAAACTAAATGCACATGTATATGCATTACTATAATGAACTTTTGAATATCTTTAGTATGGAACAATGATGGTGGATTTCTATTGAGGGGATGAATATATTATTTTGAGTTGATTTGTGTCTTTTAGAGGGAGACATGCATAATGAGAAAATTTCTTACATCTTTGGCCTTTGCCATTATTGTTAAAGTGTGAGAGTTGCTAGATGCTTTTGGGATAATTAATGGTTGTAAGGTTATTTTATTTTATTTTTCACTAGTGTGTTGCTATAAGTGGACAAGGAGGATATTATGACAGAATGATTGATTGAGGTATCAATATGATTATGTTGGTATGGTTGTCATTCAATGTCAATTTCATATTGTTTTCATCTATGACTATATTCTACAATTTGTGTTGAGTATATTTCTTTGTAAACTCTATACATTAAGAATATATTGATGAATTTTTGATACATATTGAAGACTCTTTATAGATATATATTTCAAAATTTTGTGGTCTATAATTGAGTACAATGGATTTGATATTTGTATGTGTTTAGATGTGACCGGATATGGTTTTTTATATGTAACATGTGTTTTGCATTTCTTAGCTTGACAATTTTTGATGGTGTAGACTTGGAGATGAGGTATTGATGTCCTTAACTTCATACATTTTAGATAGCATGGAATATTTTATTTGAGAGACTTGGTTTCAAAGTTCAACAATGTTCTCACTCTAAGTTTTTTTGACTTGAGTGTTTCCACTTTATTTATTTTGTTTCAATGTTTTCTAGATGGAATGTAACATGTGTGATGATATTATTCTAGCTAATTCTCATTTCTCTCCACAATGAGAATGATTAGTGTTGATCTATTTCTAGTTATGTTAAACATGTTACCTAGGTGACATTGGGAGAATTCATAAGTAATGGATTAGTATTAATAAATGATACATCATTATAGATAAAGGCATGAAGAGTATTTTTATACGTGTGTAAGCTCTCATGTGAGTATACACTTTGTTAGAATGATTTAGAATAAGTGGAGGGTGGGGGGTGTATCAGTTAGCCTCAAGTCTAGATGTACCCATTAAACTTTTGAATACTTCAAACAATTTAGATCTATTCATTAAGTAGCTTAGTCTCTATAATAACTTATCAGTAACATAAAATTACAGTCCACTATCCCAATAATAACTTAACTTGCAGAATGTAAATCATTAAATAATAAAAATATCAAATAACATCCACACAAGTAAGACATTAGGATTTAACGTAGAAACCCAACTTGGAAAAAACTACTAGTAGCATGTCACCAATTTTTCACTCTTATGAAGTGAGCTTTGTTAGGATCCAACCCAGTACATTGTTAGGTGTGACCTTGTTAAAGGATTTAATTACCCTACTAGGAGAATCCTTGTTAGAGGACTTAAGAACATTTCATTAGAATTTCACCTTGATTAAAGGATTTACAAATGATGGTTAGGTCAACCTTGATTAAAGGATTTTAACTAATACAATGGTTAGAAAGTAACAATAGGTTGATTTGATAAATACAACTCACTTTGAAAATAAAGATCACAATATGGATCCTATGCTAGTTCATCGACTGCACTCCATTCATGCCTCCATCATTGTCTTTGATCTACTTGGAAAATCCTTCAAGTAATCACTCTTCACCTCTTCTCTACTCCTTCTTCATAGCCTTCTTCTCTAATTTTCCATTCAACAAAGTTAGCAACCACTAAACTCTATAAGGTTAATCCTCATGCCTCTTTAAATAAGTAACTTTGATCTTTTCCCACTTAAACACCATCATTGATCTTAGGATTACAATTAGATTCAACACATACAATGAATCTATCCACCTCTCATTCATCTTCTTTCTTTCTAGAAAATTCTCAAAAATTCTCTTTAAATCAATGCCTAGAAATGCTCAAACATAGTTTCTCAAACATTAAATGCTCCAACTCATTAATCCTTATCTTCAAAACACTTTACATATTTCAAGAATTCAAACTATGTTGGATAGGAATCTCATTTCCTTCACAAAATAACAAATGCTAACACTCCTCCAAAACTATGTTCCTCAACCTCAATCATCATTGGATAACTCAATCTTCGCTAGCTATTTTTCTTAGCTTACACTGACTTCACTCAATCCAACTTAGTTTGGTACTTAGTCTTTCTTGGTACTTGGTTGACACTATATTTTCTTTGCTTCTATTGTTCACTCAGTTGACACTAGCATAGCTCGACTTCAACTATAAGTTCCTTAATCTTGTACTTTGAAGCTCAGTTTAGCCTATGTATTTGGTCCTTCATTGATCATCTCTTCTAGGGTTCAACTCAACTATCTTCTCCACTTAGTATTATGATTAAACAACACGTTATCATGTCAAAGTCCAATTGATCAAGTGCCCATTATAGTTTCACATAACTCAAACTTTCCACTAGATCCTCTTGTTATCTCCTCTTTTCAAATCCTCTTCATCAATCATCTTGATATGACATACTACTTAGGTAGCAACTATCCCAAGACTAAGTTTTGACATCAATGACAATATAACAATTGCTCCAATTGCATTTCCCAACAATCTCCCTCTTTGGCATTGATGGAAACACCTCACTTCAAGTTACTATACAATCAAAAAATTCATTCGAGCATCCACTTGATTTTCTTCAATCAACTCCCTTTGTATTCAGTAACAAATATTTGTTAATATCCTTAGTTTTATTTTGATTATTATTTCATGCAACTCTAATATGAAACACCTATAGACATCAATTATATCATCTCATAACTTCATATCAGAAAACAAACTACCTCTTTGATGGTGACATCTTCACTAATCTCTTTCTTTACTCATCTTTTTGCACTATTAATGATAACTTATAATCTCCCTCTTTCATGTATGAATTCTTTCACCTATAATCTCTTGCTTTTTTACTTTTTGATATGGTAATTGTATAATCTATCCCTCTTTGATAGTAATGCTAAAGACACTTCAACATATTCAGTAAACTTTGTCTTATACATATTCAACATAGAAATATCTCTTGGTCAGTTCTCTAAACTAGGTTCTCCTTCTATCATCTTGCTTATGGCTGATTCAACATCTTGTGCTCATCTCTTTACAAATTTAGATAGGTCCTAAAGTGTGACCTTCTACATTGATTTATAAGATATTTTGATCAAAACATTTGACACAAAGCTCTATTTTATCTTAATTAGCCCATGTTAGGGGAATCATGCCCAATTTACTACTTAGATATTCATCTGCATCCTTAGGTAAGTCTTTTGTGAATATATCAGCTATCGATTCCTTTGTATTCACATACTCCAATCTCACTTCTTTATCTTGTACCAACTCTCTCAAGTAATGATACTTGATAGCAATATGCTTGGTCTTGTTGTGTATCACAATATTTTTAGATATGTTTATAGCATTTGTGTTATCACAGAATATAACAACAGGTGTACTGATCTCTTCCTTCATTTCTTTCAATAATTGTTTGATCCACACTATGTTATAATAATTAAATACTATAGCTATATATTTATCTTCAACTATAGATTGGGAGATACAATTTTGCTTCTTGCTTGTCCATGAAACAATCCTCTCTCCCAGAAAGAAAGCTCCACCACTTGTACTCTTTATGTTATCAACATTTCTAGCCCAATTTGCATTAGTATATACTATCAATTCAAACTTATCATTATTTTTATAACACAATCCATAGTCTATTGTTCCTTTTAGATATCTCAGTATTCTTTTTACAACCATCATGTGATTCTTCTTAGGATTTTTTTAAAATATAGAAACAATCCCAACTGCTAGTGCAATATGTGGTCTATCATGAACAACATATTATAGCTTCCTAGTCATTGATCTATATGAGGTTTGATTCACATCAGAAGAATCATCATTTTTTGAAAGCTTATATCTAATAGCCATAGGTGTTCCAACTGGTCTTGAGTCTTCCATTCCAAAAGTTTTCAATATTTCCTTGATATACATTGATTGTATAATGTATATAGATTTTTTCATTTGATACACTTGTAGACCAAATTTTTTTTTGATCTTTCCAAACATAGACATCTCAAACTCTTGCCTCATTTGATCTACAAATGACTTCACAATGCATATTTTCCTTCAAATATGATTGTTGATAAAAATTATTCAATTGTATATTTTCATTGATGTTACACAAATGTTATACTCTAACCAAGCATTTCTAGTTGGAACCGAGTTCAAAAGATTCCAATATTTATTGAGAAAAAGTTTAAAAGAAGAGAAGTTTGTGGATTCTTGCGTAAATTAAGTCAAGTTGGTTACCAAAGGAGTTCAGTGTAAACCGAGTCAAGTTCATTACCAAGGAACTCAGTGGTAACTGAGTGACCCATTTTTAGCTGACCTTTAGCAGATTAGTTCTATCCATTTGTTGGTTTATGCAAATTGACTCAGTGGATGTTATTTATTTGTTTGAAAGGGTAGCCAAGCTGACTTGACATTGGGTTTCATATATATGAAATGTAAAGTTGTGAATTGAATATGAGAAAGTGTGGAAGAAGATAAGATCTAAAAAGAGAAGGATATCTGATTAATAGTAGAGTATCCAAGGAGCTATAAAGAATATTTTGATCGAAGAGGATCCATAAGATAAGCCAGAACACTAATTTGAATCTATAATCCAATTGCTTCATAAACTAGATCAATCATTGTTACTCTCTAATAATTGTAGCAGTGAAGAAATATCTTAACAGAGTTGACTTAATAGCTATTTTTTAAATCCTCTAACCAGGTGGCATTTCTAGATTGAAGTGTCTTAAGACCTCTAATAAGGTGACTCTTAATAGGGTGATTTAAATCTTTTAACAAGGTCACACCTAATTTTTTTTTTTGTAAACATCAAATGTCTCAACATTATTATCAATATTACACTTAGCTTATGGTTGAACGGTGGAGAGTAGGGTTCCTAAGTAGGTATGAGGATGGTTATAGTAAACATGGTAGAAGTTTTTAGCATTTTGGAAGGTTTGAACCATTCACAAGACATAAAGGTCTGAACTACTAGGGAAACAAAAATGGGAGATGACATGGGGAGAGAAGAAATTTTCAAAAGAGGACTCAGTGGAAAAAATTGGAAGGACAAAAGGGGGGACCTAGAAAAATGAAGGAGAAAGAAATCATTTCAATGGATAGAAAAGCCATCCAATGAAGAGGTTCACACCTTTCAATCTGGGAGGTAAAGTGGATTTTGAAGAGACTGTAAAGTGATTGAGGAAACAAAAAGTAGTGGTGAACCAAGAGAAGCAACTAATCAAGGAACAACAAATGATGAGATGCACAGTGGAGAGGGTTGTGCTAGAACTAGGTCCTATGAAGGAGAAGAGGAATATTTTGGAAACAAATGCTTTGTTTTTGAAATGGGGAGGACCATGGCCTATAATAGGGAAGATAAAAACTTGGTGTGATGAGAAGTGGGGAAAGGTGAAAGACTTCAAAACCTTGGAAAATGGGTTCTATATGGTTACAATGGAGATGACTCAAGATAGAGACTGGATTTTAAATGGGGGACTATATTTCCTAGAAGGGTTTGGCTTTTACATGAAAGTTTGGGTCCCAAACTTTGACCCCACAAAGGAAATAATAAAGTAATTTCCTATATGGGTGGGCCTAAGAAACCTTCCTTAGGAATATTGGAATTAACATTGTTATAAAAATATTAGAAGCATATTGGGAACTTTTATTAAGGTTGTGGAAATGGTTGATAAGGAAACTCTACAAATGTTTCCAAGAATATGCATAATGTTGAATAACTGTCACCCTATACCTAAAATGATTGAGGTTTTTTTCTAAGGGGGAGGTATGGAGGCAACCTCTGTCAATGGAAGAAGGTTAGATGGTGTGTAAGCATTTTCTATATGAGGCTCATGATTCAAAAAAATGTAAGCAAGAGGGTCAACAAAAAGGGAAGGAGGACAAAATATTACTATATAAGGTGGTAGAGATGGCTATAGAAAAGGTAGGGGTGTTGGAAGAGAAAGAAAAGAGATTAAGGTGGGTTGCTATAGAAGTGGAAAGTATTGTGATTTGGAAAACCAGAGAAAATAATTGTAGAGTTAGTGAAAAGGCATAAGTTGAAAAAGTGGTGAATGAAGAGGGGGTAATGTAGGAAATCTAGGAAGAGAAGGAGGGGGATAATTTCTCACAATTTAAAGTTATGGAAGGAAATGGTGGGAATGTGGGTATGCAATGGTTGGTAGGGGGGGACAAAGAACCAAGGGAAAATTTTAGTGTGAGGGAAGAACGGTTAGTTGTTGTTACTAGAGAGAAGTTGGATAGATTTTTTGTAGGGGGGGACTAGACGCATGAGGAATGGATGGTAGAAGCTAAAATTTTGCCTATCCATGGTTCATATCATTTTCCAATAAGTCTGAGAATTCAGGAATATTGTTCCCTAGATAGATGCCCTTCTAAATTTGAAGCAATGTGGCTGAGAGTGGATGGTTTTAAAGATTTGGTTGAACAAAGGTGGAAAACTTCCAATTTTTGGGAGGGTTGAAGGTTTGGAACAAGGAATCGTTCCAAAATATTTTCAAGAGGAAAGAAGAGCTGGAACTTTCCTTAAAAAATTTAAATGAAGGAATACTTAGGTAGAGAATGAGTGAGTAGGACTTCCTAGAAGAAAAGAAGTTAAAAAAGGAATATGAAGAAATCCTATTGAGAGAAGAGGTGTATTGGAGGCAAAAATCAAGAGAAACATGGCTAAAAGAAGGTTACAGAAATACTAAGTTTTTTTATAATTTAGTCATGAGAAGAGCACATAATAAGATTTTTTTTCCATAGAAAACTCAAAGGGACTATTGGTAAATGATCCAAAGGTGCTTAAGAAGGAGGCTATATATTTTCTCAAAGATAGAGGAAGGCTAGAGGATGAAGTTGAGGATATAGAAGGGGAAATCTTGGAGTGTATCCTAAAGTGTGTTTTAGAGATGTATAATTTAATTTTATGTGCAAAAGTAAGTAAAGAAAAGGTAAAAAGGGCTCTATGGGGGTTAGGCAAGGATAAAAGCCTAGGTTTGGATGGCTTTACTGGAAGCTTTTTCAAATTTTTTTGGGACTTCCTGGGGGATGAAGTTTGGAGATGGTAGAGGAATCAAGGAGAGGAGGTTTTTTTTTGAAGACATAAACAATACCTTCATAGCTCTAGTGTCAAAGAAAGAAGCTTGCAAGACTTTTGAAGATTTTAGGCCTATTTCTTTATGTAATACTTTGTATTAAATTATCTCCAAAGTGATTGAAAACTTGTTAAAGCTAGTTCTAAATGAAGTGATCTCAAAAGAACATAGTGGGTTAAGTATATCTATAATTTGTATACTTCTTTGTAATTTTTTGATGAGTCTTTTTTTTAATGAATTATTGAAGTGACTACATCCTAAAATTTTGGTATCTCATTGTATTCAGAGCATAACTTGCATCAAAATAATCGAAAATGATTTTTTTTGAAAGTGTATATAATGATGCGTAGAACAATAATATGTAATTTACTTTGAATTTGGTTAAGTATATAAAATTTTATTTTAAAAAAGTTATACACATGTCTCTAAGGACTGTGAAGACAATGGTAAAACTAATTAAAGTTTACAATGTTAATGTTGTCAAAAAAAGGAAAAAATTATATGGTTAGAAATATAAGAAGGCATGTGAGAATATGGTTGTGTTTTAGACATACCCACTTTAACATTTGGAAACCTAATGAAGGCAAAGACAAGAATTCATCTTAGAAGATTAAAAATATCTAAAGGAAAAAAATTGGAGGGAAAATGAGCTCTCAAGTCATTGGGTCAACTTCCAAGACTATTACCAAGACATAACCCAATCAGGATTTGGATTTTCAAATAACTCTATCAGGTTATCAAAATAAAAAGTACAAAACTTGACCAGGTTTTGAAGGAAAAAATGGGTTCTACTCCAAAGGCCATAACCTTCACATCTGGAATCCGATTAACTCCATTAAAAATATGTTAGAAGATATTGAAGAGATATATAACATTATGTAGATAAAATAATCCTAGGACATTAACATTTGACTTTCCATCTATTTTAATTAAGCATGGTCTAAAATAGGTATTCATTATTTCTCAAACATGCAACCAATAGATGAACATAAAAGCTAACATATTTTGAATCCTCTCTCCCCCCCTAGTCCTCCCTCCCTCCTTTCACTAAATAACTCCTAAGATCTCTCACTTACTATATCCTAAGATCTGTCATTCTCACACTAACCTCTCTCTCTCTCTCTAACTTGTTACCCTCAACCTTTTTTACTCTTTGAGCAACCCCTAAACCCCCCCTCTCTCTCACACACACACACACTCAATAATGCCTAATATGCCTCTCTTACTAACTTCTAACCTATATCTTTATCTTAATAACTCCTTACCTCTATTTCCCTCTCAAACTTTTTACCATCTCTCTCTCTCTCTCTCTCTCTCTCTCACACACACACACACACACACACACACACACACACACACACACACACACACACACACACACACACACACACACACACAAACACACACACACACACACACACACACACACACACAAGTGTGTGTGTGTGGTACTCCTCTTAATACCACAAGAGACAATAGAAATAGAGAAACAACATAAATTGATAGAACAAAATATGGGCTTCTTATTATCACTACAAATGCAGAATATAGAATAATAATATGCAAACCCATATGGGTGCCTACCTTACAATAATTTGTAAGACAATGTTGCAGCTATCACCCAGAACTACTTAAGATAACCAACATGTCTTCCTTATATTGGTATTTTTTACTACTTGGGAAGGTTCTAGACACTAGGCCCTAACCCTTGAGGTTGACCAACCTCACACTATATTATTTTATTATACTTTATTACATAAGATCAGATTGTTCAAGGTAAATTACAAACCACATTTTTAGATGGGTCCACTTATGGAGACCATAACTAACAAATCATTGACATAATGGGCTATTATAACCCCATTTCAGAATCCTCAACTAAATATCTACAATGAATGATTATGAAAGCATCCATTAGTTGAGGTTTCTCCTTGTTTTGAATCCATTTAGGCCTTCATCACTGGACTTGATGTTTGGATAGCCAAAATTTGTACCAAAAATCTATAATTAGTGTACTAATATATGATAATAAAACTTATTTGGTAGGCTGATATGTCCAAGATGAACTCCCCACATATGAGATTAAAACAATCTAAGCACATAATACCAACTTACTAAAATTAGCAAGCTCCCACAAATAGCAACTCTACATAGGAATAACTCTTATTAGAAACACAAAATTGGAAAACTAGAAGTAGAAATATTTTTGGGTGATGCAAGATTTCCCTTACACCCAGGATGCTCCTCTCTCTCTCTCTCACACACACACACAAACACACACACACAAACTCCTAACCTCTCTCATTTCATCTCTAACTCATAACTCTTTACCCCTCACTTTCTATAACTAATCACTAAGCCCCCCCTCTCTCTAACTCCTAAGATCTCTCTCTTACTAATTCCTAGACTCTATCATTCTCTGACTAACTAATAACATCTCTCTAACTAATAATGCTTAACCTTTCATCTTGATCTCTCTACATAACCTATAACCCCATCTCACACTAAACCTCAACCCACATCTCTCTCTCTCTCTCTCTCTCTCTCTCTCTCTCTCTCTCTCTCTCTCTCCCCCTATCTCTCCCCTTCTCTCCCCCTCTCTCTCACACTCAAACACACAAAAAAACAACTAAGATCTCTCAATCTCTCACTAATTCAGAACCTCTCTCTCACCCTCTATTTCCTCTCTCACATACATTGCCAATCTCTCTCTCTCTCTCTCTCTCTCTCTCTCTCTCTCTCTCTCTCTATCTATCTATCTATCTATCTCTCTCTAACTCATAACATTTGCATTCTCTCATTAATTGATAACCTCTCTCTCCAACTAGCCCCTAACTCCCATCTCTTTCTCACTAACCCTTAACACACCCCCTCCCCCACTAGCCCTATCTCTCATTCTTACTCTTACACACATTCACACTCACTAATCCTAAGATCTATTTTGTACTAACTCCTAACCTCTCTCATTCTCTCATGGTATAATAACCTCTCTCTCTCTCTAAATAATAACACTTAACTTCTCTCTCTTTATAACTAAGATAGAGATAGAGAGAGGAATAGGATTTAGTAAAATAATTAGGGAGTTTAGGAATTAGTAAGAGATAGTGGGACAAAAATATTATAAGTTAATGAGTATGTGTGTGTATGAGAGGGAGAGAGGTTACAATTTAGTAAGAGATATATCTTAGGAGTGTGTGTGTGTGTGTGTGTGTGTGTGAGTGAGAGAGAGAGAGAGAGAGAGAGTGAGAGAGAGAGAAGAGAGAGAGAGAGAGAGAGAGAGAGAGAGAGGTTAGGAGTTAGTAAGAGAGAAAATATGAATTAGTGAGTGGATGAGTGTGTGTGTGTGTGTGTGTGTGAGAGAGAGAGAGAGAGAGAGAGAGAGAGAGAGAGAGAGAGAGAGAGAGAGAGAGAGAGAGAGAGAGATAGAGAGGTTAGGAGTTAGTAAGAGAGAGAAAATATGAATTAGTGAGTGGATGAGTGAGTGTGTGTGTGTGTGTGTGTGAGAGAGAGAGAGAGAGAGAGAGAGAGAGAGAGAGAGAGAGAGAGAGAGAGAGAGAGAGAGAGAGAGAGGTTAGGAGTTAGTAAGAGAGAGAAAATATGAATTAGTGAGTGGATGAGTGTGTGTGTGTGTGTGTGTGTGTGTGAGAGAGAGAGAGAGAGAGAGAGAGAGAGAGAGAGAGAGGTTAGGAGTTAGTAAGAGAGAGAAAATATGAATTAGTGAGTGGATGAGTGTGTGTGTGTGTGTGTGTGTGTGAGAGAGAGAGAGAGAGAGAGAGAGAGAGAGAGAGAGAGGTTAGGAGTTAGTAAGAGAGAGAAAATATGAATTAGTGAGTGGATGAGTGTGTGTGTGTGTGTGTGTGTGTGTGTGTGTGTGTGTGTGAGAGAGAGAGAGAGAGAGAGAGAGAGAGAGAGAGAGAGAGAGGGAGAGAGAATATGATAACACTCTTATCTACCTATTCACTCCATGTTTGGAAAATAATGACTACCTATTTTAGACAATGTTTGAATAAACTGGATGGAAAACAAAATATTTATGTCCTATAGTTATTTTAGTTCCATTACATTATATATTTCTTCAATAATTTTCCAACCCATTTTGAATGGAGTCAATCAAACTCTAGACGTGAAAGTTATGGCTTCCAGAGTAGAGCCTATTTTTATTTCTTCAAGACTTGATCAGGTTTTGAATGTAATTTTTTATTTTCATAACCTGATTGGATTATTTTAAAATCTAAAACTTGATCATATTTTGTTTTTTATACCAAGCTTGGTTGCCTTTTGAAATTTTAAATAATCTAATTAGGTTATTAACATTTTTTGTGTTTTTTTGGGTGGCATCCACTATTTTTTTACACCATCTTGGTGCACACACCCCCTTATTATTTTGATGTTTATCCTCCCTACTCCTATTGAGGTGGACCTTTTTTCTATTGAGATGATAGGGAGTCTATAACAAGTTGGAAAATCTTTGACAATGTTGACCAAAGCTGGTGGTTTAATCATTTTTGGACCTTTTCTTTTGACAAAGAAATATGGACATGCTATTTTTTGCCTAATTTTTTTTAATGTTATGGTGATGAAATCGCCTCTCTCTTTCAAATTTTTTTTTCTTGTGATTAGGTGGTTGTTGATAGTTTTAAAGGCCTCACTCTAGTACTTTGTTTTTGTTCTTCGTTAAAGCTTACAACTTTTGTGGGGACTTGTCCCAAGATGATATTTGACACTATTGACCATGGTTGGTGGTTTAGTCACATCCAAACCTTTGTTTGTGACAAAGGAAGAACCTAAGTATTATTTTGTCATGTCTTTTTTCACTAGTTACTGTTAATGTACCATAGCTACATTATTTTTGCATTGTTAATGTTTTCTAGTGACAACTCTTTGGGCTTTTTCATTGATTGTATAGTGGGCCAACACCCTCTTTCTACTATGTTTTTCAATTTTTTGACAAAATTATCTAATTAAAGAGACAAAATGATTGTATTAGGTCAATTTGGTAGATAATGAACAAACCAAAGGAATTAATTAGTTAGTTATGAAATAATTGAGTTTGTTCAATGAAATAGAGAAAGATGAGACATTAGATGAACAACAAAGTTTAGTCAAGTGATGTAGAGGAAATGCTAGTAAAAAAATATCATTACATGATTTCATAATCTTTATGTCTACTCTAATGACTAGAATTTTGTTGGATGATAAGATTGTTGTTAAGATATAGTGTTAAGTTTATATGAGATCTTCTTTAGATTCTAAATGATATTCATGAGAGTGACTAAAATGCTTGCATTTCCTCAGTGAAATCAAGTGGACAAATCCTTGTTTATTCTTGGGGAATATAAGGGAAGATCTTTCTGTCTTGTAAACTTGAACCTACATTTTTTTTAGTAGCATTGTGATGATATACTCCATTAAAAATAAAATATATTTTCCAATATTATGTTCCACATCTTTCATCTACTTCTCACACATTTTAAACTATGGCTTGTCATTATTTCTATTCTCAAATGATGTTATTTTAGACTTGTCTAATGGATTTCTATACTTCTACTTTTGGGATATGAGTTTTTATTCATAGATAAGGAATTTTTTTATTTACTTTTGAATGTGATTTTTTTAGTAGATTGTCTTTAATATTTGATTCATCCTCTTGAGCTTTTATTTTGTTTTATTAGTGCCTTGTTTTCTAGATAATAACAAGGATACATAGTGCCTAAGTTCCTACCCATGTATAATTAGGTTGTCATCAAAGTGATAAGTATTGTTAATGGAAATGTCAAATTAAATGAGAAAGTCCTCTTAGAAGAAGTCTAACAATTTGAGAGTCAAGATCTTGGAGATGGAGGCTTACAAATTGAGAAAAATCATTGAAAATCAAATGCTTGAAATCCAGATCATACTACATCAGCTTGAAGCAACAAGAGAGGAGTCAAGGAAATCCTTAAAGAAAAGAAAATATATGGCCATTCAACAAAATGATACACTCTACCAAGAAGTAGACACTAAAGAAATGTTTAAAGATGACAATTCTAGTGAATCTAATGCAACAATAGCGGACCTATTGGAGAATAACAACATTCTAAATGAATATGTTAGAGGATTGAAGAATGAACATGAAATTAGAATAATGAGGCTATGTGAAGTGACTAAAAAAAAAGTTGAAGAAGACAAAAGAAAAGTGGTTACCAAACGTGATGAAAGATCATCTTATGTGCATAAGCTTACAAATAATCAACTAGACATGATGCATCAATTGTTACTTTCAAATTAGGAACTAAATAGAAAGCACATAAAGATTGCAAATTTGAGATCACAAAGTGACCAACTGAGGAATGAGTTGAGATCTAAGAATTAACTATTGGAAAGGATGAACAAACCTAGTGAAGCTATAAGATATTTTGAGGAACTAAATCGATCATCAAGGTTGTCTAGTGGAACCTCTGGTTTAGGACATATCAAGAACTCTTCATCTACTAAAGAAGGAGAATCATCCAAGAGTGGAGAGAAAAGAAATGCAAAGCCAAGGAACCAACCCACATGCTATCATTGTGGAAAACTTAGACACACATCAAAAATTAATGGAAGCAAGCTTGGTAAGCAAAATTTTAAACCTAAATTCAATGGACACCATTTTAATTGCAAGAAACAAGGACACCAAGAATATGAATGTAGGTCAAAGGAAAGAAATAAACCTATTACACCTATATTTGAAGGACATTTCTATAACTGTCAAAAATATGGACATAGAGCTCAAGAATGTAAATCCAAGGGAAAATCCAATTGGACATCCAAGAAGCAAGAACATGCATCTAAGAAAGGTAATTTTTATAATTGGGATTATAACACATGGTATAGTTGTCATTATTGTGGAAAATATGAGCACATCCTGGAAAACTGCATTAGGACACATTTTAGAGGCAATTATGAGAAATGGTAAAATTGAAGCTTAGTTTGCATAAGGTTGGACATGTCAGCAAGCCTGCAGAGACCAAGAAGCCAAAAGAGTAAGAGGCTATCCAAGCCCTCATACAATTTCTAAGTGTTGTTCATGTATCTCACTAGTACATTTGACCCCATTTTTAGACCAAAATTTTTGACCATCTAAAAAAATGGGGTCAAATTGGTCGTTTTATGCAGGCCATGTATATAATTTTTTTAACTAGAAGCCCATGTTGGTCAAAATTTTGACCAACACGAACTTACACTTTCCCAAAATAAAAAATAAGCTCTTTGTCGTGCCCTAATTTCAATCTTGTGTGACCAGAAGAAAGGCTATGCGGTTAGTGTTTTTCGTATACTGCATTTTGTGGCACCATTACATGTAGAGAAAGGCTTTGAAGATTACGTGCCATTAGCATTTTACTGTTTGAGTTCCAACAGTGTTTGGCAGCTTCAGTGCAATCTCTGTCGGAATAGTAAGGTTCTATCTTTGTTATATCTCCTTCTTTTCATTGTTCAACACATCATCTTCAATGTATTCAACCTCATGCGTCGCCTTTGTCATAATCTCTTAAATTTCTAAATTACTAACCTCATTAGCCATGAAGTTTTCTCGATTGTGCTCTTTATCCTGAGGAGTAGTGTCAAGTGTGATTGGAATTCGTAACATATAATTTTCCTCAGGGATGTGTAACAGATCACCGAGTTGGGATAACTCATCATCCTATTGAAGATATAATGCAGGGTGAAGGCTTGGATAATTTTGTTGATGCTCTTGTTTTAAAATGGGAAATGGATGCAATTGCATCTTTTATTAATACCTCTTGATATTGGTAAATTCTTCTCATAAATTTCATCACTAGGCTACAATTTTCAATAGTTCCAACAATGTCTTGAGGATCAAATCAATTGCTTGGCACTAACTCGTACAATTCCACATTTTAAAGTTTTTGTAGCATTTATTGTATCACTAAATATTTACACTTCAATCAGTTAGCTTTGATGTTATGTTAATAATGGCATCAACTATGGTCTTATCATTTCTATTTCTGTCCTTGGAGACTCAAAAATGGAGGAAATGGAAATACTCTTTAAGATATAGGAAAATATAGTAAATAACTCTCCTGGAAACCCATTTCATGTCTTTAAGCACACAAATAATTTGATAACATTCACTTCTATCAGTAAACCACCTATATCTGTAGATAGAAGTGAGAAAAACAAAATCGAAGGCCCCAAACCAACACTTTCCTTATTCGCAGGTAGATCTATGTGACCAGATTCTCTATAAGCCCTTTAGAAGAGGAAACACTTAGTTTCAACCATGGAACTAGACTAGGGAATGTACAGTGAGATAGGACTAGACCAAAAAAGCCAACAATCCATAGAATCAGAACACTACAAAGCAAGAACCTCCAAACATGGAGAAATCTGATGCAGTTGTTCAAGGTTATTGGCACTTGCAATAAATGCTTTTCTATAAAATTTTAAACATGGAGAAGGTTAATATGGCATTCTTATGTGGACCACAAGGGGCATCCTTCTTACTTAAATTTAAATGTTGGGGGAGTTTAGGGCAATAAACATATGATAGTCCTCAATACAGGAAAAAAACCCTAATCCAGTAGTATCTAACTAGGCATATCTTACATCAATATAACTTCAAATTTCAGGGGATGACTACCAAGTTATTACACAGAAAGTTCCAAGAATGCTGATATATATAAAATATATAGATTTCTTCACTGAAACATAACTAGGACGAAGAACTCCTCAACAACAAATATGCCAGACAATAATCTAGACTGTAAAATCATTGTATGTGGGGAGTGTTGATGTGTGTTTTATGACCATATTAACCGTAGAATAAAATATTGGAGTATCTTATCCTCTCTTGATAAAAATTCCATGCATGCTAAGGTTGCAAGTAAGATCACACAAGTAATTTCCAATGTTCCTTGTAGGTTGCATAGGCTCAATGGTAAATGTGATATGCTGTAGGTTATGATCCGATAATAGGTTATGTTCCCTGTAGGTTTTCTAACAGTGTTATAGAACTAATTAACATCATTAGTTACATCTTGAGGCTTGATCCAGTTTTCATTCATTCTTAATCCTTGCAATTATCTTTTCAAATCTAGTTTCCATTTCTTTTCTTTTTTTCTCTTCAATGTTAGTTTGTGTGAGTTTTGATGTTTTTTCTTCTTCTTCCTCATTTTCATATTTTAACTTAAAAATTTTCTACCTTTATCTATCTTCTTCTATTCTATGACCTTAGCTTTCTTGGGTCTTGGGCCTTATGTGATGCAGAGAATCTACTCAGTGATTCAAATTTGCATGTTTCATTATTCTTCCTTGCAAAAATCAAGTAGAGATTCACAAGAACTTTTAATTTGCTGATGACAATAATGTCTCCAATACAATACAATAGCTTAATTGTCTCACTCCTTTTCCAAATGTTGAATTGAGACTTAAAATATTTTAAACTTTGAGTAGTCAAAATTTAAATGGACTAAATGACAGTAAACAGATTGTAATGCAACTGACTACGTAGAACATCTTTCTATAATTGTTTCCCATCAAACAATAAACTCTTTCAGCAAAGTCCATTTCAAATTCATTATGTCCTATAATTCTATCAGTATAATATAACCATTAAGATTTTCAATGGCATGGCTTCTTCAATGACATACCTCTGCAAAATGGATTGCTCTCAGGTCCCTTTGAATGGCGTCACTATCATTACAAACACACATTCAATTTACATATTGTGACCAATCTAAAAATCCCTTCAATACAGTCTAACATCCATATGAATTACAAATGATATTTGTTCCCTTTTTAATTGTGACTGTGGCAACAAGTCTCTCAGCAACATTCAACCATCTTCCATTATCTGGCTACACTCAATCCAATATGCACAAACCAGTTTGTCTAGAACTGTTTCGAGTTTCAATGCATAAGAATGTTTAAGACTTAATCATTGCTTAATCAATTTTAAAGAGAAACCGGATGTATCACACTAGACTGCTATTGTTCCCAAATTGGGACTATTTAAATCCGATGTAGAACTAAAAACAAATCTTGAAAAAGAAATTGGTATCATAAAGCATACCCCAATTTCATATTCAAACATTTAACTTCTTGAAACCAATAACCGATACCAAGAATTGACTTGGAGCAAAACAAAATTGAGATCTTTGAAATTGTATTGTAATTGGTGATGACTTCAATCACAACTCTCTTTTAAACTATTGTTAAACCATTTCATACTCATCGTGACCAGCCACCAAGGTAAGAATAGAGAAATTATAAATAGATTTAGTATCTTCAAACCAAATAGCAATTAGCGCAGGTTTTGAATACAATATAGTTCCATAAAATTTGTTTACTCCATCTATGATGATTCAAAAATTTAAGAACATAGAAATGTGCATAAGAAAAATGAAGAAACAAAAGATCTGAATAGAATTAAATTCTACCATTATTCCATTCCTGATTACATTGTTTCTCCACTTTCCTTGATTTTCAAATATTCTCATACTACTACTATTTAGAAAAATTATATATATTTTTCTTGGGTTTCTTTAATTACATATATCTAAAGATATTCAAGAGAAGGTAACCTAATAACTAATTCTTAAAACTGACTTTTAACTTCCCACACCTGACTCATTATAATTCTAAATATATTAAAGATACTAGTAAAGTATCTTGGAGTTTATTCAAAACTCTTAACTTATAACTGCCAATTACATCATTAAATTAACTATATAAAACTAAGACTCATCCCAACATTATTAAAATAATCATTTAAAGTGCATTAGAATCCTTGATCTTGAAAATAATTGGAATCTCTGGATGCCCCTGTATCATTATGCCTTTGCCTTCTTCCTTGTAGCTCTTGTAGGTCCCTATTTAGCTAGTTTTTCTAGCTTAGTAGTAGGAGGAGTCTGATCTCCTTGTAACCTTGTGAGGTTGAGGAGTAACCTCAACTTTTATTGCCAAAATATCAGGTGTGTCTACCACCTCTACACTCTTCGTAATGTTGTCCTTGATTGGTTTATGCTTGTGCTTCCCAATTGAACCTTTATTGAAACTTTGCTTCCCTTCTTCATCACTTCTCATTATTCTTTGATAATGCCCTCCTTTTTTCTAATATTTTCCACAAATTTCTCTACCTTCATTTTTCTAGATCATTTGTATAATTATTCCCTTGTCTAAATTTCTCGTTATAAGTCCCCCATATTTATGCTTCCTTATCTCTAGGTGAGACCAACATAACCTCAACATGTTTTTCAAGAAATTCTTGGCTAACCTCATAACCAAGAATGGTGAAAAAATATCTCTCTAGGATCAATAACCTCCATGCATGCCAAATTAGTTTCAACCATAAAGCAATTTATATCTATATACTTCTCCACAACTAACCTAGGTATTGTATGCATATATTTCATCTCTATTTGAAATCCCTTGAACAAACCAAGCAGATCACAAATAATGTCACCTTTGTATTACATGTGGTAGTGCTCAGTTACCAAAGCATTTGTTGGTACATAATTAGTTTAAGCATGTGGGTGCATGTTTCTTTTCTTCATTACAAACACAAACATTTTAGTTTAATCCAATGGCTTTGCTCAATCATTTATTGCTTAATCGTTTAATGTTTAATGCTGATCATATGAGCCTTGTAATATCTAATGCCATAGAATTTTAGGGCCGCCAGCCGGCATCCCCACATTCCATATGAAATCATTTGAACATAGGGAGATCTCCAAAAAATAAATGATTTTAGAGATAACTAAAATAAATGTGAGTACTTCAAACTTATCATAAGAAGGAAATCACTTATTATTTTCTTTTTTACATTATGGATGATTTCAACTTTCAACTTCACCAAAAGACCAAGGATGCATTGAAATATTTCACTATTTTGAATGCAATTGTAGTCAGTATATTCTAGGTTTACATGTGTCAGATTATAGCAATTCTAATTTTTGTAGATACACTACTGGATATTTTTTATGTAGATATTTTGTATTCAACATTTTGATTTTGTTGATAAGTTATCCTTCTCTAATTAACACACTCTTTCAAATGGAAATAATTAACATACATTGTCTATAAATCCACATTTTGCAAACATCTATGCCTTCTATAAATTATAGGATCATTTTAGTTACATTTGAAAATAATAATCAAGAAAAACCATATGTGCAGATATAAACATTAATCACAAAATTTCCAATTTATTTGCAGATATATTTTCCTGTGAAGAAAGACCACGCTTGACATTATGAACGCTGAAAAAAATGAGACAATGGCTGCATTGTGGGCTCAGTTATGAAGAAAACCTAATAAATGTTATTATCCTTGCAAAAAGTGTAAAGGGTTAAAGACTCAAAAAATTCTAATCACAACATCCTAGAGTCATTGGAGGCAACATGGTCATGTTGAAGGGGGCCATGATTTTTGTCCATTGCTGAATGTGGATTTTCTATTGGAGGAACATGGAGGTGTGAATATCTAAGCCGAGGATAACACTCTCATGGAAGAAGATGATAATGTGCCAGAGGACATGATTGAAGAAGATGGTATTGGGGCAGGTGATGAAGAGGCTCACAATGATGGTACTAGAAAATCTGATAATGATGATGAAGATGGTCTTGATATACCTTTACTTGAGAAGGCACACGAGCCCTTATACGAAGGCTCCCAAACAACTCTGCTCTCGGCTATAGTGTTGTTGGTGAACTTAAAGGTTATGAATGGTATATCCAATGTAGCAATGTCACGTATGCTGAGGTATGCCATTTCTGTCATCTTCAATGTTAGCATACAATTACTATTCATTATATTAACAATGCATATTTGTTGTTGTAGGTTGACTAGTGAGTTTTTGTTACCACCATCAAACATTTTTCCTCGTTCGTATCGAGAATTATCTAACATTATGGATCAGATTGGAATGAAGTATCAAACAATACATGCATGTCCCAATAATCACATTCTATATCATAAACAACATGAATTTGTAATAGAATTCCCTAATTGTCATAGTAGTAGATATTGGTCAAATAAAATAACAAAAAAAGTGCCTCACAAGGTTCTTCGGTACATTCCCATTATTCCATGTCTTCAACAGTTATTCAGGTGCGCTAGCTTGGCACAATTTATGGATTACCATGCACACAATAGAAGTTAGGATGACGTTATGCGAATTCCTGCCAATGGTTCTGCATTTAAAGAGATAGAAGAAACATGGTCACATTTTAAATAAGAACCTCATAATTTGAAGCTTTCATTGGCAACGAATGGTGTCAATCCATATGGAGATATGAGATCTGTTTACTCAGTGTGGCCTATTTTTGTTATTAACAATAATATTCCTCCTTGGATGTCCATAAAGAGGGAGCACATAATGTTGTCAATGGTTGTGCCAGGTATTTTTTTCATTTTATAGTTATCTAAATTAATTTATAAATAGTGCATGAAAATAGTCATAATAATAATGTAATGTTTATGTTCATTCAATTGCTAGGTAAATACCAAGTTAAAGATATGAACGTGTATATTGAGCCCCTAATTGACGAGTTGTTGAAGTTATGGAATGGCATCACTATGTATGACATCTCTAGACCGATAGGACATCGACAATTTCAATTCCATGCAATGCTTGTATGGACAATACATGATGCCCCTGGGCTAACTCACTTTTGTGGTATGTTATATTGTTAATATCACATATTTTTGGTCTATTATATTGCTTACACATTACTATCAAATGTTTAAGTTGCGCATGATAATTGTACATGATCCACTTCTACATGATCTTTTAGGTCTTCAGACAAAGGGAAAATTTGCATGTCCAGTTTGTGGTCCGAAGATGAAATCTCGTCATTCAAAAATTTTAAGAAAGAAGGTGTTTGATGAGTTTAGACACTTTCTCCACAATAATCATAGGTATTGAATTGCTGAAAAACATCTTTTCAATGGAAAAGAAGAGACATCATCAAGGCCACGAAGAATGACACCTCATTTATGGAAGTTGGAATATGATCGACTAAATTGTCGAGGTAATATCCAATTTGTCATCTGAAGTTTAAAATTTGTATTTTGATATTGTCTTATATTTACTACTATTGTAATTGATGCTTGTGAAGGTCGTCAAGGCATCAATGACCAACTTCCTAGAGGAATGAAAAGTTATCCTACTCAATTTAGTAGGTTACTGTACTACAAAGATCTCCCAATTGTGCATTTGTTTGATGCTATGCATATTGGAAAGAATGTAACAGAGACACTATGGAAAATGTTGGATGGAAGGCATGATAGAGAACAAATTGCCAAAATTTGTACCGACATTTATGAATCCAATCATGCACTAAAAGCTTTCATTGAATCAAATAGCAATGGAAACTACATAAATACAAGTGCCCTTCCTTGGTTATTAACGGAGCAACAAAGTGATGCATTAAAAGGAGTCATAAAAAAAACAAAATTTCCAATAGGATTTGCTGCAAATATAAGCACTCTTCTATCAAAGAAAGGTGATTTTGGGCCAGGGTTGAAAACACATGATTGGCATACCTTCATCAAGGTAAGTCATGTTCTCTATTTATAGTATATTTGTAAGATTGAATGTACTACCTATTGCATTATTTAATAATATATTGAAATGATCATTTTTAATGATTGCAGTTCGTCCTACCTCTATCCCTTCCACAATAGTTTGACAATAGTATTAAACAAGTTATATATGATCTTGGAAAATACACGAGGTTAGAAGTGTTTTTTCTTAGATTTGTAGCTTTTTCTCTTAAATCTATTGTAAAATTTTATTTGAAATCTCGTTTATCTTGTTTTGCGTGTTGAATCTCTTTTAGGTGGTTATCATCTAAAGAAATTGACAAAAAAGATATAAAATATTGGAAGAGAAAAATTCCACTGCTTATGTGTGAAATGCAAAAGTGTTTACCTCCAACCTTTTTTAATGCTCAAGAACACTACCTCATGCATCAAGTTGAGGAGATTGAATTGTGTGGACCTGTACAAGCTAGATCAATGTGGATGGTTGAGAGGTACTTAAAATTTATGAAGGGCTTGGTTCGAAAAAGAGCACGTCCTGAGGGTTCTATGATAGAGGGATATATGATATACTAGACCATGGTGTACAGTACTAAACATCTTCCAAAATTTGCAGCAGATATCTATGTAGATCGCATTTGGGATCCCAACTCGAATGACAAATTTGAAGGGGAGTACCTGACAGGGAAAGGTAGAATGAGGAGGTTGAGAGGTAATTATAAGTTTTTTTTTTAAAGTTTAATAATTATTATTCAACATCAATATATATAAGTTGTTTGTAACTAGTGTAATTGTTTTCTTTATAGTTGGTCGTGAGTGGGATGCACTACACTTGTATATTGCAAACAATCTTGATTGGATGACAGTATGGATTGAATAGTCTCAAGAAAATGGTCACTCATTAACATGGGATGGTGTTGTATCATTGGTTAAAGAAGCTCATCGTAATGGAGATCCCAATGTTACACAAATGGTACTTGATCTAATATATGGCTTAAGAGATACAAAGGTACGCATAAGATTACTAATCATCACACATAAGTTTAATATCAAATCACAAATCGATGCAAATAATCTTGACATGTTTGAATAATGTAAGAAATGATAATTAAATGTGTGCTAAAATGTTGTCACACTTCTATGAATCATTACATGTAAGAAAACTCAAGAATGAGCTCTCACAAATCGATCCATAGCTCTCTACTCATAGAGTGCAAGGGTTTGCAATGGAGGCCCTCAGTTTGACCTATTTTTGTGCCCATGCAAGTACACCATGAGATGAGAGATTCAAAAAGGAAAAGCAAGAATGCTAGTCTCCATGATCTTCAAATATGCATGAAAATAAGATCTAATCTATGAAAGAAAAATCTAATCTATAAATGCAAGATTTAAGCTAAAAGCTCATGATGGGTGCAAGAGAGAAAAAGACAAGAAAATAGAAGTTCTCCACAAAAAGCTTTTGTATTCAAACTCCTTCAAAAATTAGTCTTCAAACCTGCAGCATAACGATAGCATAATCATGGGTGTCTAACATGAGGAGAGGGCTCTCCCTTATAAAGGAAATTATGGAGGTGAGAGGCTTCTCACAACCAATATGGGATAATAGAGCTTGATCCATGTGAGACAAAATTCCACCAATGAGAAAAGAGGAGTGGTTGAGGAGAAAGTGGAAAGATAAATCCCACTTAGATCACATTTTTAAGTGTAGAGAAATTAAATAAAAAGAATTTATTTTATTTCCTTTTTTTCATCAAAAGAGATATTTAAGTGGGATTTTTATTTAATTAAAAGGGAGCAAGTTCTTTTTAATTAAATAGAAGATATTTAATTAAATTAAAAGACAGGTTTTTCTCTTAATTAATTAAATGTGGATGAACTGTTTAATTAAAAGAGAGGTTTTCTTTTAATTAAATGGGGATTTTATTTTATTTAATTAAAAGAGAAGATTTTCTTTTAATTAAATAAGACTTGGAATAAAATGATCAATCTTAGAAATGAAATAAATCGAATTTGATCAAGGAAATTGATTTGAATATATTACAAACCATTGATTAAAAAAATTTGATAAATTGATAAATTGAATAATGGGGGCCCATAGTCTAGGCGACCATTTTTGGGTGCATACAAATATCAACTCACAAATCGATGCAAATAATCTTGACATGTTTGAATAATGTAAGAAATGATAATGTTGAGCAAGGAATGAGAAACAATCCAAGTAAGTTAAGTGTGAAACAATGTTACCATAAGATAAGCAACTCCAAGAGCATACACCAAGATGGTTCAACAATGGAGACGAGGATTTATAAGGGGAAAGCAAAGAAAACCCCTTGTGAGTATTATGAATGAAGGCAAATGCCTAGAGAAGAGAGAGAGAGAGTGTTGGAGCAAAAGTAGCTCAATACAATAACATCAAGTGCTTAGAGTGGTGTTGTAGTTATGAAGAAGGAAGGAGGAGCATCTCTTATATAGAGATGAGAGAGGAGTTGCATTTGTAACTCCCATTTCTATGAATGCCACATTCATAATAGGTGTGTGCAAAGTGTCACAATCCTCTTAAGGAGGATAAACTAAATAAAGAAATAAACAAGAGTTGTCCTCACATGTGGAATAAAGGACAAACAATGACATGTCCTCCACATGTGTACAAGTGGACAAACTACATGTAGGGACCCTTGGAATATCCCAATTAAAATATATCCAAGGAAAGATTAACCTTTCTAACACCCCCCCTTAATCTTTACTTGGGGAGTTTACTTCAACGGGTTGTAAAACCAAATTTTTACAATGGAACTGAAATCTGTCTTTAGAAAGTGGTTTGGTTAAAATATCAGCCACTTGATCTTCTCCTTTACAATAAAGAAGAATAATTTGATTGTCTTCAAATTGTTCTCGAATGAAGTGATGTTGAAGTGAAATATGTTTGGTGTGAGCATGATACACTGGATTCTTGGCCAAGGCAATAACACTTTGATTGTCACAATGTATAGGTGTAGGTAATTGTTGAGGTAGACCGAAATCATCAAGAATTATTCGAATCCACAAAGCTTCCTTAGCTACATTTGTACAACCTTTGTATTCAGCTTCAGTTGAGCATAGGGAAATAGATTGTTCTTTTTTGCTTTTCCAAGAAATTGGACCTGAACCAACAAAGAAAAAATAACTACAAGTGGATTTCCCATCATTGGGATCTCCACCTAGATCGGAATCAGTATAGCCATGTAAAATAAATTTAGAGTTTGGATCATAAAATAAGCCTATATTAATAGTTCCTTTAATATACCTTAAGATGCGTTTAGCAACTTTAAAATGAGTTTGTTGAGGTTTAGACATAAAGCGAGAAACTAAACCAACACTATAAGCAATATCAGGTCGAGTAAGAGTTAAATAATTTAAACTTCCTACTAACTGTCTATATAGAGTTTCATCAACAAAAGGAGTATTCATATCATTCATTAATTTAGTTCCTAATTCACATGGAATTGAAACATGGTTAGAGTCATTCATCTTAAATCTTTCTAAAAGATCATAAGCATACTTGCTTTGAGAAACAAAGATACCTTTAGGAGTTTGAAAAATTTGCATACCTAAGAAGTAATGTAAGATACCTAAGTCTGTCATTTGAAATTTTTTTTTAAGTTGGAATTTAATATCAAAAATCAAAATGTCGAAACTAGAAGTGAGAATTAAATCATCTACATAAACAATAACAATGATAATATCATCGTTAGTATGTTTAATATACAAATTAGGATCATTTTTGATTCTAGTAAAACCTTGAGAAATGAAGAAAGAATTAATTTTAGAATACCATTCTCTAGGTGATTGTTTAAGACCATAAATAGATTTGTTCAATTTGCAAACTAGATTTTCACTACCTTTCTTAACAAATCCAGGAGGTTGAGCCATATAGATTTCTTCATGTAACTCACCATTTAAGAAGGCACTTTTAACATCCATTTGATGAATGGGCCAATTCATTTTAGATGCTAAAGCAAGAACTAATTTGATAGTAGGCATTTTAGCAACAGGTGCAAAGGTTTCATTATAGTCTAAGCCTTCAATTTGGGAAAAACCTCTAGCAACTAGTCTAGCTTTAAATTTACTAATTTCATTATTAGTATTCAATTTTGTTTTATATAACCATTTACATGAAACTAGATTTTTGCCAGGAGGTAATGTGACTAAGTCCCAAGTGTGATTAGCAAGTAACGAATCATATTCCTCTTGCATGGCTTTCTGCCAATGAGGTTGAGAGTTAGCTTGATCAAAAGACTTAGGATCATTAGAATTCATAATAGTAGTCATCAAAGCATAATTACAATAATTAATCCTTCTATGTTTAATTCCACCAGATTTGGAAATATAATCATCAGCTTCATTGATGAGGTTTTGAGCCCATTTAGGTTTACATTTAGTTGTAATGGAATTATCACTAGAGGAAGAATCATGAGTAAGAAAAGTATCATTAGTATCTATTTGAGTATCATGAGATGTAGGAGCAGAAATAATCGGTGGTACTTGATTAAGAGAAAGAGTAGGGTTAAGAGAAGGAGGTTGGTCCTCCACTAGCACAATTTTAGTGCCACTGAATTCTTCATCCGTTGTAGTAGAGCAATCATGAACTCCATTTTTTGCAATAAAAACATCTCTAGCAACTTAAACTTTGTTAGTAGTGGAATCATAAACACGATAACCCTTAGTGTTTTCATCATAGCCAACAAACATATAAGGAGATGACTTAGCATCTAATTTATGCCTTTTCTGTTTAGGCGTATGAACATAAGCAATAGAACCAAATATCCGTAAATGATGTAAATTCGGTTTCCTACCAGACCAAGCCTCTTCTAGAGTGATAGCCTTGAGAGCTTTGGTAGGAGTCCGATTAAGAATATAAGTTGCACAAAACATGGTTTCAGCCCAAAATTTATAATGCAAATTCTTAGCATGCAACATGCTTCTAGCCATTTCAACAATGGTCCGATGCTTTCTTTTCGCTACACCATTTTGTTGTGGTGTATAAGGAATAGTAAGCTCGTGCTTAATTCCACAGGATTTCAAATAAGAATGAAAAGCATTATTCACATATTCCTTCCCATTATCAGTTCTAAGAATTTTAAGTTTATACCCAGATTGCCTTTCAACATATAACTGAAATTCAATAAATATATCAAGAACTTGATCCTTGCTATGCAAAAAATAGATCCAAGTTCATCTAGAAAAATCATCAACAAAGGTAAGTGCATACCGAGAACCTTGGATGGAGGTATTCTCCATGGGACCCAAAAGATCACTATGGACAAGATGCAACTTATGAGTTGCTCGCCATGATTTTCCACTTGGAAAGGGCTCCCTATGCATCTTACCACTCATACAACCTGTACAGGCAATCTTGGAAGGAATAATGTTAGGCAAGCCATCAACCATATTATGCTTTTGCATGAAAGTAATATAATCAGAATTTAAATGACCAAGTCTTTCATGCCATATATTGAAATCAATAGAAGTATGTAAAGAATAGCGTGAACTAGCAAATTCATGGAATTTAAACAAATTGTCATTATCCATTTTAGCATGAGCAATCACTTTGAGAGTTTGAGGATTTATGATATAACATGTATCTTTGTAGAATTCTAGTTTATAGTTCTGACATAACTGTGAAACAGAAAGTAGATTAGTTTTCAAGTCAGGTACATATAAAACATCATGTAATTTACCATTAGGAATAGTAACATCACCTAGTCCTTCAACTTTACAAGTCTGATTATTAGCTAATTGAATAGGAATGTTAGCAATACCAGGTTGTAAAGAATCAAAAATTTCTTTATGAGAGGTGACATGTTGTGGTGCACCACTATCAACAATCCATTCTAAAGGTCTGCAAAGATTAAAGCTACAAGTAAAAGCATGACGAGGATTAGAACTAGTCGAATGACCTTTTTTATGGTTTGAGGTTTGATGATTGGTACTATGATTCATAGGTTTTTTATCATTTTGTTTTTTAAAACAGTTATTGACAAGGTGACCATCTTTGCCACAATAAGAACAATGAGGTTTGGAATCGGAATGGTTCCTTTGATTATTAGTATTACGAGTATTATTAGGATGATTGGTATTATTATTATATTTGGGATGAAATTTATTGTTTGTGTTATTTGAATTAGAATTAGATTGTTTGTAATTATTATTATTGGAACGAAAATTATTAGTTGAATTTCTAGACACAAATGCATGTTCAGTTGATTTGAGGGTACCAAACTGAATTAGCTTAGCTTCTTCCTGTCTTAATAAAGTTTGAAAAATAACATAAGTTAACTGAGAAGTTAAAGTAGGAATAGCAAGCTGTGCATGAATATTAGTTATAAACTGTTGAAATTGTCTAGGAAGACATTTTTTAAGAATAAGATGGATTAAACGAATGTCCTCTAATTGAACACCTAAAGCCATAATTTGACTTTTAAGAGAATCAAATTTTAAGAGGAATTCATCCATACCTTTAAAATCTGCATACCTGAGATCTTCGAGTTGATCTTGCAATTGTATTTTGCGGTATTTATCGCCACTGTCATACTTGGTTTTCAAGATGGACCATGCATCATGAGCTTTAGAACAGTGAGCAATTAAGACATATAAATCTGGAATAATAGAAATACCAATTAACCCTAAAGCTTCTTCATTTTTAGCTTTCCAAGTATCTTTCTCGTCTTGAGTAGCCGCTGAACCGAGCTCAAGAGAAGGGTCAGTGGCTATTTCGAAGAGATGTTTAAAACGAAAAATAAATGAGATATGAGTTTTCCAAGAATGATAATTAGAATAATTAAGTTTGATTTCTGGAATTAATGTTGACATGATTAAAAAAATTCTTCGCTTTTTTTTGAAAAAAATGCCCTTAATTTGAAAATCAGATGAATTGAAAAAAATGTTGTTAAATGAGAGAAAAACAAATTTAAATTTTATTAATTGAAAAAAAATTGGTTTTTTTCATTTTTTTTTGTTTTTTTTTATAAGATTAAGAATATTTTCTTTTAATTTTAACTATTTGTGTCAGAGAGAATTAAAAATTGATTTATTAAACAAATAAAAACATTAATATAAAACAAGTTTTATTAGTTTGAGTTAAAACAAAGTTTTAAAAACATAAAAGGTGGAAAATTAGCAAAAAGGGGGAAAATTTTTAAAAAAATTTGAAAGGGGAGCGGAGCTCGTCGGTGGCTGCCGCGTGGCCAAAGGAGGGGCCGAGGTCGGTGGTTGCCGCGTGGCCAAAGGAGGGGCCGAGGTCGGTTTGCGGGCGGAGTTATGGGAGCGGCGGAAGCGGTGGTTAGGGTTTAAAATGTGATCAGAGTTGCTTTAGAGTCGCAGAGGTGCAGAGCTGTACCGGCGGCGGTGTTTGCGCGCGATGGCGCAGAGTCTGTACGAGCAGCGGTGTTTGTGCGCGGCAGCGCAAGTCTGTACCACGACGGTGTTTGCGCGCGAAGATATGGGGTTTGTGAGAGAAAATTTGCGCGCGGCGGCACGGGGTCAGTGCCGTTGGCGGCGGTTGTGCGCGGCGGCGCGGGGGTGGCGCGCGGGAGGCGCGGCCGCCCAACCAAATTCAAAAAATTATATATATATATATATATTTTTTATATATATAAAAAGAAGCTTTGCACTATGTTTATAAAAAACACAATATAGTAAAATATATTATTTTTTTTTTTTAAAGAAATTTTTTTAATAAATGAAGTAAGAAAAAGTAGAGAGTTAGAAAGCTTTACTATTGTGTTTTTATAAAAAGCTTTACCAATGTAACATGTTTTGTTTTGGCGGCATGCCGTCCAAAACAAACCAAAAAAAATTAAAATTTACTAAGAAAACCCTTTGGCGGCAAGCCTTCCAAAGAGGGTTAGTAAAAAAAATGAAGCTTTACAAGAAAACCCTTTGGCAGCAAGCCTTCCAAAGAGGGTTAGTAAAAAAAATATGAAACTTGCATGCACAAGATTAGTTAAAAAGAGCTAAAATCACAACACAAACTTCTTCTCTCAATAATGTCTCCAAATAAGGTGTGCTCCAATGAATGGCAACCTTCACCACAAAACTTAAAACAAGGATTTAGATAACCAAGCTCTGATACCATGTAAGAAATGATAATGTTGAGCAAGGAACGAGAAACAATCCAAGTAAGTTAAGTGTGAAACAATATTACCATAAGATAAGCAACTCCAAGAGCATACACCAAGATGGTTCAACAATGGAGACAAGGATTTATAAGGGGAAAGCAAAGAAAACCCCTTGTGAGTATTATGAATGAAGGCAAATGCCTAGAGAAGAGAGAGAGAGAGTGTTGGAGCAAAAGTAGCTCAATACAATAACATCAAGTGCTTAGAGTGGTGTTGTAGTTATGAAGAAGGAAGGAGGAGCATCTCTTATATAGAGATGAGAGAGGAGTTGCATTTGTAACTCTCATTTCTATGAATGCCACATTCATAATAGGTGTGTGTAAAGTGTCACAATCCTCTTAAGGAGGATAAACTAAATAAAGAAATAAACAAGAGTTGTCCTCACATGTGGAATAAAGGAAAAACAATGACATGTCCTCCACATGTGTACAAGTGGACAAACTACATGTAGGGACCCTTGGAATATCCCAATTAAAATATATCCAAGGAAAGATTAACCTTTCTAACAACTAATTGTAGGTCAAACACCACAAAGCTATGTACTACCATGGCTATAAATTTCGCACAAAAAAGTTAGATGAAACGAAGAAAACGTGTGATTCCGGGATAAGTGCTATTTGCAGTCACCAATATTTCATCTAGAACTAACATACATCCTCAACAATCTAAAAATTGATACTATGGCATTTTGGATGATATACTTGAGTGCGACTTTAATTCATTCAAAATAGTTCTACTTGTTGTCAAATGGTTCAGGTTACGACTGAATCGAAATGATCCTGATAGGACTATTATTGAACATGATAGTGGATTTACTATGATTATTACAAGGTCATTTGAGCCAGTCGGAGATGAGCCCTATGTTCTTCCAAGCCAATGCAAGCAAGTGTTTTATTTTGATGTTCCACACAAACCAGGTTGGTCATTTGTTGTTAGAAATGACCCAAGAGGAAGGCCGATAAAGTATAATGTGATCGAAGAAGAAGAAATTGAAGAAGTAGAAGAGGAAGTAAATGATTATTAGGAACAACAATTACCCAGTGATGAAGAAGATGGTGATGATTTTGGTCATGCTGATGATAATGGTGATAATGATGATGATGATGTTGATGACGATCATGATCATGGTGTTGATCATGGCGATGATGGTCATGATGATGATGGTGATAAAGATGATGATGATGGCGATGAAGATGGTGGTGGTGACGACGATGATCAAAGTGACAAGTACAATGATGGTGATGATGATGATGATGATGACATGGATGAAGATCATGATGATCAATGAAATGTCCAGCTAGGATCAATGTCAACTATGATGGGGTCTTGTATGACAAAACTTTTTTTTACTAAACCATATGTGCACATATAAACATTAAGTAGAACATGTCAAATATTTTTTTAAATATACACATTAGTTACACTAAATTTTTAACTTAAGACAAATGATTTACATATACAATCTACTTTATTATTAATATTTTTTTTTGGTAAGTCTATTACTTTAATTTCGCTACTGATTTCTAAGACTTACTAATTTTTTTCACAGGGCGATATGGATGCACCATCTCAGAAATCTTCAGTATAGGTAAACATTAAATATTGTAAATTTTAATGTTAATATGGAAACAAATGTCTTATTATCATGTTCTTTTCTTTATGTCTTTGGAGTTTTTTTGATGAAATTTTACTGATATCTGATGTCACAAATGATAGGAAAAAGCTAGAATGACTGCTGATCAAATGCGATCTAAAATACGGGCTTCATATCTACATAACATTGCCCTTAGTACTGACCCTGTGTTCATCACCCAGAAAATCAAGGAAAGATACACTAATGAACTTGTTAACATTATCATCGAGGCTGACAGAAGTGAGGAGAAAGAGGCACTGAGAACAGAATTGGGCCGTAGAATCCAATCTTTGCAGGTAAGCAATAATTCAACTAAAGAAATAATAGAAGTTCAATAGATATGAATATTTTATACTATCTTATGGATCATGATCTCTAATTTTATGTGTACTTGTATAGACATTTGTGCCATTTGTGACATCACATGGTTAACATGGTGATGGTCATTGCACACAACCTTCATGTAAGTAGCACTTTGTTTGTTTTCATCAACATTATAACACTTACTTTTTTTTTGTGGACATTTGTAGCTAGTATTCCATTTGATCTTTATCCATTGCAAATGTCTTTGCTAACAACATTGTATTCTTCAGCTCATGATGAAGTGCAGACTCCTCCTTCAGTTGCTAGTCCACTATTGCCTAGTGCATCGTCAGCAACAAGGGGCATGCAGACATCCTCATCTATGCCACTAGAATTTGTAAAACCTTGTTTTGCTATATTTTGTAATGTATTTGTACAATTTGATGAACAATGAAGTAGCATATCAGTGCTTAAATGATGTCTATAGAAGCCTACATACACACAAACACATGCATACACACACCATGCATACATACATACATACATATTTTGCATTCGTGTGAAGACCCTACTTAGATGCAATGATTGCTCTATGTTCCATTCATGAGAGATGAATTATTCTAAACTAACTACTCATAAAATCCTTATAAACTATTGCAAAAGTTGATTGTTAAAAATAGGACATGCAGTCTAGGACATGCAATCCTTAATGGAATGCGAGGAAAAAACATTTTTGCTAGTCAATTTCTTCAATTTGATTATATCAATAAGTGTGCTTTAATTGATTTGGTGTCTACTTTAATTGTCATGATGTTTCAGTTGATAGACTAGCAGAGAGCAGTACTGCTAAAGCTGATCCATTTCCTGGAGCAGTTCATGTGATTAGTACTGGTTTATATGAAGGGACATTATTGTTGAATAAGAAAACTATGTTTCCGTTAAACGAACGAAAGCTTCCAAGTGCTTTAAATTTTTTTTTAATTTAAAGTGTAAATTTAATTTATTTTTATATTACTCGTTTTGGACTGATAAATCCTTTATGTTTTTGTAGGTAATAATGTTTTCTTTGATCATCTTTTTCATATGACATTGAGACTATTCGGACCCACCATACGTAAAAGGTACGTAGTTTCATATCATTGCTACATAATTTTTCTTTCCTTCCATTTATTGTAATATATTAAAGTTATTGATCTAACAATTTATTTGTTTTTAAAAAGGTGGAATTAAAAAATCAGCTCATTGCATCTTTTGACGAGAAATTTGGAAAAAAACATTTTTGACAATGGCCTACTTCTGAAAAGAGCAGCAAAGCATATAAAGACTGCGAGGGATCAATATAGAAGGGCTCTTAAGGATAACCCAAAGTACGACCGTCCTGCTATGATTCCACCAATGGAGTGAAATGAAATAGTAGAAGATGCAAAGGAGAAAAGGCTATATGAAGATAGAGATAATGAAGCAACACAGGGAAAAAAGAGGCATGTCATGATAGTATTAAGTACATTGTAATCATGCACTAATTATTCATATTTGTAAATATATAATCTAAGATGTTTGAAATTGTTCATAGATTGCAGGACACATCCGTGGCTACAAAAGCGAGACTAGAAAAGTTTGGCCAACACAAACTTGGCTCTGGTGGCTATATGAATCTCCAGTCTCGAGTTGTAAGTAGGAGCAATGATATGAAATAATTTTTTTAAATATAATGTTGCAAATAATTTTGTCTAGTGAAACCATACATACAAAACTAATGATATTAAGTAAAAAATATAGGGCACAGAATTCAATGTGGAGGTCACAGATGACGATAGAAAACTTGCCTTGAAGGAAGGCTATAAAGTCATGGCTACACGCCTACACGAAGAATCTATAAGCCTTGCCCAAGAATCTAGTTCACCAAATGATATCTCACAGGTAAATTGGTTAGATGAAAAGTAAATGAAATTGAATAGTTGATCCTTTTCTTTTTTGGTATTAGTTTTGAACGTAAATTGACTGCATAACAATGTGCATAACATTTTATTGCAGCCTTCATATCCTACCATAGAACCTGCTCATGATGAAGGCCATAATGTGCATTATAGTGGTGGAGGTATTAATTTGCTATTGGAAATTAACTATGCAATTATGAATACAGTTTAACATCTTCAATTGCAATTTGACATGTATCCTTTTTTTGAATATTTCGGAGCATGTTGAACATCATGCAGAAGGAGTGGAACATGTTCCACATGTTCAACATGTTGACATGGTAGCGGATCAAAATGTTAATGTACATGATGTGGAATTTTCAGGTAAGAAAAATACATGTTATGTTGTACTAGCACTTAATTATAGACTAGTAATAGTTAAAAAAAGAAAAAGAGTATGCCAATTTATCCCATTCACTTGTTCTTGCAATAGAGCCCCCTTTAGTGCAACAACCTCTTGCTCCTCCAAAGAGAATGAGCCATCATAATTTGACATTACACATGCCAGAAGAGGAGGAGAATGATGCAGATATGGATGCTCCTATGAGCGCTTTTCTTAAGAGAGCTTAGAAAAACAAAAAGAAGAAATGATGTTTTAAAAATCTTCTTTGATAAACCTTGTTGGATAATGAAAGAACTTTGTTTTAAGTAATTATGTATGAATGATGTGTATTAATACTGATTTTTATTTTATGTTAATGAATATTGTTGTCTTAATGAAGTCTTGATTAGTATTGTGTATTAATGAATTTTATATCATATTAAAGAATGTTATGTGATTGTATTTATTGAATGTTATAGTTCATAAATGGATGAATGAATAAATGAAGTATGTAATTAGATGATAATGGGTACTTTAGATTGATGTTAGGGGGAGGGGGGTGAGGCTAGATGAGCTTCCATCTTCACGTGGTTGGCCTTGTTAAGTAGAGAATATTATAGTATTCTTGAAACCAAGTGAAGCTCAAACTAACATAAAATGGACACTTCGCATGTGGTAGGTCTAAAATGATCCACGACTACTACTGGCCATAACATGAATTTGTGAAATACATTCTGATATCACCAATTTCAACACTCTATTCGAAGCATAGGAGTGGTCTATAGTCTTAGCATGAATTTTGAGTAATGCCTCAGTCTAGATTGCCTCAGAAGTGGCTGGAAGAAGCCTGCATGAGTCTGAGACTATGAACTCTCCCTGCCTTGGCCAAGAAGAACTTGCCAACTCTCTACTATTATGGCAAACTATAGAGTGGTGTGGCTGGTCTGCAACCAATCAATAAGTTCACAATTAAAGGAATGAGCCTTCCTTCGCCAAGGATTGCCAAGCAACAATCTCAAGTGTAGCAATTTGATCAATGCTCCAAACATGTGAAATTTAAGGTTTGAGGTTGGATAAGTGTGAAAGTTAAGATTTTTTATAAACTTCCCCATACAGAGGGAAAATGACTTGAAATTTTTTAATTTTTGGTGTCTTCAAAAAACAAGGCAACAACTGATTCTAACTGGGGTCAAGGACTGCGAAGGTAGTAAAGAATGAACCCAGGATCTCCTAGAAACCAATGCATTATCCGATGGGTACTAGAGTCATAATGGGAGGCAACAGAGAGTCTTACTGGGGAAACATGCGACAAGCTAAAAATGAGACCAGCACAAAACAATTTGGGGTGGATATCATCTTTGGGTCTTCTCAAAGATTTGGTGTCCCCTTGGACTATGGGGGCCCCTCATTTATATTGCTTGGTTACGTCTTAAGAGTAAAAATAAATGATGCCTAGGAGGATTATTGGAGTTAATGTGGATTCCCATAGGAATCCTGTGCTAAGGATGGAAATTTAGACAAGGGAGCAACACATCAGGCAAGATAATGCCACTCAAAATATCTACATGATACAGGCATTAATTACAATATATCTTCTATCTATGCAATCTATCATGGTCTAGAAGGATTGAAAAAAAATGTAGAATGTGTACATGGTTTGGCGGGAGCATTTATTAGTTGATTAAAGAAATTGGGCACTGTTAATGTTGAGGATGCTCCATTCCTTGATATTGTAAAGGTTATATGCTTATCGTTAAGAAAGGGGAGATGGGCATCAAAACTTCTATCATTATTGTCTCAGCTCATGGAATGAATCCTGCAAGTGCTACAATGCATGGAATGAAAATTGTTGTTGTTTGAACTATTGCTAAAGAAAATATCAACATGGAGAAACTAAGGAAGGATGTAGAGGAAAATAAGGAAAACTTGTAGCACTTATGATTACCTATCCTTCAATGCATGGTGTGTATGAGGAGGGTATTAAATAAGATATGTTAAATCATTCAAACTTTAGCTGATAATTTTGTCATAAAACTCTGCAGGTGTGCAAACTGTGGACATAGAGATGAGCATGCACAAGCTAATAGTTGTTGGGTCTATGGATCAGAAGATGGTGCTCAAGACTGTGAGAAAAATAGGAAGAAGAGTAGAGTTATGGCCATTGAATCCTTATCAGCCTGGTCACATCACCACTTCTATATATACCAAAGTTTATAATAATTATAGAAAGCACAGATACATTGGGAGTTTTGGGTATTTCAAGCTTGCAGATGAAGATGAGATTTCAAATAGACGCACTTTCATGTAAGTCAGAGAAAAACCCAATAAAGTAACTCAAACCCTATTTTATGTTTCATCCTAACCAATGTTGATAAAATGTGTTGATGGATAATCTTGTTGCAGGTTTATGTTAAGGTCACTTGCTCGATCTTTTCACCTTCCAAAGAAGAAAATAATCAGAGGTTCCAATGTTTAATGCATTATTGCAAATTTATTATCTTTAATGAATTCCCAACCCAAGTAGTCTATTACACAGCCCCACCTTTGACAATTTTCTGAATACTATGATCATTATGCTTAACATGGGCTAGTGATATTTTTAATAGTTGTAAATGCTCATTCTTGAGCATATTCTAATTGGAAAATCTCAATGAACAAATACACGTGATTTGTAGATTTTGATTATAAAATTTATTTTTGTATAAGGAGTTTAAATTAAATTTTCCAAACAAGTCTGAGCAGCTAATTATTTTGTCATGTTATCACAGTTTTGGTTCATAGATAAATTTTATGAAATCATCTCCTAATACCAAGTGGAAAAGTTGATTTTATTAGAAGGAATAGACCAATACTTTGGGACATTGTCAACGGCCTTAAAGAGGCGACTTGGTGGGGCAGATTGGTGAGCCTACATAGAGAGGCCAACTTGGTGAGACGAGATGGTGAGTCAACTTGGTGAGATGACCTGGAGAGATAACTTGGTGAGAGGACTTAAGGAGTTAATCCTTATTGACTGAAAATTAGTGGTTAATTGTCTGCAAATTTGGTTGGAGACAACTCCTTGTGTTTTTCTAGTGCTTGGACCAATTTAGTTGCCTCTTTGTCAATAGTCTTTGATTGTTACCAAGCCGAGCACTACATTTGTCTAATTTCACTACCATGTTTATGGTGACTCACTACAAGTTATGTTCTCTATTGTTTATTTGTACCTTGAATCCTTCTCCCCAATCCTCAACCTCAATGTGGTTCCACTATCTTTTATCCTTGCCTTATGTTAGTATTGTTTGATGTTTTAATTTTGTAGTTTCTATTGTTAGTATTGTTTGATGTTTTAATTATTTTCTTCATGTATTTGCTCAATGTAGGGGGCCTTCATGATGGAACTACAGTGGCAGTAAAGAAACTTTCTTCCAAATCATTCCAAGGACAAGAAGAATTTTCCACAAAGAAACTTTTCATTATTCATGTGCAACATCAAAACCTTATAGCATTAAAAGGGTGGTGTGTGAAGGAGAAAGAGAGACTACTAGTTGGCCGACACTCCAAGATTCTCCAAGAGACACACTGCACAGATAGCTTCAGTTGCAAAGAGTTCACAGGTCAAAGGCACCACACTGTGACAGATTACCAATAGCTAGTGCACATTGGAGTAACAGGGAGTTAGGAGCCCTGAACTGAGATCATTAAAGACATGCCATAAATAGCAGCATAGTTCCTCTGTTATCTGCAATTTATACCAGGTTCTCTTTATCATTTGTTTATGTTGGTAACTTGTGTTAGTAATGTAAACATAGATTAGTTTCTTGGGATACAGTCATTGATTTCATCTTCATGGTTTCAGATAGATTAAATGTTGTACAAGCTCTGCTGTAGTGGAGAATAATAAAAATTTAGAACTGTTATCTCTTGAGTTTTCATATTGTTTGCACATTCCTTTGGTCTTGTTACTATGTTCCCATGAGTGATTTCTTATAGTAGTATCCAAGCTTAAGACCTGGGTTACATGCTTACTATTTGACAAAATACTTCTAGCCCAAACTTGATCTCCTTGATCAGAGCAAGCAGGGATTATTACACTATTCCTGATACCAGTTATTCACATTTCAATTTTATGAGTTTCATTGCTACATTCAGCATTACAAATTTGATTCTCATATTTAGAATTGGCTTAGTTTGATGGAGTTTTAGTACTATCATTTCTTTCCAACATATTATCTAAAATTCAAACTAGAAGAATCACTTAAAAATCCCATAAGAAACTGCATAACAGTGAGGGTTAGTCATTGTCAAAGTGTTTGATGAAATGTCAAACAACTGAATTGGAAAGGAAATTGGTGCTTATTGAAGCCATACCCAGTTGGGGTTATTACATACCATTGATCTTTATGCAGTTTTGATAGTTTTCTTGACCACTTAGAACATTTTCATTGATTGTTCTATATGGCTCATTTGATATTCACTGTTTCAAATCATAGAGTAAGGTAGTTCATTTTCTTGTTTGAATACTTAGAAATTATTTGATATTACCTCATTGAGAAGGTTTATTTTCCTTCCATTCTGAATGGATAGATCTAATATGTATCAGTCATTGTAAAGAAGTAAAAGTTGTGCTTTCATTTTCATAATCTAAATTGAGATAAGATTGATTTGTTCACAAGGCTTTTGAATTTCTTGTTTAAATGTAGACCTAAGTCTTTGAGTGTATATACAAAGTTCAAGCACATGCATATGCACGTGTGTTTCCTTTTATTGGTGATAACATTTCCTTTTGCAAATTGTGTTTTGGATCAGATATAAATATTTGATCTACTTAGTTTTATCTGTGGGTTGAACTTTTACAAGATGTTGCAATTGATTGTCAATTTGCCTAAATGTCTTATATTATTGCTTTTAGTTATCAATTGACATCAATCTTCCAAAATATATCCAGGTTTCCATGTTGAAGGGAAGAGTAAATATTGCTAGTGGCACACCAAGCAGGTATTATGGTAATCATAACTCTGATGCAATTATATTGGAGTTTGGGTTATGAGCAGACTTTCTGAGTCTTGATAGTAAGATTCAGCTAGGAAAAATGAGCAGGAGACAGGAAAAAAATTAAAAAAATAAAGCCAAAAGGCTAAGACACTAAAAGGCACCTTTACAACTCTAATTTGCCATTTAAGGATACTTCTTCTTTTTGTTTTAATGCCATGGATTTTATAGTCCATGAGCTTTTATACCTGAACACTCATGAGAGTATATATAGGAAAATGTTGTTTCCCGAAACTCAAATCTTCTTTGGTACTGATTCAATGTAGCTTCTATTTGATTATTTTATTATGTCTTTAAAGTTGGTTAAATGAGGGTTGCATAGTAAAAGACTCAATTTCTTATAAAATATTTTTATTTTATTGTTTTATCAATATTTTGAGTTTGAGTGCCAAGCCCGAGTCTTGTAACTAAGCTTTGATGCTTTTTTTGTAGAAAAAAAGATAAGGAAAAATGGAAATACATTACTAAAAGACCAGGTTACAATATATGATGACCCACTAGGCCAATTCAACAGTTAAAAGACTAATTTGCCAAAAGTTCAATACAAAGAGAAGAGCTTATGCTAGAAAGAATCCACCACAGGAATCACCACAAAAGGCCTAGGGGATAAAGAGACAGCAAAACAATTTTGCATCATTGACTGTCCATGTTCACAAAGTTTTAATTTAAGCTGCATACAAATTAACTTCTATGTGCCTAAGCTGATATTGCTAAATGATTATAAATATTCTAGTCCACCCTGTAGTTCTGATCCATTCTGAATGTGTCCTCCAAACCTAATGCCAACCCTAGAATGGAGTGATGCCACCTTGGACGAGGTATGACTAGCCATGGAAGCTAAGGGAAAGTCTAAAAATTTCTCCTTTGATCACTGATCTACATACTGGAGTACTGATTCTGCCTGATACAATCCAACTCAATGATTGACCCATTTGAACTTCCTATCTGAGCTCATGCACTTGTGATTTTTGCCCACTATGGTCCATGCAGCCATTATCAAACATTGATTTATTTTCTATCCGGTTGGAGGCATTGTCCTAGGTTACTGTAGTGTTGTAGAGGATAAAAGTGCATACTTAGCACTTCTTTCAACTTCTCTTATACACCCTTCAACCATTTCATTAAATGTGCCATTCTATTTGATTCAATGGATTTTAGCATTTAATTGTATTCAACCTCTTCCTAATCCTTTTATTTATTTTTCCATTGTGGTCGAAAATGTGGATATGATTAATATTGTAGACACAAATTTGTGCAACTAATCCACATTCTAGTTGAACTTTGCTTGAGTTGGATGTCCTCCAAAATTCGTTTGTTGCTTGTTTGCTTACCTGTATAATCTGAGAGGACCACTTTTTTTAATAGATCTGGTTGAAGAAAATGGGGAACATGTTAATGAGGAACAACCTTCAATCTTTCAAGTAAATACTAATTTGGTTTTTGCAAGTGTCCATGTTTTTCTTATGTATGGAAATTGACATAGTTTCTTTCTCTTTTGTTTTTAGGAGGCTCTGATTAGAGCACATTTGGTGGGAGGTGGTGTAAATGCAGCTATTGAGTTAATGCAGTGGATGAATATGGAAGTTGGCATTGAAGTCAAATTAGTAGACATTGCATCGCAACACTCTTTCAACTATCTGAGTGTCTTGGACACAAATTTGGATGAATTGGAATCATACCTAAATTACCACTTTTTTAATCGATGTCTTTTAGTAGAAGCACTCACACATGGTTCACTTACTGAAGCTGAGGGACCTTCCTATCAGGTACATTTTGTTTCACCTTACCTTGAACAATCTGTATATTACTTTGGTAGTAGTTAATTTAAAATTCTTTTAGTGTGCTGATTTTAAATGTGTAAATTATAATTATGAGGTTCAAATCTTACCTACACCACCACTCACACCTTTGCAATATGAAAACATCAAAAAAATGGGTACCATTTGCAATCGGACATTAAATCTCTCCTTACAATAGGGTTGTCTAGATTTTTATTGAAGAAGACAATAAAAAGTTTGTGTGGTGCTCAATTTATGCTCCCATTGCACATTACGAGAGAAATGAGCTGTGGAAATGGATATATGGGCTTCAATACATCCCTTGGATTGTGGGAGCTGACTTTAACATGGTTGAGAGTAGGGAGGACAAATCTATAGGAAGTGAGATAAGTGCAAAGGAAATGAAAACTGTTAATAGAATAAAATGAAAATCAAGCTCAACCTGTTCGATCCTCTTGAAGGATATAGAAAAGAAAACCAAAATAATTGGTTTACTGGGTGTAATTGCCAAAATGTAAGTATAAGGATATATTGCAAATTGGATATATTTTATTGCAATAAAGATTTTTTTAGCTTTGATCAGACTGTCATGAATGTAGTGTCAAGGTTACCCCTTGTTCTTTATCTGATCATCATTATTGCTATTGTAAGATTCATATATCTAATGATCAACATTAGGACAATGAAAAGCAAGATAAATTCCTTCAAAACACCAATTTACCAAAAGATGATTGCAATTACCCAATCTTTACCACCAGGGAAATTAACAAATGGATGTTATAAGATAAAAATGCAATTAAAATATGGAATGACAACAATAAAAATTTGGCCACTATATTTCAAACTATTGGACAAAAGAACAATCTTAGACAATAGGAAAACAAAAAATGACCTTCAGAAAGATCTATTCAAACTAGACAAGAAGATTCAAATGACCCCAATAACTCAAAATTGAATGAGGAGTTAATCATAGCAAAAAAATTATTGAGAAATCTACCTGCTAAAAATATACAAGGATTAAGAGTAAGAGCCAAAATAAATTGACTTAACAATGGTGATAAGAGTTCAAAACTCTTCTTCAGATGTATGAAAGTTAAGAATGTTTGAGAACAAGTTGACTATATATGAGCTGATAATAAATTGCTAAGTGATCTTAAAGAGATAGAGAAGAACTTTTTCTGTTCTATAAGAATCTTTTCTCATTTCAAGGACATAGTGCAAGAGATCTAAGTAAAAATATAATTCACAGTAATATTATAGATGATATTCCAGAAATAATTAATATTTAAACTGTATCAGAATAAGAAACAGTAAATGCAATTCAAAAGCTGAATGATGAAAAGACCCCAGCAGTAGATAGTCTCCCAATTTAATTTTATAAAGAGAACTTAGATTGGTTTGGAGATGACCTACTTCAAGTCTCTACTAAAGCCATTAGATAAAGGTTGTAATTTATTTATTTGCCTGATGTTTTCATATTTCTAATCATTTCCTTGTTTTATTCTACAAGGTTGATGAATTATATGAATGAATGTAATCTTTTATGACTGAAGTGTGTGTGGTGTGTGTGTGGATGCAAGCCATACATCGATGATCTTGTGAACAGGAATGAGTGGAATCCAATGAGCTTCAATGAAATTGAACATGCATGAAGAGGATGATATCAAGCACTTTGTGAACTATGAGTTGTTGTCCATATATGTAAGGTAGTAAGACATTTTTTTAATTGAGCAGTGAGCTCTAGGTATTGTGCCTAAATGCAAGTGCATCCCTATTTGTAATAAGTTAATACTTTTAATAGAGTATAATTTATTGTAGGTTTCAGCCCCATCGTCGTCCCTTGTCCCCTCCTAACATGGTTTCCATGATATACTAGAATCTTTTTTGAATCACTAGAACATGATATTAGATCTTACTAGGCTCCCATGTCAAATGATTTTCTTTTGGACGAGGCCACTACTAGTTTTGAGGCTATTGTGATATGTAATGATATAACCAAAGATAATAAGAAGACTTCTATCATTTTTAGTAACTCTCATCCTTAGACATTTGATGTGTTCCATATAAGGGTAGGTTGGTTGGGGTTGAATGTCATGAAATCTAATCTAAAGTACTTTGATTATAGTTCCAAGGATGTTTGTGGGGTGCTTGTTCAACACCCTAGGATAGAAAGGGAAGTTATTGATTACTCTTATTTTGTTAAGAATGTTCATGCTAATGGTGTGAAGGTTGTCATGGCCTTTTATTTTTCTACACTAACAATACTGAAGCCTCCTGAGGAATTCAGGGTGGATATCATCTTTGGGTCTTCTCAAAGATTTGGTGTCCCCCTGGACTATGGGGGCCCCTCATTTATATTGCTTGGTTACATCTTAAGAGTAAAAATGAATGATGCCTGGGAGGATTATTGGAGTTAATGTGGATTCCCATAGGAATCCTATGCTAAGGATGGAAATGTAGACAAGGGAGCAACACATCAGGCAAGATAATGCCACTAGAAATATCTACATGATACATGCATTAATTACAATATATCTTCTATGTATGCAATCTATCATGGTCTGGCAGGATTGAAAAAAAATGTAGAATGTGTACATGGTTTGGCGGGAGCATTTATTAGTGGATTAAAGAAATTAGGCACTGTTAATGTTGAGGATGCTCCATTCCTTGATATTGTAAAGGTTATATGCTTATCATTAAGCAAGGGGAGATGGGCATCAAAAATTCTATCATTACTGTTTCAGCTCATGGAATGAATCCTGCAAGTACTACAATGTGTGGAATGAAAATTGTTGTTGTTTGAACTATTGCTAAAGAAAATGAAGGATGTAGAGGAAAATAAGGAAACCTTGTAGCACTTATGATTACCTATCCTTCAATGCATGGTGTGTATGAGGAGGGTATTAAATAAGATATGTTAAATCATTCATAAAATGATAGTCAAGTGTACATGGATGGTGCAAACATGAATGTACAGGTTGGACTAACTAGCTCGAGTTGAATTGGAGTGGATGTATGCCATCTCAATATTTACAAGACATTCTACATTCTACATTCTAGTATGGGGCCTATAGGAGTAAAGAAGCGTTTGGCACCATTTTTACCATCACAACCTTTGGTACCAATAAATGGAATTACTACTCCTGAAGGGAATCCACAACCACTTGATATGATATCAAAAACACCATGGGGCTCAACCATGATTCTACCAATATCAATAAAAAGAGAGATTATAGAAATTTAGAATGGGAAAATGGACATTAAACATACTAGTTTGATGGAAGATAATGTGTATAGAGAAAAAATTATAAATCCTTATGTTTTGGAATGACAAGCAGGGTAGATAGAGTTGAATGAAGGCTCTGGCAGGAATAAAAAGAAACACAAGGCAATCAATAGTCGTAGATAGTTCAAGAATTGACTTATTCCTAATATAGAAAATAGTGCAAAACTTAAAGAAAGATTAACATTTATCAAGTGGATTTGATCATCTTAGGGTCAGATAAACTTCTATTAGTCAGGAATAAAATAGAAGATACAACTCCATTGTAAAATAAACAATTTGTAAGACAATATTATCAAACCCCAATTCTGGAGTAAATTAGGAACCAAATGCTGACAAAATATCCTCACAACCCTATTCAAGAGAAAATTTTGACTAAAAACCATTGATATGATCCCACAACTTAATTTTGGAGTTACCTACAGATATTTCAAATGCACTGTCAGGGGAGCTTCCACAAATTAGAGTGGACAGTCCATGTCAAATCTCTTTAGCGTATAACTTGTTGTGCATAGTTGCCAAGTTTTCTTATTGTATTGGGCATATTAATGAACAAGAATATTAGTTACTTTAGGTGTTTACGATAGTTTGATTAGTTGCTGTCGATATTTTTCAGGTATTCTATAAAACAGTTCACATGCCTTACATATGATATGACATTTTGAATGCATCCTGCACTCTCTCATTCAACTAATGATGGATTACGGAGAGTGATCTGAAATGATGACGCTAAAAAATACACAATCAAATCCAAAATGAACTTGCATTACAAATGGATTGTGGAAATATGATATTGTTGATTTTGCATGCATGTCTACCAGGACAATCACAACTTAAACATATATGCATGTTTAAGTAATCAACAATATTAGATTTCCACAATCCATTTGTAATGCAAGTTTATTTTGGATTTGATTGTGTTTTTTAGCGTCATCATTTCAGATCACTCTCCCTAATCCATCATCAGTCAGATGAGAGTGTATGATGCATGCAAAATGTGGTCGAAAAAATTTTGACCAATGAGTTGGTCGACTGAAAAAATTTTGACCAATGAGTTGGTCGACGTTGGTCGAAGTGTGGTCGAAAAATGAGTCGAAATTTTGACCTTCAATGGTCGAAAAATGGTCTCAGATGTAGTAGTGTCTATAAACACTAAATCTGATAACACCACTAATGTAATCTTATTTAGTCATCTCATAGGACATTATTGATTAAATATTTATTATTTAATTAATTAATCATCATCCCCTAGTTAATTAATTAATTTAATTAACTATAGTCCAATTGATAAAATCAAATGATAACCCAAAATTGATTTATCGATTAAATCAGTATTCCTCTATTAAATAAAATAAAACCTCAAATCTATTTAATTTAATCCCACATCCCCCATTTATCAAATAAATTATTTAATAAATTATCCAAACCCCTAAAATATCCCTAAATCCTATCTTTACCCCTAATCCAACCCATCCACCCATACTAACCTCACTTAGCCTCCTAACTAACCCATCCCATCAGAGCTAAGCCACTTTCCCCCTAACCCACTTTCTAAACTAATTCTAGCCCGCTTCCTAAATATGTGCACAATTTTAAAGCAAGAGTTAGGAAATTGCTAACCTAAGCCAAAGTCAACAGGTCTCCCTTATCCTCTTCCATCCCTATCCAAGAGCATTAATGGCTCTTACATGCTCTTAATGGATCTTACATCCTCTTACATCCCTCTTACACACTCATCCTCCCTCATTACTCCCTTTTACCCTCCATTTTGACTACCCAATCCCCTTGTGACACTTTTCACAAGGCTAGAGCCCTGAACAAACACAATCCATGTGCTCCTCTTTTAAAGCATCCTAGCACTTCCTCACCATTCTTCCCTCCTTGCATCCTGACCCTCCATTTCACTACCCCTTGGCCTATAAATAAAGCCCTTCCCTCTCACAATCCATCATCAACTTTCATGCAAACTTATAATGCCCTACTAACCACTACATCATAGCCATTTTACACTATCACCATGCTAAAATACATTTACACCTCCATTGTTGAAATCCTCACCCATCTACACACTTGGTAAAAACACCTACCCATTAGAAGCTTGAGCACACCATGAGCATACATCCTCTATCCGTCAGGGATAGATCCACATCATCATAGGTTACACCCAAGGAGCTTACCATACTTGGTTTGCCTTCCTTTTGGTGATAACCTTGTCCTATCATAAGTGTTAACTGCATTAGTTTTCTATATGATTTTGTTAATAGTTAGTATTCAATATTACACTACTAGATTAGGTGATACATTTTGGCATGCCCAGTGGGAGCCCACATTTGGGTCATTCTAATCATGTTTTTTCACTTATTTTGTTAACTGACCAAAATGACATATTGCACTTGCTTCTATATGTAGTTGGTTTCTTAATATTGTTTGTAGGTACCAAAATCCCCAATCAGGAAGTGCACTCCCAGCCATCCAATCAAATTTATATTAAAACACCTTGTATTCATGATCTCACAGCCACAAAATTGTGATCTTTTATTGGAGGGAATACAAACCCATGAGGGTGGGATCACGATTTTGCAGCCATAGGATCACAAATATAGGGTGTTTCAAAGGTGTTTTAATATGAATCTGATTGGATGGCCGGAAGCAAGCTTCTTAGTTGGGGATTTTTGTACCTAAAAACAATATTAAGAAACCAACTACATATAGAAACAAGTGAAATATATACAAAACCTGATCTAGTAGTTTAATATTTTGTACTAACTATTAACAAAAGCATATACAAAACTAAAGAAGTTAATACTTATGGTAGGATGAGGTTGTCACCAAAAGGAAGGAAAACCAAGAATGGTAAGCTCATTGGGTGTAACCTATGATGACGTAGATACATCTCCTTTTCTTTAGTATTTACAAGGTTGGATATGTCAACAAGCCTGCAGAGACCGAGAAGCCAAAAGAGTAAGATGCTATCCAAGCCCACATACAATTTCTAAGTGTTCTTCATGTATCTACTAAAGTATCAATTGTTACACATACTCAATAGGTAATACCTACTCAACAGACAATGACTTGTATAGGACAACAATCACCAAGACCGAGTGCTAAAGGAAAACTTTTGAAAATCACATCGCTGAGTGTCAACAGTCGAAGGTCACAATTTGATTAAAAGAAGATTGAGTTACCTAATACTCTAGTGACTTTAGATAAGGTCATTACACTTCCCAAACATGACTCTAACACTATGACACTTGAACAAATTCAAATCCTACAAACATTGCTGGATAGAAAGACAAAGCAAGAACAACTCAAAAGAGATTTCAAGAAAAAACATGTATTACATGATATAAAGGATGTATTACATGATATAAAGGACATTTTTGAAGATTTATTTGAGATTCAAAATGTAAATGAGTAGACACCAATGTTGGAACAATTAGTTCATATGTTTTTAATTAAGTAAAACATGTTTTTTATAGGGGTTCCTGAAACCCATTAGTTAACAATAAAATACTACTAAAAGTTTAGGCCTAGCAACCAAGCAATAGAAAAAAAAATAGGCCATACCTGACCATTAGATGTAAGTAAGAAACAAATGGCCAAAAGCTAGGAAACAGACAAAACACTAGGAGCAACAATTAGAGCACTAATTCTTTAGCTAGCTCTACTTTCTTGAGCTTCAACTCTTCCATGGCCTCAGCCTCGTTGGTCTTCAATTGGCTATCATTTGGGAAGACTTCCTCTTCCCTCTTCCTCTTTTCCACTCTTCTTCTTTTACTCAGGCTCTCACCCTGCAAAGAAACATCCTTATCAGCCACCTTGGTTTCCTCTTTGTCCTTTTCCTCCTTCCCTTTTTTGTTTTCCTCCATGATCACGTGCAACATTAAGACAATTTATTATGTTAAGGCTCTATTTTTTTGAGCTATGGAGAGATCTCTCTATCCTTTCCACTCTTTTTTCAATCTCAAAAATCCTTGCATCTAGCTTGCTAATTTTGACATTCTCGTACCCCCTTCCAGCCTTTCCTGCCCCTGCATTCTGAAATTAATCTCTTCAATTTCATGGAAGATCCATTTAATGGACCAAAAATTGTCTACCAAACTATTGTGGAAATTTTTAAGGAGGTTTATTCCTAATTCTTGAATGTTGTTGCTAAGAATCACCAACACCTAGTCAATGAGCTCTTCCAACTAAATTTTGCCATCCCTTCCCTCTAGAACCTCCAAGTGGATATGCTCTCTAGCAAGACCCATTTTTGCAATGTTGGCATGAAAGTTCCTCCATAAAGTTTTCCTTCCCTTTGTATCAAGAGTTACAATGGTATTAGCTAAGCCCTCTTCCTCTTTTCTCTCTTCTACAGCTTTAATAGTGCTCTTTTTACCCTTTTCGAGAGCCTTCTCATCATCCTTCTCACCTCCTCTTTTCCTTTGACTGAGCTATCCTCGTTCCTACTAACCGGAGCCTAACTAGTGTCCTCTCTCACATTACCCTCCTTATCCATGTCCATCCCCTCTTCCTCATCATTATAATCCTCCTCCAAGTTTTCCTCCTACTTTATCCTTCTCTCCGTTCCTTTCCATGACTTCTTTTTCTTCTTCCTATCCATATTCTTCATGATTTTAGCCACCTCCTCTTCATCTTTCAAGTGTAGACAATTAGTTCATATTGTTGAAAAGGTTAATAATGAGGATATACAGACCAATGAGAAATTGATGAAATGCTTTAAGAAAAAAATTAAACACAAAGTTTTAGAGAAAGTCTTAACATAAATCATAATAAAATAGGTTGAGATTTCAAACCTTGTAAATATGTTAGAAGGTATTTTTAAAAATATTCATTCTTTGTATATAAAGCTTTGTGATGTTGAGTTCTTCACCATAGAGAATCAACACTCATTTGATTAGTTGCAAGCATATGTGAAGGCAAGTGCACATTCTTTGAGCAAGGACGCAAGTTCAAGATCTCATCAATTCAATAAACTAACCTTTTTTGAAGGAAGGTTGGTTGAGTTGATGGCTAGAGATGGAAACATTAGAACAAAATTGATTTCTATTCAAGCAATGTTGCTACCTCATTTGGAGGTGATGAAGAAAGAATTGTTAGCTGCAAAGGACTTAGCCAAGAGAGATCTGCATCTCTCTATTGTAGATAGTTTAGTTGATCTATTAGCTTAGTTAGAAATCTAGATTGAATTTATGGTGTCTGGAAGATCGAGTTGGAATCAAGGATTAGAGGTGATTTTATAGAATCACAAATCATTTTTTGATAAGTACAATTTGACCCCTATAAACCCCAAGCCATAGGTGATAAAATAAAAAAACAATCATATATCATGACACATACTGCAATGGGGGAAATATGAGATATGTAAAATGACACATACTACAAGGAAATATAAGATATCATAGATCACAGGTACAAATATTCATTTTTGGAGAGACATGTACATATGTTCTATATAGTGAATTCTTTTGGGAGACCAAACCATAGCCTAAGGGGGTGTGCTATTTTGTAATTTTGAATGGAATACTAAGTCATGACATAGTGTTTTTGCCACTAAAATATGGGAAAATTTTAGGATATAAGATTAATTGGGCTAAATTGGAAATCTTCTTCTTTAATACTTCTATCAGTTAAAAAAGTGGCGATATGCAGAATTCTTAATATAAAGTAAGGTTTACTTCCAAATAGATATTTGGGGATCCCATTGTTTCAAGGTGGAAATAAAAGTGATGTGTGGAAAGGTTTAGCAGAAAAGTGTTTTAAAAAAATGGAGGGTTAGAAGGATAAGTGGATGTCTTCGGTAGGAAGAGTTTTAATGATAAAATCAATAGTGTCTATTTTTCCAATATTCTCAATGATGTGCCTTAAAATCCTAAAAAAAGGTAATTAATAACGTGGAAAAATAGATACAGAGGTTCTTTTAGAGTAGGGTAGGGGATTGTAAGAAATGACCTTTGTTAAAATGGAAAAAAAATATGCAGACCAAAATAATATGGGGCTCTAGCTAGTATTAGAGATTGAAATCTTATGAATATTACCTTAGGAGCTACATTAGCATGGCATATGGTGATGGATGTTCATAAGATCTAGACAAAAAATCTAAGGGAAAAATATTTGGACTCAAAAAGGATTTTAACAGTCTAAAACCCTATGAAGGGGTTAGCTATTTGGAACTTTATTTTATCATGTAGAGATGTAATAATAGACCACATTTCCTACATGATCAGAGATGGAATTTGAGCAATTTTTTGGGAGGATTCATGGAATTGCTATTAAAATCTAGATGAGGAATGTTAGGATAGAGATATGAAACAAAAATCATATGATTTATTGGGAAAGAAAGTGAGAGATTATGCAATTGAGAAGGATGGAATATTAGGTAAGGTTTGGGAATGAAAAGATTGGAGGGTGGAAGGTATGTCACAAAGGAAGCAACAATCTCTTAAGGATATTTTATCTTGAAGGAAAGTCTGTATTAAGTTCTTAGTAAAAATTGGCTATGAATTAATAGAAAACAGAGAAGATGTTACTTTTAAAGCTGGTGATTTATGTTGGAATAAATAAAATTTTCCAAAGGCTGGAACATTCTCATGGTTAGCAATTCAGGACAGAATCCTAACTAGGGAAAGGAGGAAATTAGGATTTCAAGGACCAAAAAAATGTGTAATGTGTGGTAAAAATGAAGAAATTGTGGATCATCTATTGCTAAATTGTAAGGTAGTAATAAAATGTTGGAGTCATGTCTAAGGTAAGTTGGGATGGATAGGACCATGGAGTCCCTCTCCAATAAACTTCTTTATTTCATGGCCAAGAATGAGTAAGAGAAATATGTTGGAATGTGCGTGGAGGGCAAGGACTTTAATTATTATATTGGAAGTGTGGAAGGAAAGGAATAGGAGAATCTTTTAGGAGGTGACTGAAACAGTGAAACAACTCTTACGAAGAATCGATCACTTGATAGAAGAAGTAGTAAGTGCAACACTGTTTAAGAAAGATTTATTAAAAAGTGTGTTTATGATAATTGATAAAGCTATCTAGAAGGAATAGCCCAGGATTAGAATTAGATAGATAGGAGCAAAAGACAAGATATTTTCAAAGCTGAAAGAGAGAGAAAAGGAAAGGTGGGAAGCTCTGGAGGAAGGATGGATTAAAAGTAAATTTTGATGGGGTTGCAAGGAGTAATCTAGGAAAATTAGGGGTGGGATGTATAGTGAGAGATCATTATGGAGGGACATTGGCAATAGGGGCAAAAATATTACCAGATGTCACTAATAATGAGGCTGAATTCTAAGCACCACTCTTGGAAATTCAATGTGCTAGGAAGGTGGGAGCGGTTAAAGTGATTGTGGAAGGAAACTCCATGGTAGTGGTTTAAGCTTTAAGAAGCAACTTGATCTCAGCTTGGCACTTAGGAAATTTATTATTTTATGTTAATGAGGAGCTAAAATCATCAAAGAGATTTAAAGTCTATCATGTTTATTGAGAAGCTAATAAGGAAGTAGATCAACTTTCAAAATGGGCTATAGATTGTTTGGTGGAGGGTTCTGAATGTTTTGAATGGTGTAGCCATTGGGAGGGAGTGTTGGATGATGATTGATGTAAAAGAGAATTGAAGTTCAAATAAAGGTGTAAAGATTAACTAGAGAATGATGTGAATAAGGATTATTAGTAAATGTAAGATTGTAAGATTTGGGTGATTTGTAATAAATGCTCACATGATGAAATAACACACAAAAAGTAGATGAAATGATTAAGCTTTTTAGTGTTCATGGAAAATAGCACAAAAAAGAAGCCTATCGACATGCTATAAATATAGCAATTGAAAAGCAAATTTTTAACAAATTAGAATAGTAAATTTAAGATTTGGTGAAAGTGATAGGAAGAAAAAAAGAGGGATGATGGAAGCTACCTTCACTTTCAAGATGCCCAAATAGAAAAAGGCACTTTATGGCTTGGTGCAAAATCAAAGGCCGAGGTTGTTGTTGAAGTCCCCATCATAAGAAGTATTGGAGGCAGTTAAGAGAATGGTGGGGGAATTATTTCAAAATTTAACCCACCACTAGAAAATCAATGTAGATATAGCAACAATGGTGATGACAAGGGGTCTGGAACTAGTGTTTCTAGAAGATGAGGTAGAATGGGTGATGAAAATGTTATTCCCTAAGGACTTAATTATAGGGATAGAATCTCTATTGGAATGGGCATGACCAGGGTAGGGGTTCAATTATAGTGAGTGTTTTGAAAATGAAGAGGAAGGTAATGATCGAGTAATATTTAGTTTTATCTGGTGGCCAATGGGGGTGGAAAAAGAAGCTTACAAGGAAAAGATTAAACTTGAATGGCTGCAACTAGTAGAGGAAATCCACATCTTTAGGGAGAGTGAGGGAAAAAATGTGTAGGAGTTTTTGGCCTTCCATCCAAAACGGTGGAGGACTGTAGGTAATAGGAAAAACCATGAGGTGGTGAGGGTTCAATTCCCAGTAAATATGGAAGATAGACTACTAGACGATTTAGGATAAAAATTGATGAGTTGGGTTTCGCTAGTGATTGCAAAAGGAAAAGCTACACAGGAAATTAAATTAAAATATGTTAAGGCTGAAGTGGTTAATGAGTAGAGAAGTAAAATGCTTGTAGCTATTGGACACAAGTAGAGGAAGGACAAGTGGTAGGGATAATATAGGGTCTTATGTGTAATCCTACTTGGGATGAACTTGTAATGTAAATGATGTATAGTATATGAAAAAGGGCAATAGATGTATAGGATAAAAGGATATGTGGGAAGTTGATGATAATTTACATTGTAATAGGGATGGAAAGGCTAGTTAAGATTGCCCATATATGTACTTACATAAAGTCTTTTTATATTAATAAAGAAAAAATATTACCAACCAAGAAAAATGTGTTTTGTAACCTTTAATAGGGTTGGCTCCTAACAAGACTCACTTCAAAAGACTGAAAAGTTGTAACTAGTCGCATTGGTGGTGTTCCCAAATTGGGTTTCCACATTAAGTATTGATGTCTCATGTGTTCATGTTATTTTCTTATTGCTTTATCTTTCTACACCTAAGTTACTAAAGGTCAATTCACATTAATATATCAGATTTCTTTGTTAACCAAGTTACAGTTAACATCTAGTCCTAATCGAGCTGTGAGTTTAAAGGAAGTTTGTATTGACATCTAAGGGATTTGGAATTATTTTATTAGTAATTAATTCATCCCTCCCCTCTTAGTTACTCTTCTTATATTTCCAACATTTGGTATTAGAGTTGTTGGTGCTTGCAAAAAAGGTTTCAAGGACCTAAGCTAAAGATCAAGATGTCTTACAGAAGAGAGATTCCCAAGTTGAATAGAGAAAAATTTAAAGCATAGAAGGTACTCAGAAGGTTACAATTGGGAACCATTGGAGACACATGCCTAAAATTCCTAGAGAACCATGATGTGTCACCTCTTAATCCTTTGATTGTATATTAGATGGAAAATAAAAAACATCATAAAATAATGATGATTTCCATTGCTTCTACTCTCAATTATGTTGAATTTGATGAATTCAAAGATTGTCCTACAACTCATGAGATGTGAAACAAGATGCAAGAGATCTATGGAGGAGATGAAAATGTGAGGAGAGCCAAAGAATACATTTTAACAGGTCATTTTGATCAGATGAAGATGAGAGAAGATGAAAAGATGGCACTTATTTCTAATGTTAGCAAGAATGACAAATGGATAATAGATAGTGGTTGTTCTCATCACATGATTGGTGATAAAACTAAGTTTGAACACTTGGAGCATTATGAAGGTGGAAATGTTAGATTTGGAAACAATAAACCATGTTATGTGAAGTGAAAATAATGCATTACATTTACTAATGGAATTAGATGTAATGATGCCCACTAGGTTGAAGGACTGAGATATAATCTTCTAAGTGTGGTACAATTGAGCAATGTTGGATTCAAGGTAGAATTCATGAATGGAAAGGCCAGGCTTTTGGATGGTAAAGGAAACCTAGTTGGAACTGGTAGTCAGATAAAAGGTAATTTATTTTACATATACTTCACTAAAACTATATGTTTGCTAGCTCAAACAGAGGAACCTGAGTTGTAGTCAGTTCAACCCAAGTTGCAGCCAGTTCAAATTGAGTCTCAGATAGAGGAACTTGAGTCATAGACTATGGGAACTGAGTCTCAAATAGAGGAGATCGATTTGTAGCCAGTGCAACCTGAGTTATAAATAGTTCTAATTGAGTCTCACTTAGACGAAGTTGAGTTGTAGATAGAGGAGATATTGAAGTCCTTTGGAATATAAGATTAAAAACCAGTTGGAAAACCTATGTCTACTGGGCATAAGCTATACAAGGACGATGATTCAAAAGAGGTAAATCAGACTACCTATAGATCTATGATTGGGAAACTTTAGTATGTTATTCATACAAGACCTAATATTGCATAAGTAGTTGGTATAGTTGCAAGATTCTCTGTGAATCCTAGAGAAAATATCATTATGGTAATCAAAAGAATTTTGAGTTATCTAAAAGGAACACAAGACTATGGCCTATGGTACAAGAAATGAGGGAGATTCAAGTTGAAATCCTTTACTGATGTTGACTTGGATGGAAGCATTGATTACGGGAAGAGCACCAATGGTGGAGCATTCTTTCTTGGAAAGAGGTTAGTATCTTGGACAAGTTAAAAGAAAAATTGTATCTCTCAGTCTACAACAAAGGAAAAATATGTTGTTGTAGTAGTTAAATGCTCCAACATAATGTAGTTCAAGAAACTATTATCAAGAATGAAGGAAGAAATTAAGGATCTAGTGGTTATCTATTGTGATAACACAAGTGCAATCAATATATCTAAAAATCTAGTGATGCACATCAAGACAAAACACATTGCAATCAAGTATCATTTTATGAGAGAATTAGTTCAAGATAAAGAGGTTAGATTGGAATATGTTAACACAAAGGAGTAGGTTGCTAACATATTTACCAAACCATTACCTAATGATGCATTTTAGCATCTAAGAGGAAAGTTGGGGATCATTCCCCTATCTAATGCTCACTAGAGCACAGATTAGTGATGCATCAACCAAACTATGTTGAAGATTTATCAAGTTGATGCAAAGAAGACAAAGCTCATTGCATATGAATCAATACATTGGGTACATTGAAAAATCACTATGTCAAGTCTTTGCCATTTGATGTCAAAGAGAGAGAGTATCATGTCATATACTCATTGAGAGAGATTTTTGTAATTAGATGTAGTAATCTGCAAGAGGGAGAATTTGATCTAGTGGAATTTGAAGATAAGATGGCAAACATAGAATATTAGAGGGAGTTCTAATGGATGGATAGATAATCGGAATGAAACTAAGGATATTATAAAATCTTATAAATCATTTGATTGCTCTAACTTTTCTTTTCTTAATGACATATTATGTTGCCATAAATGCCAAAGAGGTAGATTGTTGATAACAATTATTCAATTGTATATTATAATTGATGTCACACAAATTTTATACTCTAATTGAGCATTTCCAATTGGAACCGAGTTTATAATACTCTAGTATTTGCTAAGAAAAATTTTAGAAGAAGAGAAGTTTAGGGATTCCAATGTAAACTGAGTTAGGTTGGTTACTAAAGGAATTTAGTGTAAACTGAGTCAGGTCTGTTACCAAGGAACTTAGTGGTAATTGAGTGACCCAATTTTAGCTAACCTTCAATAGATTAGTTTTATCCATTTGTTGGTTTATGCAAGTTGACTTAGTGGGTGATATTTTTTTTGTTTGAAAAGGTATTCAAGCTGACTTGACATTGGGTTTCATATATATGAAAGGTCAAGTTGTGAATTGAATATAAGAAAGTGGTGAAGAAGATAAGATGTGAAAAGAGAAGGATATCTTATTAAGAGAAAAGTATCCAAGGAGCTATAAAGAATATTTTGATCAAGGAGGATCTAGAGGATAAACTAGAAAAATGATCTAAATCTGCAATCTAGTTACTTCATAAATTAGGTCAATCATTAATACTCTTTAAAAATTATAGCAATGAAGAAATCTCTTAATAGAGTTGACTTAATAGTCATTTTGTAAATCCTCTAACTAGGTGGAATTTCTAGATTGAATTGTATTAAGACCTTCAACAAGGCTACTCGTAATAGGGTGATTTAAATTTGTTTAATAGGGTCACACCTAACAATGTGTTTTGTAACCTTTAACAAGGTTGGATCCTAATAGGGCTCACTTCATAAGAGTGAAAAGTTTTAACTAATTGCATTGGTGATTTTCCCAAATTGGGTTTCCACATTAAATCTTGGTGTCTCATGTGTTCATATTATTTTCTTACTACTTTATCTTTCTGCAACAAAGTTATTAAAGGTTAATATACATTAATATATCACATTGCTTTTTTAACCAAGTTATAATGAATATCTAGTTCTAACCAAACTGTGAGTTTAAAGGAAGTTTGTATTGACATCTAAGGGATTTGGAATTTTTTTAGTGGTAATTGATTCACACCTCCCCTCACAGTTACTCCTCTTATATTTCTAACAATGACGTCATCCACAAATATCTCTACCAATAGTATCTCTTTTTTAGATTCAGTCTTCAAGTATAGATTTCCATTATCATTTGTCCTTGCAAAACCAATCTTCACCAAATAAGTGCACAACCTTTCATACCATGCTTAATGGGCTTGTTTCAATCCATACAGTTCTTTGTGCAACTTAAATACCATATCCCTTTTGTTTGGGTCAAAAAATCATTCATGTTGTTCAATGTTAACTTCCTCTTCCAAAATTTCATTTAGAAAAGTATACTTGACATCTATTTGGTATACTTTGAATCCTTTGTAAGAAGAATATGCAAGTAGATTTCTCATGCCTTCTAATCTGCAATAGGGGAAAATGTCTCCCCATTATCAATACCTTCTTCTCGTGCATATATATTACAGACTAATCTTTCCTTTTTTTCTTGTTACTTCACCTTTTTCATTTAGCTTGTTTTTGAATAGCCACTTTGTACCAATAAAATTATTTTCCTTTGGTCTAGGTACCAATGAATAGGTTTTGTTCTTCTCTATCTGCTTAATCTCTTCATTCATAGCTTGAATCTAGTGTCCATTATCCAAAACATATTTTAATGATTTAGGCTTAGGTTCACATAATAAGAATGTATCACTCCTTAGTCTTTTCCTTGTCATAACTCTAGAGTCTTTGTCTCCAATGATTTGATCAGGCATATGATGTCTTCTAACATATTTTTCTAATGTAGACTCAGGTCTTCTCTCTTCTTTTTTAGGTTCATCTTCTAGATTAGTTTCAAGTAGTTCTTCTTATATCTCAACATGTTCTTCTAGTTGCTCAAAAATCATTTGCTGATGCTTGGCATGCTCTTCCTTATGCTCAACACCAATTCCCAGATGCTCAACACACTGTTGCTATAACTCAACATACACTAGTTGTTGTTGCTCGACAACTTTCTTCTCAAGTTTAGGTAAAGTATTGGGCTCACCTTCATCAATGTATATGAAACTTCTACAATCTTTAGGTTCCTTCTTACATTCAACTTCATTCTTTTTTGCATATTCATCAACTTTCACATTTGCACTTTCCACAACTTTATTATTGTTATAATATAAGCACTTATATGTTTTTTTCTTATTGGAATAACCTAACAATATACCCCCATCACTCTCTACATAAAGTTTTCCATGTCTATTATCTTTTAGTATATAGCATTTGCTTCCAAAAAATTTAAAATATTTCAAATTAGGTGCATAACCATAACATAACTAAAAAGATGTGATATTTGCATATTTCTTGACTTGTACTCTATTCAAGGTATAACATTTTTTACTTATAACTTCTTTCTAGTACTTAGGTGCAACATTCTTCTCCATCATCAATGTCCTAGCACAATTCATGATTGATCTATTCCTCCTTTCAGCTATACCATTATGTAGAGGGGTCCTTGATGTAGACATATGTCTCTTGATCCCTCTAGCATTGCAGAATGTGTTTAATTCCTCAGATGTGAATTAACCTCCTCTATCAATGTCAAACACTTCAAGATTTTATCTATTTCACTTTCAACTCTAGTAAATACCACTTAAATATTTGAAATGCATCATATTTTTCTTTAAGAAACATTACAATCATCATTCTAGAGTATTCATCAAAAAATAGAGTAAAATATTTTTCACCATAATAGCTTTGCACTCCAATAGGTCAACAAAGGTCAGTATGAAACAACTCTAAGATAACATCATAAGTATAGATCTTGTGCTTGAAACTAGACTTTTTCATTTTTCCCAATTGACATTGTTTACACATCACATGATCAGGTTTATTCAATCTTGGTAATCCTCTCACTTTCTTCATCTTACTAATGCTTACCAAATTATTAAATTTCACTTGACATAGCCACTTATGCCATAACCATATATATCATCACATTGTGCAAATAAACATGTATCATCAGATAGGTCTAGATAGAACAAGTTACCTCTAGTTTGGTCTCCACTACCAATCAATTCACTAAAACCATTGTAGATCTTAGTCTTCTTATGCTGAAATTCAAGTTTGTATCCTAAATTGTTCAATGGTGCTACACTCAACAAATTGTAGTTAAATCCTTCAACCTAATAAGAATTATCACATCTGATCTTGTTAATCATTATTGTTGATCCTTTGCCTTTCACAAACATGGTGCATCATTACCAAGTTAACACTACCTCCTTTATAATGTTGTAAAGTTTCAAACTTACTTTTATCACCAATTATGTGATATGAGGAACCATTATAAATTATTCATCTATTACCTTTATTCACTTATGCAATAAGTGCAGTTTTATAATCTTCATCAAAACCATCATTAGTCTCTTCTTCAACAATGTAACAAGACTTCTTACCTTTTCCCTTGCAGTCTTTGTATCCTTTGTTGGCTTCTCCATCTCTTCTTTTCTTGAACTTGTTATCTTTCCTTTCATCCTTTTCATCCCTATGAAGACATCTTGGAGCAATATGACCAACTTTATTGGATGAAAAACTGATTATAGCAAGTTTAACTTTGAATTTTCCTCTTCCTCTTGATAGTATCCTAGCCATTAATGGTTCAAGACCCTCAAGATCATCAACATAAGATTCACTCTCATTATCCTCATACTTTCTTTTCTTCTTCTTAAACTTATGCAAAACCAATTGTGACTTGAAAGCATATTCAATAGAAGAGGCAGTAAAAATATCAAATTTGACAATTCAAAAAAAGTAAGTCTACCAACTAGACTATTCAAAGTAAAATCATTACCAAGAGTATATCTTGGTTCTTGTATTGTAGAAACTCTAATTTTATAAATAGAAAATAAAGTTCTCAATACCTTGTTGATCATAATCTCATCACTGATCTTTCCTTTAGCTCCTCTGATAACATCAACTACTTCTTTGACTCTTCCAACAATTGAGCAATGTTTTCACCTTCTACCATCCTCATGTCAGTGAAATTTCCTCTCAAGCTTTTTGATTTGGCTCTTAGTACACTCTTATCTCCTCCATGGATCTTTGCCAAATTTTCCCACATCTTCTTTGTATTGTTGTGGTCCTTTATATCATCAAATTTTGAATAACTTAGGTTAGATGCAATCTCCAACGTTGCATGGTTGTGCTCTTGCTTCTTCTTTATCTGTTGGGATTTCATAGGTGTAGGTACTATTATGTATACATTGTCCGAGTAGTCTATTGCAAAATCTCCAATTCTAGCAATGTGAAGCTTCATCATGTTGGAGTTGATGAAATCCAACTTTGAAGATGCCCAAGATCACCTGCATGCAAAAACTTTTCAAAGAGAAGCCAAGGAAGGAAGAGCGTGGAGCAAGGAAAAAATCCTAAACGGACATGAGAGACCACATATGCAAACACAAGAAAATATGTATTTACAATATGATGAAAAGTGATATGAAATACAATGAGGGAGCTTGAATATAAAGAGCTCTAGGAATCTCTTAGAACAAGCTAGAAGAAACTAAGAGATAAGTGTGAGAACTAAGCATACATCCACATAAGGTGGAAGGTAATCAAACAAAGTGAGAGGATAAGTATGACCTAGGAGAGAACAAACTTCCATATTGTCAACAACTTATAACTAACTCCTAGACTACAACTAATAAATAAATGCATTTACCTAAGTAAGCTTAAGTAAATAGAATAAATAATTAGTAAATTAATTATTTACTCTAACACCCCCCCTTAAGTGCAACTTAGAGAAATGGCTTAAGCTCACAAAACTAAGAAATGCAGAATGAATAATGGGTCCCACAACAAGGCCATGTTAGGTACCCATGTACAATTGAAAAGGTGCAACCTCTGTAAATGGGGAAAGAGAGAAAACCACGTGAGAAAGACCCTCCCCCAAAAAGAGGTAACCTAGTGAAGAACTGAAGAAGCCTCCAACTATGAAATGACCCCTAAAAATAGTAACAAGGAGTGATCATGAAGAGCATCACTTAAGCATGAAGAAGCCGCAAAATCTGCCATCAGAAAGAAAATTGGTGATATGAAGAACCTCCATGGAAGAAGAAGGCACAAACCGAGCGTGTCTATATGATAGATGATCCATCTCACTGAAATGCATAGGTAGGAAGCCACTGCAATCGCCTTGTATATAGGATCAACCACTAAATACATAGCTCACACTATTGAACCATTGAACCAAGGATGCATTAGAACAACAACATAACCCCCCCTTAATGTAGACATGGTGAGATGATAGGCAACTAAGAAGGTGGGCCAAAGTCTCCTGTAGACAAACCAAGAACAATGAGAGAGGAAGAGGTACAAACACCCATAAAGACATGGTCAAACTGATGCTACATGGGGCTAATGTCATGGAAGGGACACTCACTTGACAAAGGGAGAAGGCCTAAAATAGCAAACAACTATTACCCCCATGGTGCTTTATAAAAATAGTGCATGTACAACTGACTCAAAAATAATGTTCATGACCTTCGAAATGCAAAAGTGACACTTTATCTTAGTGTGATACATAAAAGTGCTTCAAAATGATAGCTACAATGATCTAAGCTAGAACAAAACATAGTACAACCTAAAACAAAGGAAACCATTCCAGGAAAATGATCCTCGGGCCTAAAACACTCAAGATATCCACCATATAGAAAAAATTCTAAAAACATGATAGAAAGAGCATGGGCCAAAATCTTTAAAAAAAGACCAAATTTTTGAAAAGGTAACAGAACTAGCTTTCAAAAATATAAAGTTTTCAAAAAACTGACATGGGACGCAAAAGATATGCATGTCGGAGTCAAAAACATAAGTTTGGACTTTGATTGCAAAAATAAGAAACAAAAAAGAATCAAAACCTAAAAATACCTAACCAATGTCTCCGTCTCGGAACCAACTTTTTGGCACTTTTTTCGAATCGAAAAAATACATCTGTATGCTCAAGTTATGGCCAAAAAATTGAAGGTAGGTCCAAAATGACCTAGGAGGAGAAATGCAAGCAAGGATGATGATGCAGCACTGACATCAGCAATCCACTCAATTGAATTTGATGGCTTGGGGCCTATTTGTGCAAAAAAATGAAGCCACGTGGTAGGCGTTGACAGGGAAGGGGTGACGTGGCTGGTCCACGTGGCAAGGTGCCATGTGGTACCTAGGCCACACGTCACCCTTGCATTGGCTGATAAACTGCCAAGTGTCATTCAAAAAAGTTGACTATGAAAAGGCTTGTGAAGGCAGCGAAACTCGAGGCAGAGCGGCGATCAGGCAGAGAACACCAGCTGAGCATAGGAGGAGCTGGGCACAGAGGGGGCACTGCCTGGAAAAAGTGGCACTCAAGCGGATGCTACTGGCTGTGCCTTGGCTGGGCAGTAGTGGCGTAGTGGTGGCAGACTAGTAGCGTGGTGTGAAATGTTTTTAAAAAAAAAAAATTAAGCCCAAAATACTTCATATGACCATACGGAAGCCTTGCAAGGAAAAAATTTTGCCTCCTGGAGCCTTGTCTCCAAATTCGAGAAATTTTATATGGATCCTAGCTGAAAAGTGCCTTTTGAATCCAATGGCAACATCTATTTGGGCTGAAAGTGCTTCAAAAAATTGCTTTTCCCCTGATTTGAAGAAAAAATGCACAAATAAACTAGGGTTTGTGACTTCAAATCACAACTTCAAAATTTTTTCAATGAAGCAGTAGTAGGGAGGCTCTGATACCATGTTGGAGTTGATGAAACCCAACTCCGAAGATGCCCAAGATCACCTACATGTGAAAAATTTTCAAAGAGAAGCCAAGGAAGGAAGAGTGTGGAGCAAGGGAAAAACCCTAAATGGACATGAGAGACCACATATGCAAACACAAGAAAATATGTATTTACAATATGATGAAAAGTGATATGAAATACAATGAGGGAGCCCAAATATAAAGAGCTCCAGGAATCTCCTAGAACAAGCTAGAAGATGCTAGGAGATAAGTGTGACAACTACGCATACATCCACATAAGGTGGAAAGTCCTCGAAAAAAGTGAGAGGATAAGTATGACTTAGGAGAGAACAAACTCTCGTATTGTCAACAACTTATAACTAACTCCTAGAATACAACTAATAAATTAATGCATTCACCTAAGTAAGCTTAAGTAAGTAGAGTAAATAATTAGTAAATTAATTATTTACTATAACACATCAGACTTTTTCATGCAAGGAAATTTTCCTTGTTCAACTTGGGTACCTCCTTTCTATACATCTTGATCTTTAGCTTTAAGTCCCTTCAAAATTTTCTTCAAAAGTACTTAAAGCTTTGATACCAATTATTAGAATGATTTAGAATAACTGAGAGGGGGAGTGGATTAGTTATCGTTAGGTCCATATGTACCAATTAAACTTTTGAATACTTCAAAAAATTTAGATATATTCATTAAGTAGCTCGGTCTCTATAATAATTTATCAGTAATATAAACTTGCAGACAATAATGACTTAACTTACAAAATGTAAAACATTAAACAATAAGCATCTTAAATAACATCCACACAAATAAGACACCAAGTTTTAACATGGAAACCCAATTTGGGAAAATTAACTAGTAACATGTCACCAATTTTTCACTCTTCTAAAGAGAGCTCTATTAGGAGCCAACCCTATTAAAGGTTACAATACACATTGTTAGGTATGACCTTGTTAAAGGATTTAATCACCCTATTAGGAGTGGCCTTGTTAGATGACTTAAGCACATTCCATTACAATGTCACCTTGATTAAAGGATTTTAACCAATACAATGGTAAGAAAATAACAACAGGACAATTTGATAAATACAACTCACTTTGAAAATAAAGATCACAATGTAGATCCTATGCTAAGTCATTGACTGAACTCCATTCATGTCTCCATCATTGTCTCTTACCAGCTTGCAAAATACTTCAAGCAATCACTCTTCACCTCTTCTCTGCTCCTTCTTCTCAACCTTCTGTTCTAATTTTCTAGTTAACAAAATTATCTATTGATAACCTCTATTAGGTTAATCCTTATGCCTTCTTAAATAAGAAAATTTGATCTTTTTCTTCTTAAACACCACCATTGATCTTAGGGTTACAATTAGATTCAACATATGTAATGAATCTGTCCACCTTCTCGTGCATCTTCTTCCTTTCTAGAAACTTCTTAAAAATTCACTTTAGATCCATGCCTAGAAATGCTCAAACAAATTTTCTCAAATATTAAATGCTCTAGCTCAACAATCCTTATCTTCAACACACTTTACATATTTCAAGAATTCAAACTATGTCGGCTAGGAATCTCAATTCCTTCACAAAATAACAAATTGTCACACTCGGCCAAAGTTGTGTTCCCTAGCCTTGGTCATCACTAGATAACTCCGCCTTCAATAATTGTCTTGCTCAGCTTACACTAACTTTTCTTGGTCTAATTCATTCTAATACTCAATCTTTACTGGTGCTTGATCAACACTATATTTGCTCACTTTCTACTATTCACTTGGTCCACACTAGCACAACTCAACTTCAACTATAAGTTCCTTAATCTTCTTCTTTGAAGCTTAGTTTAACCTATGTATTTGGTCCTTCATAAATTATCTCTTCTAGGCTTCAACTCAACTATCTTCTCCACTTAGTGTTTTGATTAAATAACACATTATCTTGTCAAAGTCCAACTGATTAAGTGCCCATTTTTATTCCACATAACTCAACGTTTCCACTAGATCCTCTTGTTATGTCCTCTTTTCAAATCATCTTCATCAATCATCTTGATATGGTACTCTACTCAGGTAGCAATTGTCTCAATAATAAGGTTTGACATCTATGACAATATAACAATTGTTCAAATTGTAGTTTCCAACACACTTATGTGAAGAGGACCTATGAAAGAGTATTTATCTCCTTGAATGTTTGATTTGTTCTAAAAATTATTTATGTAAACAGTGTGGAAATTCATGTATTATCTATCATTTCAATGAATAATAGTTGAGTTAGTCTTAGTTCTCATCGGTATATTTATTCTCTTTTACTTTTCATCCTCAACAATGACTTGTCTCTCTTTAGACAATGAGCCCTTTGGTAGCAAGTCCCTGATATTGAACCTTTCTCTATAAAAGTCACCTTATTGGTGTCACCTTGACTAGTGTTCATATATTTGAGATTGATTTTCTGTGTTTTTTCCCTTAAAAAGGTTTTCCATGAAAATTTAATGCCTCATGCGTTTGATGATTGTTGTATTTTCATGTTTTTTTTTTTTTTTCTTTTTAAAGATTAATACATGCTTGATGAAACTAATTAATGTTGTGTTAAGGATTTAATTTTTTTGGACAACTAATTCACCCCCTCTCAATTTTCTCACATATTCAACAAAGGTTGCAAGAGAAAAAGAGAAAGTGAATTAGAATTTGAGGGTTAATGAGATTAAAATTAATTAGCAAGTACATAATATATAGGAAAAAATACTAAAATTGAATTTTAATTTTTTTAAAAAAAAATTCAAATATGCATTCCTTAAACAAAGATACATTATCAAAGTTATTATTTAAAAAATCAATAAAAATAACCAAAGACATTTGTTTCCATTTTAAAATTTAGGAATAAAGTATATAGATTGAAATTTTATTTAATTTTTTTAAAAGTAAATAAAGGTATTTGTTTTGATTTTTGAATTTGAGGAAGAATTGAAGATTTATTTTAAATTAAATATTTTAAATGATTATTAAATTAGTGCATATGAAAAAATCAAATTCATTAGAAGAAAAAGGTAACTAATATTTAGGAATCAAATAAATCATCATAGAAATTAAGAAAAAGGTATTTAAGTGCATATAATTAATAAATAAAATTTAAAAATTCCTCGCATCTTAGTAATTAGCTAATTAAATAAAGTAAAATTTATTTAATTGTGGAGTTGGGATCAAATGAGGTAAATAAATGATAATATTTATTTGTTCCAAGAAAAGTTAGGACAAGGATTTAAATAATTAAGTTAATTATATAATTTTAAGGAAAAAGTAAGAGAATTTAATACCAAGACAAGAGAGATTAAAAGTTTGACAAAATATAGTGTAGGAAACAATTATAAAAGCTTCCATGCTAAAATTAGAAGTAACTTTTCTCATGCTCTACAATGACAAGTTCATGCCATCTTCACAGAGTAACAAAAATATATATATTGAAAAATACAAATTTTCAATTTTTGTAGTTGAAAAATATTATTTTGTGCTTGAAATATTAACATACGAGTCTTCTAAAATGGCTCTGAGCAGGAAGACTAGGAAGAGAACCATAAGAGGATTTTCAATTTCTGAGTTGTGAAAGGGTGAGGATGATGATGATGAGGATGGTCCTAGTGGTCTTGGGGAGGTATTTTTTATGGTTGGTGCTTTGTTCTTCCCCTATGTTTTCATTGTTAAATTTTTCCCTAGTCATGTGCTCTTTGTAATGTATCCCCCTTTTATGTGGTTGTGTGCTCTTTTTGGGGAAGGGTTGGTTTGGATCTATTTACAGATTTTTTTTCCAACGGTTGGGTCTTAAATTTAGAGGGGGATGTACTCAATGGTTCTACCCCTATGCTATTTCTTTTGGTAGTCTTTAGCTTGTTATAAATGTTTAGAATAATTGAGGGGGGGTGTGAATTAGTTACTCAAGGTCTATATGTACCACTTGAACAATTGAACATTTAACATTTCATTGTTCTACTTATCTTGTTGTTGCTTGGTCTCTACTGTAGAACTATCATGAATATAACTTGCATTGCATGATGGAAATGTTATCAAATGTAAACATTCATAAAACACTCATCATAGCTTGACACTAGGATTTTACATGGAAACCCAATCTGGGAAAAACCACCATCAACATGTCACTCTTTTTCACTCTTTCAATGTGAGCTTTGTTAGGAGCCAACCCTGTTAAAGGTTACAATACACATAATTAAATGTGACCTAGTTAGAGGACTTAATCACCTTATTAGGAGTGTCCTTGTAAGAGGATTTTGATCATTCTATTTAGAATGTCACCTAGTTAAAGGATTTACACGAATTGTTAAGTATTCAAATGATTGTTAGGTCAACCTCTGGTAAAAGGATTTCAATACAAATTATTTACAATGATAAGAAATAAAATAATAGGTTTGATTTGTGTGATTACACCTCACTATCATCTATGATCTTGATCTTCTTGGACACCTTTCAAGCAATTGGTCCACTCTTCTCATCAATACTTAAGCCTTCTTCTCTAATTCACTTATTAATAAAAACATCATATATGCAAGCTTTCTCCTTTAGCTTTGCATTCATACACTTGTGTGCTTTTTGTCAACCTTTCTTTTCATTCCTTTCTTCACATACAAACTTGCTCATACACACATTTGTTGGGCTTGACTAGATATGACACCAAATTTTCAATTATGTATCTTTTTAAATAGATAATTCATGCTTTACTATTTTCTACATCAATCATAGATCTTAGGGTTTACAATAAGATTTAATTCAATTCAATGTATCTATTCATCTTCTTGATCATCCTCTAGAAACTTCTCTAGAATTTGTATGTTAGGTCTTTACCTAATTACCCCCTTAAAATTAATGATCCAACTAATCAATCTTATCTTCAACATGTTTTACATCTCGCAAGAAATCAATTGAGTTAACTTGATCTTACTATTTCTTTAAATTTTGTTCTCTTACTATCACTCAACAATCTCTAAATTTTGATACTCGATCAACACTAAAATACTCATTCATTATAAAGCTTTCCAGTTTGGCATCAACTAACTTTCTCGATCAATGCTAATACTCGATCAACACTAGATTTTCTCGACACTAATTGTAGCTTAGTTAACACTAGCATCACTCAATACTCCTTAGTATTTTACTCTTTTGTTTGGCTTAGCTTATCTTTCTTGACATAAATAATTTTTTTGCATTATCAAAGTCTATCTAATCAAATGTCCATTGTATATTTCTTTTCATAACTTCAATGTTTCCTCTAGGTGCTATAGTTATGAGTGAATACTCAAATCCTCTTCATTAATCAAATAGATATGACATTTAGATTAGGTAGCAATATATCTCATCCATAGATTTAACATCAATGACAAACAACAAGTGTTCCAATTGTAAGTTTCCAACAATCTCCTTCTTTGGTATTGATGACAACATCTCAAGCATATGAATACTAGTTGTAGCTAGGTTACCATACAATCCAAAAGATTTAATTGCCATGACTGACCAATATTTTTAGTTTCATTTTGATTCTCATCACTACAAACTATCTCTATCAATTTGTTTCTCTTTCTTTCTTTTCTTAGTAATCTCTCCCTCTTTGATCTCTTCTTAATAATCTCCTTCTTTAACATCAATGCCAAATATGTGTAGCTCTCTTAGCTTTAAAGTATTCATACATCTGAATTATGTAGATTTTGCATGTCTTGTTGATACTTGTCATCTATCTATGATGGATTTGTTTATGTTGTACTAAAGTACTCTACTTAGGCATGTCTAAAAGTAGAGTTGTATTGCACCACTATGTAGAATGTTCTAATTAGCACATGTGATGCAATGCACCTTGTCTTCTTAAGTAACCTTAGTTAGGGGAATCACCTCTAGTTTACCTCTAAGATATTCATGAGCATCTTTGGGTAATAATTTTGTGAATATGTCAACAATTTGTTCCTTTTTATTCACATATTCTAGCTTCACTTCTTTGTCCTGAACTAATTCTCTCAAGTAGTAGTACTTGATAGAAATGTGATTTCTCTTAGTGTGCATCACTGCATTCATTAAAATGTTGATAGTACTTGCATTATCACAATAGATAGCTACTGATTTGTAATCTCTTCTTTCATACCTTTCAATGATTGCTTAATCCACATTATGTTCAAACAATTCACTATAGCTACCATGTACTTGGCTTTAGCTGTTGATTGGGAAATACAATTTTGCTTCTTGCTTGTCCATGACAGTAATTTTTTTCCTAGAAAGAATGCACCTCCACTAGTGCTTTTTCTATCATCAATATTTCCAACCCAATCTGAGTTAGTGAAAACCTTCAGTTCAAATCTATATCACTTCTCTTGTAATATAATCATAGTATTTTGTACCTTTTAGATATCTCAATATCATTTTTACATCCATCATGTGATTCTCTTTAAGATTTGTTGAAAATCTAGCAACTATCCCAACTACCAAAGTAATATCTAGCCATGGATCCCATATAGGGTCTCGTTTACATCAGTAGAATCATTAGTCTTAGATAGCTTATGTCTTGTAGACATAGGTGTACTCATTGGCCTTGAATCTTTCATACCAAAAGTCTTTAATATTTTCTTGATGTATTTGGATTGTGAAATGAAAATACCAAACTTCATTTGACATATTTGTAATCTAACAAAGAATTTGATTTCACCAAACATAGAGATTTAAAATTCCTTTTTCATTTCATCAACAAATGATTTAAATAATGCTTCCCTCCTCTAAATATAATATCATCAACAAATATATTAGCTAATAGTATTTCATTGTTTTTACCATTATTCAAATATATGTTGTTATTATTTTTCCTTTCAAAACCAATTTTCACTAAGTAGTTATATAGTCTTTCATACCATGCTCTTGGGGCTTTCTTTAATCCATAAAGAGCTTTGTTTAGTTTACATACCATGTTACTTTTGGCTGGATCTACAATCCTTCAGGTTGTTCAATGTATACTTCTTTCTCCAGTAGACCATTTAAAAATGAAAATTTCACATCCATTTGATATACCTTGACATTCTTCTAAGATGAGTATGCAAGTAGAGTTTTGACTCCTTCAAGTCTAGCTATAGGAGAAGAAGTTTCTCCATAATCAACTCCTTCTTCTTGTGCATAACCCTTGCATACCAGTCTTGTCTTGTTTCTTGTTACTTCACCATTTTTTTGAGCTTTTTCCAAAAAACCCACTTTGTCCCAATGACATTTTTGTCTTTAGGTCTTGGTACTAAATTTCAAGTATTGTTCTTCTCAATCTGGTAAATATTTTCATTCATTGCTTGTATCCAATCTTCATTGTCTAAGGCATCCTTTATTATCTTGGGCTCAAACTCACAAAATAAGCATGTATTGTCTTTGAGTCTTCTTCTTTTCATTACACTTGATTCAACATCACCAATGATTTGATTAGGTTTATGCTATCTTCTCACATATTTTTCTAACATAGGTAGTTTCCTTCTTGGTTCTTCTTCAAGTTCATCTGGAAAAATAATCTCAAGCTCATTTCCTCTTCCTTGTTCAAGTTCAATTTCAGGTTTTGAATGCTCGACACTGACTATCTGATGGTCAAAAATGTCTATCTATGACTTGAAATCTTTAGTTTGTTGCTTGGCACCCACTCTTTTTTGTTTGGTAATTTGCATTTGCACTCCATTGTTTCATGTCTGATGGGAACTTGTAGCTTGAATTGTCTGTTCACTTTGAGTGTTTGGAGCATCATCATCCATATAGATGAATGTACTATAGTCTTTAGGTTCTTCATTAAATGAAGTATCATCTCTTTCTACAAACTCATCAACTCTCGCATTTGCACTTTCCACAACTTTGTTATTGTTAGAATGTAAACACTTATAAGCTTTTCTTTTAGTAGAATAACCTAGGAACATGCCTTCATCACTTTTTGCATCAATTTTTCCATTCCTATTATCTTTTAGTACATAGGATAGACTGCCAAAGATTTTGAAATATTTAACATTAGGAGCATAGCCATACCATAGTTCAAAAGGTGTAGCATTCATACCTTTCTTGACTTGTACTCTATTTAGGGTATAGATAATAGTATTAATTACTTCTCTCCAATATTTTTGTGACATGTTCTTCTCCATCATTAGTGTTCTTGCATAGTCCATTATTGATCTATTTCTCCTTTTAGCTATCCCATTATGAGGAGAGGTCCTTGGTGTTGACATCTATCTTTTGATTCCTCTATCATTGTAGAATGTATTGAACTCATGTGATATGAATTCACCACCTCTGTCAGATCTCAGACACTTTAGACTCTTCCTTGTTTCTTTTTTAACTTTGGCTAAATACTACTTGAATAACTAAAAAGCATCAGATTTAGCTTTAAGAAACATCATAGTCATCATTCTAGAATAGTCATCTACAAATAGAATGAAATATTGATCTTCATAGTAACTTTTAACACTAATGGGTCCACATATGTCTGTATGAACCAATTCCAAAATATCACTAGTAGTATATGTTTTGCTCTTGAAACTAGATTTTGTCATCTTTCTTCTTACTTTCTTCATCTTGCTGATATTCACCAAATTTTCAAAGTTCAAATGGTGTAATCTTTTGTGCAATAACCAAACATCTTCTTGTTGTGCAAACATACAAGTATCACTTGATAGGTCTAAATAGAATAAGTTACCTCTAGTTTGTTCACTAGTTCTAATTAGCTTACCATCACCATCATGTATCTTGGCCTTTCTATTATGAAATTCAACTCTATAACCTATTTTGTTCAATTGTGAAACACTCAACAAATTGTAGTAAGTCCTTCAACCCAGTAAACATTGTCACATGTTATCCTGTCAGTGAGTTGAATAGTGACTTTACCTTTTATAACACATGGCATACCATTACCAAATTTAACACATCCACCATTGTATGGACCACTATCTTCAAATTTTTCTTTATCGCTAGCCATATGATTGAAACATTCACTATCAATTATCCATCAATCACTTTTGTTCACATAAGAAATTAATGCATTTTTCTCATCTTCATTAGAATCTTCTTTCTTGGCAACATAGAAAACTTTATTATCATTACTCTTAGATTCATTATTATTCTATTATTTAGCAATATAACATGATTTATTACCTTTTTCATCCTTGCTTCTCATATAGTCTTTGTCATCTCTTCTTCCTTTGTACTTGATTTACTTCCTTTCATCCTTATCTTCTTTGTCAGGGCATCTAGCTACGATATGACCAATTTTTTTGCATGAAAAAAAAAATGATAGGTAATTTACCAATGTATTTACCTCTTCCTCTCCCAAACTTTTTTTTAATGAGGGCTTCAAGTTCATCAATCTTTTCATAAGAACTATCACTTTCACTCTTCGCATGTTTTTCTTTTTTCTTGCTAAGAACAAGTTATAATTTGAAAGCATATTCAATGGTAGCAACTATGTAGTTATCAAAATTAGACATCTCAAAATAGTAATTCTACCAATTACACCTTCTAAGGTCAAGTTTTTACTTGGTGTGCATCACATTTCTTGGATTACAGAGATTCTAATGGCATAGATAGGGAGTAGCACCCTCAATACCTTACTTATCATTGTTCATCTTTGATTTCTGTATTTGTACCTCTAATAGCATTAACAACCTCTTTAAATCCTGTGCAATATTATACTATGTTTTCACCTTCCATCATTCTCATGTCATCAAAATTTTCTCTCAGGCTATCTAATTTAGCTCTTCAAACATTGTCATCACCTCCACATATGGTCTTCAATCAATCTCACATCTTCTTTGCAGTATTGCAATCTTTTAGGTCATCAAACTTGGCATAGCTTAGGGATGATGTAATCTCCAAAATTACTTGGTTATGATCTAACTTTTGTCTTAGTTCTTCAGTAGTCAGAGGAGAAGTTGTCACTTCTACATATTTGTTGTCCAAAAATTTGACAGCGACATCACTGGTACTGGATAAGTGCAACTTCATCAGGTTGTACCATGTAGGAAAGTTCTCCCTATTTAGCTTGGGTACATGTCTCTTATTCATCATGATCTTTAGCTTTAAGTACCTTCCAATTTTTATTTTGTAAGCACTAATATCTAATACCAATTATTAGAAATATTTAGAATAATTGGGGGGGGGGGGGGGTGTTGGTGAATCAGTTACTCAAGGTCTGTGTGTACCACTTGAACAATTAAACTGTTCTACTTATCTGATGTTACTTAGTCTCTATTGTAAAACTGTCATAAACATAACTTGCATTGCATAATGAAAACATTCATCATAGTTTGACACTAGGATTTTCTGTAGAAACCCAATTTGGAAAAAAACCACTAGCAACATGTCACTCTTTTTCACTCTTTCAAAGTGACCTCTGTTAAGAGCCAAACCTAATAAAGGTTGCAATACACACTGGTAAATTTGACATGGTTAGAGGACTATTAGGAGTGGCCTTGTAAGAGAACTTTGATCATTCCATTTAGAATGTCACATAGTTAAAGGATTTACACAAACTGTTAAGTCTTCAAATGATTGTTAGTTCAACCTCTATTAAAAGGATTTTAATTCAAATTATTTATAATGATAAGAAAGAAAACAATAGGTTTGATCTGCATGATTACAACTCACTTTTTTAGGTTCAAATCTCTGTTCGACCCTTATGCTAGTTCACTAATAAGCCTTCCACTGTCATCTTTGATCTTGATTAGCTTGGACACCTTTGAAGCAATTAGTCCACTCTTTTCATCAATACTTAAGCCTTCTCTAATTCACTTGTCAATAATGACATCATATCTGCAAGCTTTCTCCTTTAGCTTTGCATTTACACACTTGTGTGTTTCTAAGCAACCTTTCTCCATATGCCTTTCTTTACATACAAGCTTGTTCATACATACACTAGCTAGGCTCAGCTAGGCTTGACTAGACATGTCACTGAATGTTTGGCTTTATATCTCTATAAATAGGAAATTTTTGCTTTAGCATTTTCTAAATCCACTGTAGATCTTAGGGTTTATGAGCAGATTCAATTCGATTCAATATATTTTTTCATCTTCTTGATCATCCTTTAGAATTTGTCTGTTAGGGCTTAACCTAATTACCTCCTTGAGTTTAATGATCCTACTCATAAATCTTATCTTCAAAATGTTTTAAATCTCCAAGAAATCAACTAATTTGGCTTGATCTTACTATTTCTTTGAATTTGTTTCTCTTACTATCACTCAACAATCTCTAAATTTAGATACTCGGTGAACATTGAAATACTTAGTCACTATAAATCTTTCTGGCTCGACATCAACTAACTTTCTTGGTTGATGCTAATGCTTGGTCAACACTAGATTTTCTTGACACAATTTGTAGCTCAATTGACACTAGTACTACTCGACACGCCTTAATATTTTACTCTTTTGCTCGACTTTGCATAGCTTTCTTGACATAAACAATTACTTTTCTTTATCAAAGTCTATCTAATCAAATGTCCATTGTAGCTTTCTTTTCATAACTTCAACCTTTCCTCTAGGTGCTATAATGATGAGTAACTTCTCAAATTCTCTTCATCAATCAAATAGATATGACATTTAGATTAGGTATAAATGTGTTTCATCAATAGATTTGACATCAATGACTAAACAACAATTGTTCAAATTCTAAGTTTCCAACATTGGATATGTGCTCTTTTTTTATGGATCCCTCTTCTCTCAAGTTATATGTTGCTTTTGGGGAGGGGTTGTTTTGGATATGTTTGGGGGTTTCCTTCCTTGGTTGGGTCTTGCATTTGGAGATGGTTGTACATAGAGTTGTGCATTTTTTATCGATGTTGAGGGAATAATAGGTTTGTTTTTCCTGTTTGTGTTTTTATTTGTGGAACCTTTAGGATTTTTTTGGTCTCAGTTCTTATTGCTCTTGCCACTTTTGGGTATGCCCTAGCTAATAGTTAGAGTTTTCTTCTTCTTATGTAAATGTTGGGTGTGGGTGCTCTTGCAAAAGAATGATGGAATACTTGTGTTTTCTAGGGCTTTATTTATTTTTGAATCTCCTTTATGGATTTTGAAATTATCATAGGCCACAACCTACCTATAGGGAAAAGTGGTGATAGATCTTTAATTTTTTGGAAAGCTGGTACTACAATAGGTGATAGTAAGGTGGACTTTTGTTTTCAGCCCTAGATAGATTTGTTTGTTGGAGACAAGATGTCTCCATAAATAACTATCTTGGGGGGTTTGAGAACCCCTTTGGTTTTGAGAAGAGTGTTGCTACCCATGAGGTTGGCTTGCTTCTTTCTTTTTGCTTCCCTTTTCATGACTTATATGGAGGTAGAGTAGTCTCCTACTGTGGTGAAGATTTTGTTTATGAGTTTGGAAGTGGAGGACACTCCTATTGAGGTGGAGATTATCTTAGTTACCTCTTGTGGTTTTTCTTTTGGAAGGAGGTGTAACAACTTTTAGCCTTTCCTAAATGCACCAAGACAGTGTATAAAAAGGACGTATAAGTGGACACCTTTTTTTTGAAGTCAGGTAAATCTAAACTTGGATGAGATGGTTGAGGGTCATCCACTCAAAATGAAAAGTTATGGAAAAAATATAAATTGTAGTGCTCTTAATATAGTTTCTTAAAAAATAAAGTTTGTACAAAAAAGATAATATTAGGTTGTTAAAACCTTGTGCACATAGAAAACTATTCCTAATTTTTTCAAAAAATATAACATAGTTTTTTTTGTGTGCATCGCAAAAGTCTTAGTTATATTAATTATTTTCAAATATCTTTGGTAGGATGATATCTAAGAGTGATATATTTATTTTTAATTTGGTTAAGTGTATCTATAATTTGTATACTTTTTTGTAATTTTTTGATGAGTATTATTTTTTTGTGAATTATTGAAGTGACTACATCATGAAATTTTGGTACCTCTTCATGTTCAGGGTGTAACTTGCATCAAAATAATAAAAAAATGATTTTTTTTGAAAGTGTATATAATGAAGTGTAGAAAAATAATATGTAACTTACTTTGAATTTGGTTAAGTATATAAAATTTTATTTTAAAAAAGTTATACATGTCTCTGAGGACTATGAAGACAATGATAAAACTAATTAAAGTTTACAATGTTAATGTTGTCCAAAAAAGGAAAAAATGATATGGTTAGTAATGTAAGAAGGCATGCAAGAATATGGTTGTGATTTTAGACATACTCACTTTACCATTTGGAAACCTAATGAAGGCAAAGATAGGAATTCATCATAGAAGCTGAAAAAACATCTAAAGGAATAAAATTGGAGGGAAAACGAGCTCTCAAGTCATTGGGTCAACTTCCAATGCTATTATCAAGACATAACCCAATCGGGATTTGGATTTTCAAATAACACTATCTGGTTATGAAAATAAAAAAGTACAAAACCCGACCAGGTTTTAAACAAAAAAAAGGGTTCTACTCTAGAGCCATAACTTTCACATCTAGCGTCTGATTAACTCCATTTAAAATATGTTGGAATATATTGAAGAGATATATAACATGATGTAGATAAAATAATCCTAGGACATTAACATTTGACTTTCCATCCATTTTAATTAATCATGGTCTAAAATAGGTACTCATTATTTCTCAAACATACAACCAATAGATAAACATAAAAGCTAACATATTTTGAATCCTCTCTCTCCCTAGACCTCCCTCCCTCCTTTCACTAAATACCTCCTAATATATCTGACTTACTATGTTCTAATCTCTCTAATTCTCTCACTAACACTAACCTCTCTCTCTAACTTGTTACCCTCAACCTTTTTCTCTCTTTGAGCAACCCCTGACCCCCCCTCTATCTCACACACACACTCACTCTATAATGCCTAATATGTCTCTCTTACTAACTCCTATAATATATCTTTATATTGCTAACTCCTTACCTCTCTCTCTCTCTCTCTCTCTCTCTCTCTCTCTCTCTCTCTCTCTCTCTCTCTCTCTCTCTCTCTCACACACACACACACACACACACACACACACACACACACATGCGCACACATGCACACTCATACACTAACTCCTAACCTCTCTTATTTTATCTATAACTCATATCTCTTTACCTCTCACTCTCTCTAACTAATTGCTAACTCCCCTTCTCTCTCTAACTCCTAATTTCTCTCTCTTACTAATTCCTATCCTCTCTCATTCTCTCACTAACTAATAACATCTCTCTAAATAATAACTCTTAACCTTTCACCTTGATCTCTCTAACTAACTTCTCTCTCTCTCACACACACACACACACAAAATACTATGGTCTCTCAATCTCTCACTAATTTATAACCTCTCTCTCCCTTCCTCTCCTCTCTCACATATACTACCAATCTCTCTCTCTCTCTCTCTCTCTCTCTCTCTAACTCACAACATTTGCATTCTCTCACTATCTCTAAATAGCCCCTAACTCCCACCTCTCTCATGTACTAACCCCTAATGCCCTCCACCCCCAAATAGCCCTCTCTCTCACTCTTACTCTTACACACACTCACACTCACTAAATCATAAGATCTATTGTGTACTAACTCCTAACCTCTCTCATTATGTCATGGATTAATAACTTCTCTGTCTAACTCATAACACTTAACTTCTCTATCTAACTCATAACACTTAACTTCTCTCTCTCTCTCTCTCTCTCTCTCTCTCTCTCTCTAAGATAGAGATAAAGAGAGGGATAGGATTTAGTAAGATAATTAGAGAGTTTAGGAATTATTAAGAGATAGTGGGAGAGAAATATTAGAAGTTAATGAGTATGTGTGTGTATGAGAGAGAGAGAGAGGTGAAAACTTAGTAAGAGATATATCTTAGGAGTGTGTGTGTGTGTGTGTGTGTGTGTGTGTGTGTGTGTGTGTGTGTGTGTGTGTGTGTGTGAGAGAGAGAGAGAGAGAGAGAGAGAGAGAGAGAGAGAGAGAGAGAGAGAGAGAGAGAGAGTTTAGGAGTTAGTGAGAGAATGAGAGACATTAGGAGTTAGTAAGAGAATGAGAGAGGCTAGCAGTTAGTAAGAGAGAGGGAATAGGAATTAGTGAATGGATGAGTGTGTGTGTGAGAGGGAGAGAGAGAGAGGTGAGAGAAAGAGGGAAAATATGATAGCACTCTTATCTACCTATTCACTCCATGTTTGGAAAATAATATCTACCTATTTTAGATAATGTTTGATTCAAATGGATGGAAAAAAAAATATTTATGTCCTAGCATTATTTTAGTTCCATTACATTATATATCTCTTCAATACTTTTCTAACCCCTTTTAAACAGAGTCAATCAAACTTTGGATGTGAAAGTTATCGCTTCCAGAGTAGAGCCTATTTTTATTTCCTCAAAACTTGATCAGGTTTTGAAAGTACTTTTTTATTTTCATAACCTGATCAGTTTTTTTTAATACCAAGCTTGGTTGCCTTTTGGAAATTTTAAATAACATAATCAAGTTATGGACATTTTGTGTTTTTTTGGGTGGTGTCCACTTTTTTTTACACCATCTTGGTGCACACACTCCTAGTATTTTGAACTTCCTCCTCCCTACTCCTACTGAGGTGGACCCCTTTTCTATTGAGATGATAGGGAGTCTATAACAGGTTGGAAAATCTTTGACAATGTTGATCAAAGTTGGTGGTTTAGTCATTTCTAGACCTTTTCTTTTGACAATGAAAGATGGACATGCTATTTTATGTCTGAGTTTGTTTCTTCAATGCTATGGTGATGTAAGCCACCTCTCTTTCAAATTCTTTTCTTCCTATGATTAGGTGATTGTTGATAGTTTTAAAGGGTTCACTCTAGTCCTTTGCTTTTGCTCTTGTTTAAAGCTTACAACTTTTGTGGGGGCTTGTCCCAAGATGATATTTGAAACTATTGATCATGGTTGGTTGTTTAGTCACATTCGAACCTTTATTTTTGATAGAGGTAGAACCTAAGTATTATTTTGTCATATCTTTTTTCACTAGTTACTATTAATGTGCCATTGCTACATTATTTTTGCATTGTTAATGGTTCCTAGTGATAACTCTTTGGGCTTTTTCTTTGATTATACAATGGGCCAACACCATTGGCAAAATTATCTAATTGAAGAGGCAAAATGATTGTATTAGGTCAATCTAGTAGAGAATGAACAAACCAAAGGAATTAATTAGTTAGTTATGAAATAATTGAGTTTATTCAATGAAATGGAGAAAGACCATACATTAGATGAACAACAAATTTTGGTCAAGTGATGTAGAGGAAATGTTAGTAAAAAATGTCATTACATGATTTCCTAATCTTTAGTGTCTACTCTAATGACCAGAATTTTGTTGGACGATAAGATTGTTGGAAAGATATAGTGTTAAGTTTATATGAGATCTTCTTTAGATTCTAAATGATACTCATGAGAGTGACTAAAATGCTTGCATTTCCTCAGTTAAATTATTTGGGCAAATCCTTTTTATTCTTGGGGAATATAAGGAAAGACCGTTCTATCTTGTAAACTTGAATCTACATTTTTTTTGTAGCAATGTGATGATATAATCCATTAAAAATAAAAAATATTTTCCAATATTATGTTCCACATCTTTCATCTACTTCTCACACATTTTAAATGGTGGCTTGTATTTATTTCTATTCTCAAATGTTGTAATTTCAGACTTGTCTAATGGATTTCTATACTTCTACTTTTGGGATATGAGTTTTTATTCATAGATAAGGAATTTTTTATTTCCTTTTGAATGTGATAAATTTTTTTTAATAGATTGTCTTTAAACTTTGATTCATCCTCCTTAGTTTTTATTTTGTAATATTAGTTCCTTACTTTCTAGATAATAACAAGGATGCATAGTGCCTAAGTTCCTACCCATGTATAATTAGGTTATTGTCAAAGCGATAAGTATTATTAAAGAAAATGTCAATTTAAATGAGAAAGTCCTCTTAGAAGAAGTCTAACAGCTTGAGAGTCAAGATTTTGGAGATCAAAGCTTACAAATTGGAAAAAATCATTGAAAATCAAATGCTTGACATCCAGATTGTACTACAGCAGCTTGAAGCAACAAGAGAGAAGTTAAGGAAATCCGTAAAGAAAATAAAATATATGGCCATTCAACAAAATGATACACTCTACCAAGAAGTAGACACTAAAGAAATATTTAAAGATGGTAATTCTAGTGAAAATGATGCAACAATAGCAGACCTATTGGAGAAGAACAACATTTTAAATGAAGAAGTCAGAGGATTCAAGAGAGAACATGAAATCAAAGCAATAAGGCTATCTAAAGTGACTAAAAAAAAAAATAAAGTTGAAGAAGACAAAAGACAAATGGCTATCAAACTTGATGAAAGATCATCTTATGTGCATAAGCTTACAAATAATTTGCTAGACATGATGAATCAATTGTTACTTGCAAATTAGGAACTAAATAGAAAGGACATAGAGATTTCAAATCTATGATGACAAAGTGACCAATTGAAGAATGAGTTGAGATATGAGAAGCAACTATTGGAAAGGATGAACAAACCTAGTGAAGCTATAAGATATTTTGAAGAACTAAAGAGATCACCAAGGTCATCTAGTTGCATCTCTGGTTTAGGACATATCAAGCACTATTCATCTACTAAAGAAGGAGAATCATCCAAGAGTGGAGAGAAAAGAAATTTAAAGCCAAGGAACCAACCTACATGATATCATTGTGGAAAACTTAGACATACATCAAACATTTATAGAAGCAAGATTGGTAAGAAAAATTTTATACCTAAATTCAATGGACAGTATTCTAATTGCAAGAAACAAGGACACCAAGAACATGAATGTAGGTCAAAGGAAATAAATACACCTATTGCACCTATATTTGAAGGAAATTGTTGCAACTGTCAAAAATATAGACATATAGCTCAATAATGTAAATCCAAGGGAGAATCCAATTGGACATCTAGGAAGCAAGAACATGCATCTAAGAAAAGTAATTCTTATAACTAGGATTATAACACATGGTATAGTTGTCATTATTGTGGACAATATGGTCACATCCTAAAAATTTGCATTAGGACACATTTAAGAGGAAATTACAAGAAATAGTTAAGTTGAAGCTTAGTTTGCTTTAGTTTTCGCAAGGTTGGACATGTCAACAAGCCTGTAGAGATTGAAAAGCCAAAAGAAAAAGAGGCTATTATAGCCCTCATAAAATTTATGAGTATTGTTCCTATATCTACTAAAGCACTAATTGTTACACCTTTTCAATAGGTAATACCTACTAAACAAGTGAGGACTTCTACAAGACAATAATCACCAAGACTGAGTGCTAAAGGGAAAGAGTTGAAAATCACACCACCGAGTTTTAGCACTCCAAGGTCACAATTAGTTTAGAAGAAGATTGAGTCATCAGAAACTCCAGTGACTTTAGATGTGATCATTACACTTCCCAAATATGACCCTAACACTATGACACTTAAACAAATGAAAATCCTACAAGCATTACTAAGTAGAAAGACAAAACAAGAACAACTCAAAAGAGATTTCAAGCAAAAACATGTATCACATGATATAAAGGACATTTTGTAGATACATTTGAGATTCAAAATTTAAATGAGTAGGAACTAGTTTTTTAAAAATTAGTTCATTTTATTGAAAAGGTTAATAATGAGGATATAGAGAGACCAATAAGAAAATGATGAAATGGTCTAAGAAAAAGTTTGAGCAAAAAGTTTTAGAGAAAGTCTTAACATAAATCACAATAAAATAGGTTGTCCTTTCAAATCTTGTAAATATGTTAGAAGGTATTTTGAAAAATATTCATTCTTTATATATAAAGCTTTGTGATGTTGAGTTCTCCACCACAAAGAATCAACACTCATTTGATTAGTTGCAAACAGATGCGAAGGCAAGTGCACATTCTTTGAGCAAGGATGCAAGTTCAAGCTCTCATCAATTAAATAAATTAAATTTATCCCAAGGAAGGTTGGCCGAGTTAATGGCTAGAGATGGAAACATTAGAATAAAATTGATTTCTATTCAAATAATGTTACTACCTCATTTGGAGGTGATGAAGAAACCATTGTCAGTTGCAAAGGACTTAGTCAAGAGAGATCCACATCTCTCTATTGTAAATAGTTTAAGTGATTTATTAGCTCAGCAAGAAATCTAGATTCAAGTTATGGAGTCTGGAAGATCCAGTTTGAATCATGGATTAGATGTGATTTTATAGAATCACAAATCCTTTTTTGATAAGTACAATTTGACCCCTACAAACCCCAAGCCATAAGAGATAAAATTAAGAAAGAAATCATATATCATGACACATACTACAAGGGGGAAATATGAGATATGTTAAATGGCACATACTACAAGGGAGAAATATGAGATATGCAAAGAAATATCATATATCATAGATCACAAGTTCAAATATTCATTTTTGGACAAACATGTATATATGTTATATATAGTGAATTCTTTTTGGAGAGAAAATCATAATCTAAGGGGGTGGGTGCAATTTAGAATTTAGAATGGAATACTAAGTCATGAAAAAGTTTTTTTGCCACTAATATTGAAGGGGGAGATTATTGATCTTTAAGCCTTGTTGCTTATTAGTGTCCAACACTTAGTCATCTCTATGACTGAGCCACGTAAAGAAGGCTTAGTATTCATGGACTTGTTTATATTTTCATTACAAGTCAAGCAAGTCTAAGGTTTTTGAGCACCCTATTATAAGCCGAGTAAAGGATAGAAAAGCTAAGAAAAGTAGAGATGGTATATGTCGAGTGAGTTAGTTATTGTTGAGTATACCGAAGTTGAGGGACAACATATCTATTAGTTATTACCGAGCATTAGGATATTCAATTACTGAGTAAACTAGTTTTGACATGTGTATTTTTTATGATAAAAACACCTATGCAAACCATTTTGGATTGTAGAGCCAACTAAGGAGATAGTTACACATTTTGTCACAGGAGATAAATCCTTAGGAAGGGAAAGTAACCAATTAGAAAATTAGAAGGACTAAGCAGCAAAAGGGAGAAATCTGATCGTTGATCATGATCCAAAACTCTAGTTGTCTATTTAAGAAGGTACCAAGCCCTAAATCAAAAGGATGATTGTATATGCATGAGAAGGTCAAGGAAAGAGTAGGGAAGGATAAGTTTGATGATCATAAGTAGAGCTTAGACAGAGAAACCTAGTAGTGAAGGAAAAAATAGAGCATATTAGATAAGGAGATCAATTCAGACAAGGAAAGAGAATATATGTAATTTGGCATAATGTGTTAACCGAAGGATCATGTACTAAGTCATTCTATCAAGTAGATCAGGGAAAATCTCTTAATAGAGTGTCTTTAACATACATGTTTAAATCTCCTAACAGAGTGCTTACTTAGTTATATATTTAAATCCTTTAATTAAAGTAGAATGAATAAGTCTTGTAAGCTCCTAACAGGGCCGAACCCTCACATGGTAGATCACCAGAAGTGATCAAACATTATAGTGTGAATAGGCACACTTTATTGCTTTAGTAGCGAAGATTTGTGGCTTTCATCCCCACCCTAGTTTTATCTTCACATTGTAGGATTTCTAGGTAACAAAATCTTTGTATTATGTATTTACATTTATTTTCACATTGATGGATGTGATGCATATCTAGATTTATTTCAATTTTACAATTTATAATTATATGGTATATGATCTAAGACATGAGATGGGCAAATGGTGAATGTACTTGTTTTGTTTTAAGGAGTTAAATTTGTTTGTAGATCCTAATTCACCCCCCTCTCAGTATCTAACTTCCTAATTAGAATTCCAACAATTCATATAGACCATAAATATTATAAAAAATATCCTATTATATGTGCTATAGGTACTTATGAGGAGAAATTGTCTATATCACTGGTGTTGTATTCAACTATGGATGTTGCAACTATGATTTGACAATTGTATCATGCACATAGGCCCACAAATATAAATAATGCCAAAGTTCATAATAAATATTTGTGTTGAAGTTCATAGTAAATAGGAAGATATAAAGATTTTGATTTTTTTTTTAAATATTATGGACAAAAGCTAAAAGCCAAACTCGTGACTGTAGCACACTTCCACCAATAGAATTAGAGATAAGTTTTAAATAAAAAAAATGTAATATATATTAAAACTATATAGAATAAAAAGTTTTTGAAAAATTCCATGTTGTGATTGGACAATTAAATTGGAAAGTGTCTTTTCATGAATGCAATAGTTCCCTCCCTATGACAAGAACTAATAACTCAATAATACTTATAATTGTACATATGTTAACTTACTAATATAGAGAATGAAGTGTTCTTATCATTTTCAAAAGCAATGGGACAAAAATATATTTGTTAAGTTATTATTAAAAAAAAAATGATTATATTGTCTACATATTGTGAAAGAAAAAGAACAAAATAGAATAGTAAAATAACTATTATATATATATATATATATATATATATACATACATATATATATATATATATACATACATATATATATATATATACATACATATATATATATATATATACATACATATATATATATATACATACATATATACATATATATATATATATATACATGTATGTATATATGTATATGTATATGTATATGTATATGTATATGTATATGTATATATATATACATACATGTATATATATATGTATACATATATATATGTATACATATATATATATATATATATGTATGTACATACATATATATATATATATGTATGTACATACATATATATATATATATATGTATGTATGTATGTATGTATGTATATATATTGTAGTGCCTGCCCCTAGTTCACATTTCTATTTATCATTATCAGACTCTTCTAGGCTAGTTTTATGCTTATGATTAGTAGCATTACTTTGATTTTATCAATTATTGTTTCAGATTCAATTGATGTTTATGATGAGATTATTTGGCACTCTATATTTCATGTATGTATAATGATTATTCAGTGTTTTCAGTTATTGATGATGATTAGTTAGATTGTGATTGTACATGTTTTCTTATGGATACTTACCCCATACTTGCATGTGTATGGTGTGCGTATTTATTTTCTTTATGTATGGTGTTTCTGATGTGGTTAAGGAAGGGAGTCGTAGTCCCCTGCTAGTTGGGATCTACACGATGCACCACTTCCTGCCATTGCTTGTTTAGCTTAGAATATTGTGTCTGTACATGCGTGGATTTTATGCAGGTTGCAGGTACCAGGTATCAACTTCCCTGAATTGCTAGGATGAGCGTACCCTATCGCATTATCTCAATGGTAAGAGGGGGGAGATAAATTCTTAAGTCCAAATCCCATACCTTTAAGCCATTTGTCCTAATTGAAAATTAGGACAAGTATCTGAGTCAGTACCCTTCAAATGCGTCGAATGACATTAATTCGTGATTATAACCCTTTTTTGTTTGATTTGGTATGTACTTTTCTATGATGGGTTTTTGTATGTTGTTTTATGGGTCTTTAGTGTACTTTCTATTAATTAAGTCTAATTAAAAGATTAACTAATGATTTTATTAATGGAAAATTATCATAACATTTTAATATTTGATTAATTGAGAAATTAATTAATAAAAAGAATTAAATTTGGAGATTAAAGTTGTAAGGATAAATTTTTGAACATGATAATATTTATTTAATTTAATAATAATATATCTAGAGTTCATTTTAAAATAAATGCTAAATATTATTGTTATTTAAGTTAATAAATATTTTATCAATTAAGTTTATAAAATAAATTAAAAAGTGAAAAGATATTAAATTATTAAAAGTTTCTAGATTGCATGATGCAAGCATGTGTTGAAAATAAAAGAAATTAATTAAAAAGATTAAACATGTGAATTTAATAATGTTATTTTAACTGCTTAAAGTGCGCATGAGATTAAAGTAATTAATTAATTAAAAATAGAAGTCAAGTGAAAATTAAATAAAGTTATTTAAAAAGTCATTCAACATGCTTAAAAAGATAAAGCAAAGATTAATAAAAAGTTAATATGGAGTTAAGGGTTGTGAGCAAGGAGTTCTCCCCTGATTTAAGGAGAGAACTCTTTATCACAATTAGAGGGTCATTTTTTTCAGGGACAGGAATTTGGGGATAGATTTTGGAGACAAAATTTTGAGAACAAATTTTGGAGAGACGAATTGGACTCAAATTTTGGAAGCAAATCTTCTCACAATTCTTGGTTGGTTTCATGTTAGCATCAGGGTCAGGTAGGCTCTTGAGTTTTATGTACCTAGTGAAAATTATGTTATTTAAATAATTGTCTTCTTCGTGACTGTGAATTTGAGTGTTTGTATATTGTTGCGACAAATCCTTCAATCCTATAATTTTTAGAAAATTCTAATATGCATGTGCAAAGGGATCAAAGAAACGTAAATCAACTAGAAACCCTTGTTCTGTAGATGGAAGAAATTAGAATCCATTCGAAAAGGGTTTGAGATTTAAGAAAATAAAATTTTAATTTAGAAATTTAGATGGTTAAAGAATCTTTCCTATTAGATTATGGTTGCAATTGTTATTAAAAAAGAAGAAGAAAATTTTGAATTTAATTTTATTAATTCTTTTAATAAAATTTAAATTTAAATTCATATCAAATTTTAAAATATATAGAAACATTATTTATTTGTTTAAATATAATTATTATTATTAATAATAATAATACTTATGCTTTTACACATTTTGAGAAGGCATTGTTTAAATGTTTTAATTAAATATAAATATTAATTTTTTTTTTTTAAAAAAATATATATATATATATATATATATATATATATATATATATATATATATATATATATATATATATATATATATATATATATATATATATATATATATATATATATATATATATATATATATATATATATATATATATATATGGTGTTTGAATTTTATTTTTATTAATTTATAATAAAAACTTAAATTAAAAGAAATGTATATGTTTTAAAAACGATGCGTTGATTTTAAAAGAACTTTGAAAAGTAATATATATTACTTATTAATTTGGAGGGGGTATCGCTTTTTTTTTTTTTTTTAATTTTTTTAAATTTTTTATTTTTTAATTTTATTTTTTTAATTTATTAAAACACATCCCACTTACCTATTTTTCTCATCGGCTGCCTTCATGCAAGTCGTACCTGCAATGTGGTGGGCAAGCTTTTTATAAAGTCATCGGCTTAATTAAAAGGACCACACGGCCTTATAAAAGTTGTGCGCTACAGTAATAAAGTCGCTGGTAGTGATTTGTTAAATTGCATGAAATTTATGAACTTTTATTATATGTTTTAAATTCGATTTTGGTTATGTGGTCTTCAATTTGATACGTATTAACTAGTTTATTTTAAGTTTATTAATTATTTATAACTTTATTTTAATAAAGTTTGAGACGTATATTAATTTAGTTATTTTAAATTTAATAATTGTTAATAATTTTTTTATCATTAGTTATTTAAATTAATTAATACTTAGTAAGTATTATTTAAAAGAATTTTAATCATAGTTTTAATTATTAATTATTAAAAGAATTAATAACTAACGAATACTAAATATTAAAGAATTTTTTTAATGGATATTGATTAGTAGTTAATTATTAAATAATTAATGATTTTAATTTAGTAAGGAAGACAAATAATGAGAATAATTGGAATCAATGATTAATACTATTTAATAATGATAATTCGATTATTAACGGAATTGGGGTTATTTTTATTTAATAATCAATTATTATTATTTTAATAATTTAATAAATGATTATTATTGCTCTTAAGTCATGATTTTCTAATTATAAGAACGAGAATGAGTTAATTCGTAGGGCAGAACTATGAAACTTAGTTACTTGAAACGTATGTTAACTAGAAACTAGGACTTTACATTTAACTCAATTGTATGCCTTCAAATCAAACCCAACTGAGAAATTATCTGTATTTCTATGTGTTACCTGTGATTTGGGGTTTTGGGCTTTGTCCTAGTGTTGACTAGTTTAGGATGTATACCAGAGGTTTGGGAGCTATATGTTTGTGATGTCATGCTAATGATGGTCTTGATCTTTTATAACTGACCTTGGTGATGTATGATATGCTCTATGATGGATGTATTTACTGGTTGTTTATGCTTTCTAGTTTTCTTGTGTGAAGCTGAGGTGTATGTTTATGAGATACCTGACTTAACCATTTTTGAGTCATCGATCAGTTATATTTGATTTGTTTTCTAGTAGCTTTGAGAGGACTGAGATGTTTTGAGTGATTTTTTCTTGATGATGCCATTGTGTGACATGTTTTGACTTGACCATTTTGGAGTCTTCGATCAATATTATGATCTATTATTGGGATTCTTTCTGATTGCTCATTGGAGAACCATTGGATATTGTGATTTATCATTGATGCCTTCAGTTGCTGATAGAGAACTGTTGTGATTATTATGATTATTATTTGATGCTTTCCAATTGCTCGTAGAGAACTGATGTGATTATTGTGGATTATACTTGTGATGCTTTCTAGTCACTTGTATAGGGCTGAGGTGATTTTGTGATTTGTGATTTCATGAGCTAGGATAGGTTATCTATATGTAGTGTTGGGAAGTGGCTTGCAATAGGGGCCGGGGCCCTATGTGGCTACCAGGGTAACTTATTGTAAGTTTTTTTAATAAGTGATAACATTTACACTAAATGAGAGTAAAATGAACCTAATAAGATTAATTGTATGTTCTCTCCCATGCCTTGAGTGCTAGTATAGACTAGGATGGGGTAGAGAGAACGCTTGGTTATGACCTTGCATTCCGTAGTATGCCTCATCAATATGAGAGGATACTAGTGGCCATAGGGATCACTAGGGACCCGAGATTCCTAAGGGATTGCTCGAGTAAGTTCTACGTGACTTTTGCGATGACACTTTCCTACTTATATAGTAGATTTCCTACGTGTCTTTGTGGTGCCTCTAGGTCTAGATGTTGATCTATGTGTTGGAACCTTTGAGTCAGTATACTTTTAAGATTTCTTGGACTTAGAGAGTACTTGTGAATATGTGATTTGATATCCCATTTGGGACTTGAGACTATCTCCTCAGCACGGTGGGAGTGGACCATTTAGGTTCCACGCAGTCGGGTGGTAGTGCTTTTTCACTCTTACCATTTGAGATCCGTTCGTAGTCACCGTGGCTAGAGCTTCTTGGGATGCTTGTTTATCATGATTAGATGATGTTATTTACTTATGTATTTCCTTATATTGATGATTAGCATGTTAGATTTCTTTATGATTATGTTGTAGTATGTTTAGTAGTGACATCCCTAATACTATAGTACCGACAATCTTATCGGTGACTTGGGATGTTATGCGTGGGGGATGGCTAGGGCCCACGATGGTCTGATGATGCTATTGATGGTTGGGAGGAACCACGCACTTAGATTAGTTGTGTTTTATGATAGATGGATAGTTGTATTTCATGTTGGATGCTTATATCTTTTATGATGGATGGATGGATGTATCATGTATGGTATATGGTTTCATTTATTTTACTATACTTTGTATCATGGATTCTTGGAGGATGATGTACCTTTATTTCTACTTATGTATATTGTTTTAGCCTTTCATACCCTGTGACATGTACAGTGGATGATTGAGCATTCTGAATTAATTTGCCAAGAGGCATTCGGAACAAATGTATATTAAATGGATATTGGACTTTCTTATTATTCTTTCATGTGGATGTGGTAGTTGTTAGACTTAGAATTAATTAAATTTAAATGTGACTCAACGTCTTGGGATCCTTAAGGAATGTAACTTGTTAGGTAGGTTTCTTGATGATTACATGTTACTGCTTCTGCTACTATATGTTTGATGTGTACATTATACTTTCTTGTTTTAAAAAAAAAATGTTTGGCAAACTTAGTAAAACTTTAAGTTAATTCTTTTGGATCCCTTGGCGAGGCATTACATATAGATGTATATATATATACATATATGTATGTATGTATATATATACATATATGTATATATGTATATACATATATACATATATGTATATATATACATACATACATATATGTATATATATATATATACATATATGTATATATGTATATACATATATATATATGTATATACATATACATATATGTATATATGTATATACATATGTATACATATGTATATATATACATGTATACATATGTATATGTATATATGTATATACATATATACATATGTATATATGTATATACACATATATATGTATATGTATATATGTATATATATATATACATATATACATATATCTATACATATATACATATACATATGTATATATGTATATACATATACATATGTATACATATATACATATATATATACATATACATATATATATATGTGTATATATATGTGTGTGTGTATATATATATACATATATATGTGTATATATATACATATATATATATATGTATACACACACACACACACACACACACATATATATATATTGTAAATAAATATTAAAAATGGGAAACTTTAAGAAATTTTGCAAACCTATTTTAATTATAGATAACGATTGGTTGATTTAATTAAATATGGGGAGTGCATAAGTATCTACCACATGACATGAACTAATATGATGGTTCATTATGACGTTAACAAATTTTAAGAAATGTGTTGTGCCCCTACTAATAATCTTGTTGAAATAAAATCATTATGGAGGAAGCATCCAAAAAAGAGGTCCTATTAAACAAAGCAAATTGAATCAATCATAATTGAGACAAGTCATTTATATAATATATTAGATTGACAAATAAATAAATATAGAAAATTAAGAAATGTTTGATTAATGAAAAATAATTACTTATGATTGGTTGATTTGTACAAAACTAATTCATTTTAGTAGACAAGTCAATGCAAGATAGTAGGAATAAGTACAATAGAGACATTATAACAAAATTATGAATTAAAAAAAAAACAAAATAATTGCATTAATCTTTTAAAATAAAAAAATTTAAATTAATTTAAATATTTTATTTCAAATGTCTATAATATTTTATATAAAAATTATTTTAAATATATTATTATATACATAATTTTTGTAAAGAAAAATAAATATTTTTTATTTTTTAAATAAAACTAATTAACTCAAAAAATATTTTTTTTAAATTCAATTATCTATTTATTTCTATAAGTATAAAATTATCTTTTAATTAATTTAATAATTATAAGTTAAAATTAGTAAAATTTAATATAAATAAGGAGGATTTTTTTTTTTTAAAGTACATGATATTAAAAAGATTACTTCCACTATATTCAATTCCTTCCTATCTATATACTCAAGAACTTCATGTGGGCTTGTGTTATTGAAGGGTGTGCTCTCAAGACCTTATGGAAGCAACTTGGATCATGGAGTTGCAATTGTTGGGTATAGTAGTAAAAATGATAAGGACTATATAATTGTAAAAACTTTACGAGGTCCTCATTGGGAAGAAGATGGATACACAAGACTCAACAGAGGGAGTGGAAAGGAGGGAATGTGTAGGCTTTACAAGATGACTTCATTCCCTATTAAATCTACACCAAATCCCTTGAAGCCTTCGCCACCACCACCACCACCACCATCTCCACCTCACCCTTCACCATTAATCTATGATGAGACATATTTTTGTACATTAGGAATAACCTACTAATATATGTATTCAATCACTGGCACCTACTTCATTTGGGGATGTTGCCTAGTGCCTTTTGTTGTTTTTTATGTTGATAATAAACACTCCTGCCCATGGGATAGGTCCATCTGTGACCTAAAGGCTAGTAGTTATTTTAAGGTAATAAATGAATGATAAATATGTTTCTAATACATTACTAGTAAAGAGATTTCTATAATTCATTATATAAAGAAAGTGTTATTTATTGATTTAGCATATTATTTATTGATTTAATTATGCTTAAAAAAATTGCATCAATGTTATTGAGCATAATTTTTTATCTAGAATTAAGAGTATGAAAGGAATCATAAACGAAATGTGATCTAAAAGATTGATGCAAAAACCTTGAACACAATAGAATCAAAAAATAGCATTCTCTTTAACTGGATAAATTTTAGTAAGAAAATGTTTTGGTAGAAAACTTACATTATTGTTATTGTTGTTTGAATTCATAGAGCCCCAAGGATGCATTTGGTATAATTATGATGTCTATGATTCCTACTATAATACATCCCAAGTTTGCAAGATAGGCTACATAGTGAAATTATATACTATATAAGAAACACGAGGGACAAAAAACTTGAATACTTGAATTCTACAAACTTATATAGCTGATGATATTTAAAAGTTTTTGAAGGGGGAATAGATGAGACATAAATTCTATTTATGATTTTTATAAACTTGTTGATGATCAATTTTATAGGACTATTTTGTCTTAGCTTTATTAATTTTAGCATTTGAAGTTCATCTCTAGGTGTCACACACTATCTTCCATTTAACAAGTAAATTTCTACCATTTTGAGCGTAAATAGATTTTGAATATGCAAGGTTTGTTGTTGGGGTAGTTGTTTGATGTACTTTGAGGTTGTGTATGACCTTAAGGCCTAGTTTGAGTGTGGCTTTTTGGTGCTCATTTGCATTTTTTTCAAGTTTGGTTTGTATGTGCCTTTGGCTAGGGTTTATGTGCATTAAAATGCTTCAGATGATCCTAACAGGTTTAATGGATAGCCACAAGTACATCTTTTGTAGACTAAACCAAAGGAGAATGCATAACTCTTATGTAGCAAAATATGAAGAATTCTCAAAAGTTGAAATAAAAGTTCTCCCACAATGAAGAGTTATATTTGAAGCAAAGTACAGCATATCATCTGTCTCTTAGAAAGATTGTAGATAGAAATAAATTTTGACCCAATTTCAATGAAGAGATTAACAATTTTGTAGAAAAATATGGAAATGGTGAATGTGGAAATTTTAGAAATTACAGAAAAGATGATCCAGATGTAAATCTGACACATGATATAAAAGGGGGCTAGGATGGAAAAATTTAGATGGAAGCCACAAAATCAAATACTGAAGGATGTTATTCATTAGGATACATAACACAAGACCATAGACAATTAGAGATAAGGAAATTAGATTGAAGGATTTTATTTATTAGGAGACATAACACTAAAGCAATTACTGTGAGGGGTTTAAATAGAAGATAAATGTGGGAAAAAATAGTTGTGAAGTAGGTACAAAGTCAATTTCTGACCAAGGAGACTTAAATCTTTCCACATAATTTAATGATAATATTTTGAAGAAGTAATGGAAATTCATATTTTTGAATTTGCACCTAGTAATAATGGAAATGTTTTGATGGAGGAAAATGGCATAAAATTTGATGCAACATTTCCAAATAAAATAAGAAAATTATTGGATAATCTACAAACAATACATTGAATGTTGGAGGTCTAGATCCCCATACCAAATGTTGAAGTGGAGAGACCTTGTATAGATTCATAGGGTTGAGACTACTCTTCATTGACAACAAGTGAGTGTCATAGTGGTGAGCTATCATGTCTAGAGGTACCTCTCATAATGAAACCTAGGTGAAAGTCGGAGAGGGAGAAGGTTGGGAGTGATGTAATATAATGTTGGTAGACTTTTCATATTGGTTCACATAGATAGAACAGGAGCATGGATCTGTTGGTGGAGTGTGAGAAAATAGAAACAAAAGAATGCAATCAAAGGGCCAAATGCAAGAGTGAAGAAAGGTACTTTGTATGGTCATGGCAGTGGGGAGAAAATACAAATAAAATTGGTGCTAAGAAGTTTCTAGATAAGAAATTTTTAGGAATTGAAACTTTCTAATATTAATTTTTTCCATAGTTCCATAGTTCAATGTAAGAAATTTGATATTTTTGTAATGGAAAAATAATTTTCTACTTGCTCAAATCAATAGAAAAATGAAGAAATATTATTTTAAGATTATTAAAATTAAACATTAAACATATATTATTATGTTTGCTTGGAATAAAATTTAATTCTTGATTTTGATTGGTTGTTGGCTGGTCAAAATAAAACATTATGCACCCAAATGGATGCATAAGTTTCCTACGGAATGAAAAAACGAATAAGATTTAACTCTTCTTTTTCTTTTGTGTCAAATACTTGAATTTTTTCATACACAATTAATTCAAGATAATCTAAGTTAGCAACTTTATTAGAGATTGCCTCTATGAAGAATAATCTTTCCTTACCAAGGAACCCGTGACTAGGATTCTATGATTTCCTATAAGAAAAATATAGCCCTTATATTTAAAGCTCATCATTGATAAAACATTTTTAATTACAAGGTATCTCTTTTTCATCCCATGGATGGAAGGGGGAGATAACTATTTTAGGGTTGCTTATCACTTGATGGGTCTTAGTTTTGATGCTTTGATGCTTTTAGATTACATGAATAAAATAACACACCCCTATAAACTACAATGTTCTTGGAAAACTTTTTAATTTGACTAGTGACATTAGTGCCATATGTTCTTTGATACCATATGAGATGGGGGAGACTAGATTGACTAGATGGTGTAGGAGCACCTAGGGTAGGCTAGGAAGCCCTAAATCTCCTAAGTATTTTTTAATTTTTTGGCTTGTAAGTGACTTTAGCCATGTTACTAATGAATAAGGGTCTAATTGGAAACTTGTAGGTGTGTTTAGGTGGTTAAGAGTATCAACTAGGATGTGTGGGCACTATAGACACTAAATTTGATTACATAAAATTGTAATCATATTTAGTCATCTTCTAAAGGATATTTTAACTAAATATTTGATATTTAATTATTTTAGCATTATTGCCTAACTAATTAATTTAATTAATTAATTATAGTATAATTAATAAATTAAACTGACAACCAATAGTCTAATTTATTAATCAAACCCCCTTCCTCTATTAAATTAAATAAATGCATAACCCATTTAATTTAATCCTAAATTGCCTCTCCATTTAATTAATTTAATTAATTAAATCCCTCCAACCTCAAACTAACCCATAAACCAACAATTAGCCAAACTCAACCCATGCACCAATAATTCCCCTTTTAATTAAATAATTCATTTATTTCATTAAACTCCACCAACCTTTTCTCTAGCAAATCCATCCACCTCACACATCATCCAATCAACTTAGCCTTCTCACCCATTTTAATTGAAACACATCACCTCTCCTCTTCCATGTCTAAAACCCCTCTCCAGATCACTTGCACAAATTAAGACATGGTTTATTCCCTCTGACTCAAGCCCAAGTCCACTCTCCTGCCACATCTCCCTCTCCCACCTCTGAACACAAAATTCCACCTACTCCACTTATCCCAGTCAATTGAAGCCTATCTCACACCTCACCCAATTAACTATCCATTAATGATTCTTATGTCCTTCTCACCTAAATTCCTATATATTTAATTAAATTATTTATTTATTTTATTAAACTCCTCTACCAACATTTTCTCTAGAAAATCCATCCACCTCCCACATCATCTAATCAACTAATCCTTCTCACCCATTGTAATTGAAACACATCACATCCTCTTTCATGTCTAAAATCCATCTCTAGATCACTTGCACAAATTAAGGCATGATTTATTCCCTCGAACTTAAGCCCAAGTCCACTCTCCTGCCACATCTCCCTCTCCCACCTCTAAACACAAAATTCAACCTCCTCCACTTATCCCAGTCAACTGAAGCCTATCTCAAACCTCACTCAATTAACTATCCATCAACTATTCTTAAGTTATCCTCACCCAATTTCCTATATATTGAACCCTTTTCTCCTCACAAATCATCCACCTTCTGAGTATAATTACTATACCATTTTGAGAGCTAATTAATTTCAAAGTTCTTATTACTATATTCAAAATCCTATACACCCATCCATGATCATCCATTGTTGAAGCATCGAGCACACCATTGAGCACACATCTATAATCATGACCATATTGATACATCAAGGAGACTTCATAGAGTTATTTAGGTTTGCATTATGCATTTCTAGTTTCCTTATTGGTTTATCAATTTGTTGCTTTAATATTAGTTTGTGAATGCTTGGTTTGTTCTTAAGTATTCTTAGCATAATAGTTTTATCACATACATTTTTTCATGCCCAATGGGACCACTTTCCACATGTCATTCAGTTATATTTGTTAGTTTCTTTTATTTTATTTGATTTTACTAATGGACTGACATATCTAATGTTTTGTGTTCTAGTGTTGTTGCAAGCTTGTTCTTGATATTTTTGTGATCCTGTGGTCACAAAAACAATTGTATGAATATGTAGGAATACAATATTGCTCTTGTAGGAAAGAAAAATAGAGCTCCAAATAAGTTTTTAATCCCATGCCTATTCATGTTTGTACCTTTTGATGTATTTTCACATTCGCAACATTCCTAGGATTATTCCAAAGAGATTGGTTATCCAACCAAAGATGGGGTATACCAACTGTAGTTACTACCTAATTTGAAAGTTGTTATACTGAGAAAAATAATAAGGCCAAGTCCTCATGTCAAGATGATCAAAACCCAAGTTCAAAAGGGTTAAGCTTCAGCCATCCCAAGTAGACAGAGAAATAGAAGTTGAAAACAATAAAAAAACACCTAGTCCAAAAATTGCTTGATTAGACCAAATTGAGAGAGAGGGCACTAAGAGTGCATTACAAGTAGAGTGGGAGTAGGAGATTTTTAGACTAAAATCTCATCCCAAAGTTAATTATACCCTTATTAAAATCACCACTTATGACTATTACAATTAAGTCTAGCTTCTTCCTCGCACACTTTTCACTTTGTTTACCCTAGAGTCCTTTTTAAGATTCATCATATAGGTTACCCTCTTAAGAATTGTTAGACCCGCCATCCTTTTAACACATATCCAAAATCCTCATCTAGTTACACCTTGATCCACATCCTCTATTAGATGTTATCTTTGGTATTATCATCCCAGAAGTCACATATATTATATCTCACATCCATCATAGCACTAAGAGTATCCTTAGGCTAACACACTTGTCCAAGGTAGTTTATCTTGTCATTTGTGTCCCTCGTCACCTTGTTTTATAGGTTGGGCTCCACACATGATTATCTACTATCATCCTATAAATTCCACACAAACCACATTACATTCACCTTTGATACCAAGATAATCCTCATGGTCCTATAGGCATCATGTCCTCCAACTAATCCTCCACCACCTAACTATCTTTCCACTTTAATCACCATCTCTACGTCCTTAGAAGAATCTGTGCATTTTAGGAAGGTCATAGACTCTATCTGAGAACTTGCATCCACTATCACATCATCTATTAGAAACTACAATTGGAATAATTGTTATATTGTTATTAATGTCAAACCTAATGGTGTGATACTATCAAACCTATAGGAGAGACATTTACTAACAATGTAGAGTGTCTTATCATTTTATTGATGAAGAGGATTTGAAAAAGGAGATAGAAAGGTGAGCTAGTGATGTTGTTGAGTGATGAGAAGTCAAGTATTATGGAATTACAATGGGCACTTGATAAGTTAGTCATTGACAAGATAATACATTGTTTAATCATTACATGAAGTAAAGAAGATAAGTGAAATGATGTATGAATATAATGACATGAAGATGAGTATAATTCTAAAGTTTGATTGTGTATTAGTGTTGGTAGGTCAATGAAGGAGATGAAATAGAGGATTAAGGAACTTAAATAGAAGTTGAAAAAATTGTTTAAGTTGAGAAATAGTTATTGCCAAGAAAATTTATGAAGAAAATGTTAGTAGGGACAAAGCATAGTAATGGTTGAGTGAGAAAGAAGATGTCGAGTGAGATATAACAAGTGTATGTCAAGCTACATAGTGATGATCGAGTAGAAGAACTCAGTAATTACTAAGTGAAAACAAAAATTATAGTTTGAGAAAGAATTGAATTTGAGGATAAGAATTGAGCTGACATATTTAATGCATGGTGATAGTTTGTTATGTGATCTAAGGAAATGATTTCATCATAAGTTTGTAGAAGTATCAAGAAGAGAAAAGGAGAACATAATGATAGGAGGATTTGATGAATTTAACCTAAACTTAATATCTACAATGATGTTCAAGTGAAAAAAGATCATAATTATCTTTTAAAGAGGTATAAGAGATGTTTTCTAAGGTTGGTTTATTGTCTATTGGTGATATTAAGGAGAACCTATGAAGAATACAGTAGTAGAGGTGAAGTGAATAGAATGGTGAAGTATGATTTCTTGAGGAGGTGCCAAGAAGATCAGTGATAGAAATGATGATGGAGGCCAAACAATGAACCAATAGATGAATGAATGGAGATCTAAATTTGCAAAGTGTGTTCTATTTTACAACTCAAACCTGATGTTACTTTCTAACCATTGTGATAGTCAAAACCCTTTAATCAAGATGACATTATAATCGAATGATCCAAAGTCCTCTAACAAGGCCACTCATAATAGGGTGATTAAATCCGTTAAATAGGTCACATTTAAAAGTGTTTTTTGGAACCTTTAACATGGTTGGCTCTTAACTGAGCTCAATTTAGAAGAGTGAAAAAGTGGTAGCATGTTTTTACCAAATTGGGTTTCTATGTTAAATATCAGTGTCAAAGTGTTGTTTACTTGTGTGAATATTAATTTATGCATGTTATTTTTACAATTTTTAATTTATGTTATTTGATACACATATACAAAATAGAGAGCTAAAAATGTTAAGTTACTGATAAGTCTATATATTGACAAAGCTATTTAATGAGATTGATTGGATTGTTTGAAACTGCTAAAAGTTGAATTTGTACATCTAGACCTAAGGATAAATAATTCAAATCCCCCTCCCTAAGTTATTCTAAATCATTCCAAGAATTGGCATCAAAGATTTGGTTCTTGTAAGGAAAGTTTGAAGGAACTTATAGTCAAAGATCAAGATGTACAAGAGAGAGATGCCCAAGATGAACAAGGAGAACATCTATATCTAGTATTGGGTATTCCACATCATACTTCCTAGACAATGCATACATTGATGTTCCTAGACCTATGACAATTGAACAAATGAAAGAGAAGTGGGAGCACAACCAAATGATGATTGAACTAGCAATAATCCTAAGTTATGTTTAATTTGATGATGTGAATGAATGCACTATTGAAAAGAAAATGTGGGTCAAGTTGGAAAAAATCTATGGTGGAGACAAAAATGTATTGAAAGTAAAGGCAAAATATTTGAGAGGATAATTTGATGACATGAGAATGAAAGAAGGTAAAATTGTTGCACAATATTGTGGTTAAATCAAGGAGGTTGTAAATGTTGTTAGAGGATCTTAAGGAGGCATATCTGATGAGATGGTGCTAAGTAAGGTGTTGAGGACTTTACTTCCTATATATACAATTAGATTGCCTATAATTCAAGAACTAAGATGTACACTTGGTAATGATCTGACCTTAGATATTCTAATTTCTAGACTCTTTACATTTGAGTTTTCAAATCTGATGAGATTGCGCTAAGTAAGGTATTAAGGACTTTACTTCCTATCTATACAATTATATTATCTATAATTCAAGAATTGAGATGTACACCTGGTAATGATTTGATATTCTAATTTCTAGACTCTTTACATTTCGATAATTATTACCCTGCTAGTGTTAGATCTTCGTTTAAGCTCAACTAACCCTTGATGGATCCAAGAGAAAGAATAAATGTAGACTTGTAGAAAGTGGCAGTGAATCTAATAATGATCTTGATGAACTTGAAGCGTTATTGGCCAAAAGGCTACTAAGAGGAAAAGGAAAATACAAACGTAAAATTCCTATTATTTGTTTTCCATGTAACAAATTTGGTCATATTATTGTAAGGTGTCCTGACAAAGATGACAAGGAGGAAACGAATGACATATTAAGGGGAGTCCTTTGCATTAAGTGGTATTAGAGCTAGAGTTCTTGAGGGTATGGATAGATCACTGATTATGAGGTAGTTTGCACTAGGACTATGATTTGGGTTGAGTGTGTAGATAGATCATTGATTGTGAGGCAGTTTGCACTAGGTTTTCAATAGAAGCACAAAAATGCCTCCACGAAGAGAGTGTGGCAGAAGAGCTAGAGGTGTTACACCTAAGGGTTTTTAAGCCCTCCAAAGACAAATGCAAGCATTGGAAGAACAAATGTAAAGAGAGATGAATCTTCCTACAAGAGATGAAAGCGAGGATGAGGATGAAGTAGAAGAAAATGTCGAAGAAAAGGCAGTTCTAAACCTAGAGGAAGAAAGGCTTTTTAGGACCATCTCTAAGATTGGAAAAAGATCTAAATTTGAGGTTCCCACATTTTCAGGTAATCTTAACCCAGAAGAGCTGATCGATTGGATCAATGAACTAGAGGAGTACTTTGAATATGAAGATATTGAGGATCTAGATTGGATCATGTTTGCGAAGCCAAAATTGAAGGGACATGCAAAGATCTAGTGGCAAGAGGTTTAGTTGGAGTGAACTAGAAAAGGAAAGGAAAAAATCACTAGATGGGATCGGATGATAGCTAAAATGAAGCAACAATTCATTCCTATGGATTATGAGCTTGATTTTTTAAAGAAGATGCAAGGAATAGAGCAAGCAAAAAAAAATTTTCAAGAGTATACTAAAGGGTTCTATCAAGTTCTCATTAGAACCATCCATGCTGAAGCTGATAAGGAGAAAGTCATTCATTATCTTAATGGGTTAAGGCCAAGCATCCAGGATGAGTTAAGTCTAGTTTGAATGAGTAGTATTGAGGAGGCATACCAGTTTTTCCTAAGAGTTGAGGAGAAGTTGAGCAAGAAGTTTGATAATAAGAATAATAAAAGAGGTTGTGGTGGAAGATCTGGTAGATGATCTTATGGAGTCTGTAATGATGATCAAAAGAAAAAGGATGAGGATGGAAGTAGCAACTAGAATCAAAGGGGAGACAATTCCAATCATTTTCATTATCAGAATAATATAGATCAGAGAGGAAGAGGCAGAGGACTAGGATCTGGAAGAGAAGCCTTCCATGGAAAATGTTTTCACTGCAAAGAAGAGGGGCATAGAGCATTTGAATGTACCCAGCACCAAGGAAGGATAGATCAAAGAATAGAAGGTCAAGTGAGAGTTGCACATGTTGATGAAGATGTCAAATCCTCACATTCTGAAGATACTGAAAGAGGAGAAGTCCTAGTTAATAGAAGAGTCTTGTCGAGTGGTGAGAATGAACCTGATCAAAGAAGGAGTTCATTTTGAACAAGGTGTAGATGTGAAGATAATTTTTGTGATGTAATCATTGATGGTGTAAGTATTGAAAATTTGGTGTCAGAAATGATGGTCACCAAGTTGAAGCTAAAGAGACAAAAACACCCACATCCATACTATATTGCTTGGGTGCAAGATGACCACAAGGTTATGGTCAATGAGCAGTGCTCAATAAATTTCAAGATTGGGAGCTACCAGGATGAGATACTATGTGATAGCATACCTATGGACATATGTCATATGTTGTTGGGCAGGCCATGACAGTTTGACAGGCATGTTGTACATGATGGGTGAGCAAATACCTACACTTTAAGGATGGAGTGAAACATAAGTTGAAGTCATTGAAGGATAAAGAAGAAAAGGTATGTAGTGCTACCAGAATATGTTTTGTTAATGGAAAATATTTTCTTAAAGGTATGAAACATGAGAGAATATGTGTTTTGCTATAATTCCTAAAGATAGTAAAGAAGAAGTAGAGGAGGTATCTGTAGAAGTTGCAGATATGTTGGAAGAGTTTTCTAGTATTGTATCAAATAATGTACCTGATGGATTGCCCCCAATGAGGAAGATTAGTCACCAAATGGATTTGGTTCCAGGAGCCAGTTTTCTAAACAAAGCAATGTACAGAATGACACGAGCAGAAAGTGAAGAGTTGAACAGGCAAGTTCATTAGTTGTTGCAAAGGGGGTTGATTTGAGAGAGTCTGAGTCCATGTGTTGTACTAGTAGTGATAGCACCAAAGAAGAATGGAGAATGGAGGATGTGCACAAATTCTTGTGCTATCAACAAGATCACCATCAAGTATAGATTTCCTTTGTCAAGGATGGATGATATTATGGATTGTTCGAGTGGAGCTCAGTATTTCACAAAGATAGATTTGAAGAGTGGGTACCATTAGATTCGTATCAGAGAAGGTGATGAGTGGAAGACTACTTTCAAGACAAGCAAAGGACTATATGAGTGGTTAGTCATGCCTTTTGGGCTAACTAATGCATTGAGCACTTTCATGAGGCTCATGAATGAGGTACTAAAGGATTTTTTAGGTAATTTTGTCATTGTTTACCTAGATGATATATTGATCTTTAGTAAGACATTGGAGGAGCATTTGATTCATATTCACAAGGTGTTTGAAAAATTGAGGGAAGAAAAGTTGTTGATAAACTTGAAGAAGTGCGACTTTGTAAAGAAGGAGTTGGTGTACCTAGGATTTGTGGTCTATGGAGGTGGTTTGAAAATGGACCCAGAGAAAATGAAGGCTATCCTTGAATGGCCTACTCCAAGAAGTGCGATAGAGGTAAGATCTTTTCATGGACTGGCTACATTTTATAGAAAGTTCATAAGAAGTTTTAGCAATATGTGTGGACCCTTAACTAAAATAATGAGAGGAGATAAGAAAGAGTTTAAGTGGATTGTAGAAGTAGATAAGAGTTTCAATATGTTGAAATAGAAAGTTACTAAGCAACTTGTTTTAGCACTTCCTAACTTTAACAAGGTGTTTCAAGTAGATTGTGATGCTACTACAATAGGAGCTATTTTAAGCCAAGAAGGTAGACCTATTGCTTATTTTAGTGAGAAGTTGAATGATGCAAAAATAAAATATTTTGTTTATGATCAAGAATTTTATGCCATAGTTTAAGCATTGAAGAAGTGGAGACACTATCTTCTTCCCAAGGAGTTTGTTTTGTATACTGGTCATCAAGCTTTGCAATATTTGAATAGTCAAAGAAAATTGAACCAAAGGCATTTAAAGTGGGTTGAGTTTTTGTAGAGTTATACATTTGTTTTGAAAGAAAGAAGTGAGAAATCTAACAAAGTTGCAGATGCTCTTAGTAGAAGACAACTTTTGCTAACAAAAATGCAGATAGAGGTGGTTGGGTCCAAGGAACTTAGTACATTGTATCCAGATGATCCTAATTTTGGTGAAGCATGGAAGGCTTGTATAGAACCTATTACGCTTGACAGGACAAAGTGGTTGGATTTTATGATCCAAGATAACATGTTATTCAAAGGAAGCTAGTGTTGCATTCCAAGAAGTTTGATGAGAGAGAACCTCATCAAGGAGAAGCATAGTGGAGGATTGGCTAGACATTTTGGAAAAGATAAAACTATAGCTTTGGTTGCTGAAAATTATTACTAGCCATAGTTACAGCAAGATGTGATGAAGTTTGTACAAAGTTGTTGAGTATTTTAGATGGAAAAAGTAGTGAAGCAGAATATAGGGTTGTATCAGCCATTACCTGTACCAGAGAAGCTATGGGAGGATGTTAGTATGGATTTTGTTCTTGGATTACCGAGGACAGAGCATGGACATGATTCTATTTTTGTGGTGGTTGATAGATTTTCAAAGATGACACATTTTATTCCTTGCAAGAAGACTAGTGATGTTATTCATGTAGTAGAGTTATTTTTCAGAGAAGTGGTGAGATTGCATGGTCTACCAAAGAGTATAGTTTCATAAAGAGATACTAATTTTTTTGGGTATTTCTGGTGTACATTGCAGAAGAAGTTGAAGACATATTTGAAGTTCAGTTCATCACATCATCCACAGACTGATGGACAGATAGAAGCTGTGAATCATAGTTTGGGAAACTTGTTGAGATGCTTGGTTGGAGATAAACCAAAAGCATGGGATATGATTTTACCATAGGTGGAATTTGCATATAATAATTTTGTCAATAAGAGTACTAGTAAATCACCATTCTAGATTGTATATGGGAGTAGTCCTAGAAATGTTTCTAAATTGAGGAAGTTGGATAAGAAAGAGATAAGTAGTGCTAAAGTAGAAGATTTTGTTGAACATTTGAAGAACATCCACAAGGAGGTGAGGAAGCACATCATAAAGATGAATACATAGTATAAGGCTAAGGTAGATGTAAAAAGGAGATATAAGGAAATTTAGATTGGAGATGAAGTCATGGTTCATTTGAGAAAGGAGCATTTTTCAATAGGTACATGTAATAAGCTGAAGATGAAGAAGTTTGGACCATGCAAGATAGTGACGAGGCATGATTCTAGAAATGTGTATGAAGTGGAATTACCTATTGAATTGAATATTTCACCATCATTTAATATTTTAGATTTGACAGAGTATTATGAAGGAGGTGATGGAGATGAAGTTGCAGAAGCGTAGTGGAGCATTCCAACAGCTAGTTCGGCTACCAAGGAGATTGAGGAGATACTAGATAGTTGTATTGGAAAAAGTACTAGAAATAGAACTTATGAGGAATATCTGATCAAATGAAAAGGGAGACCAATTGAGGCTTTCTCATGGCTAGCAAAGGAGGAGGTCAACCATCTTGGTTTTCCTCTGAACACCTGAGATCTGACGAGGTCACTTCTCAAATTACCTCGAGTGTTTGATGCAGGAGCATCCTAGGTGTAAGAGCAATCTTGCATCACCCAAAAATATTTTATTTTCAGCCTTTTCTATTTGAATAAGTATAGTAGACAGGGTGGTTAATATTTATGGGAATTTACTATTTTTAGTAAGTTTTCTATATGAGCTCAAAATGTTCTCATTTTCTATAGGAAGGCTTATTTTAGGGTTGTAAGCCTACCATAAAAATATCATTGCTCAAGCATTAGTATCAGAGAAGTTATTGCAGATTTTTGGTGGAAGAATTTGTAGAAAAATCTTCAGGCTTACCATTGGAGGCCTTAGAGTTCCTGAATGAGGTCTAAAAACTCAATGGAAGGGCACTACCACCATTCCAAGCCTGTAGATCAAGAGCTGGCATTTCCAAAAAGTGGTTATAATAGCTAATTGGAGCAACAGTTCATGAGTTATGGCCTTCGGAAGTTGGGCTACCAAAATTTCTAAAATAATTTGTCAAAGATGTATTTGGCTGACTTTATGTGTATTGTTAGGGTCTATCAGCCCTAGGTATTAAGTTTAAGCATCTAGAACCTTTTCGGACAACATAAAATTGCCTATTTAAGAAAGGCTCAAAGATTGTCTGGGGGAGCTTTGGGTGATAGTTCACAACACTATCTTGCAATTTACTGTAATGAAGGCACCTATTTGGGTTAGCATATTGTAAATGAGAATTTTGTAATTTTGCATTTGCAGCAAGAATAAGAAGTTCATATTTTGTTATTGGATTTGTTGTTGTTTCTTTGTTTCTATTATGAGTTTATGGTATTAAGGGGAGTCCTTTGCATCAAACCTTTGAGATCTCATGATGCTATTATGGTTAGGAGGAACTACATAATAGTGTAGTTGTTTTTTTGTACATTACAATGTTGTTTTTAGTATGTTTCCTTATACTGCTATGTTTTAGATGGTTACTTGCTTGTTCCATCTTACTACTATTTTTGTCTTGCTATTATGTTGTTTGAGTGTCCAAGCCTCAATTTGTGGATCTGGTACTCTCTGATGTGGAGGAATTATTTTCTCTATCTTTTCATCTTTTGTTTCTTTGATTGTTGTTGTGTTTCCTCATGCAAGATTGTACTCTCTCACATGAGAGTTTGATGTTTCACATGGGGGCTTGTGTTTCCTCGCGTAGTTACTTGCACTTCCTAATGAGAACTTTGGCATCAATATAGAGGGAATTCGCTAATTGAGCAAAGCATTCCCTCACATGAGAGGCAAATCCTCATGTGGCATGTTTCACTTTCTTGCATGGAAGGGTACTTCCTTGTTCAAGACTATTAGTTTTGTTTTCTTTTGTGGAAAATGGGGGTATCTCCATAATTTTTTGGAGAACACAGTTTGGTGTTTCAAGTACCCTTTAGGATTGCTTAATTTTCTAGGCTTTGAGAGATCAATTATTTTTTTTGTTATCACCTTTGGTTTTCATTTTTTAATTTAAGCATGTCAGTTGGAAGTGATGTTTGGAGATTCATTGGTTGTCAGAATAATTGGTTAATCTTCTATTGCAATCTTCATTATCCTTGTATGTTGATGGTTGTGTGCATCCATAATTGTTTTAAAAATTATATCTTGGCTTTTATTTATCCCTATTCTAAGGATCTTTGGGTGGGGCATTACAGTATGTTGCTACAATAGTAAATTGTTCTAATATTGTGTGAATCAAGCAATTAGTGTGCTGGTATGATTTCAAGAAAGTATTTTCCTTTTCCATTAGTGGGTTTTTTAAAGAAATTTAAGTCCCTATAGGTGCTCTTTCTTGAGGAAAACTCTAATATTAAGGAGTTTTAGGTTCAAAACCATAAGTGAAACCAAGAGGAGCCCTAATTTTCTATTTTTTCATTACCTTTTTACTTCACTTAAACAAGGATCTTTTCCATGCATTATGTTTTAAGGATGCCTAGGTGTTATTACTTTATAGTCTTCACCTTGTGCCCTTTCATCTTTAAAAAATGTGCTTGTGTTTTGAATCACTTAAGTAAGTGTTATTTTTACATGAAAAGGGGCCCAAATATTCTTTTCCTAGGGTATTATTTTCCTTAATCCCCCATGGTCTTTTCTTTTTAATCAAATATTGAAGCTTCATTTTTATTGTTTTGGGTGCTTACTTCTTAACCATGTGAAAAATGTTGGCTCTCTAAATCAATGACATGTGTATCAACATTGGATATGATCCCTATGGTAGCGAAGTCATGTGATCATGTCACATGGAGATGGCAAGGTTGGGTACCTCTTATCTTGAACTCATAATTGTTGATAGATCGACAGCTATCATTGACACGCTAAGTGTCCTCTTCTATATGGCATTATAATGTAATGATGATACGCATCCAACTAGCGACCCTTCTATTAGAAGACATAACGATGTAAATCTAAAAATCACATTAACTCACTATCTTTGGCTTCTCTCATAGCAATAAACTGAGATGATGAAGTGTAGAGTTGGTTTTAGGTCTAAAGTTTCCAATGGGACCAACGCTAGCTAGGACAAGTCTTTCTCTAAGTGGTCCATGTGTAATTGTGTCAGTGGGAAAGAATGGAATAGGAGTATGAGTTATGTAATGGAAGGAATAAGATGTTGCTACATTGATTAAATGAATACTTTTATTCTTGTACCATAGCAGGTCCATTTTATTATGACTCAACAATATTGTGGCATCTCAAGATTCAATAAGGGTTAGGGTAAAGACATGGGATAATGACACATGTCCTTTTCTCTGAGTAGGTTTTCTAGTGGGACCTGATGAATCAACAAGGACCTGATAAGATTATTGGGTCATGCAGATCATGTTAGCATGCTCAGTCATGAGGTGCCCACACTCATTTTTAAAGGTGATAATCTAACGACCCACACTTCTTTGCTAAATATTGGTTATCTCATAGTGATGAAGTGTGATGCTTCCATGTATCCCGCCCATGGTAAGATGAATGAGTCATCAATTAAAGAGGGAATAATGTACAAGTTGTAAATAGATGGTGGGGACTTAATTTCTCAATTAAGATCATTTTTCCATGTGTTTGAGAAGGGGATGGTGAATTAGTGGTTTGTGCATTCTCGAAAGGTAATGACAGATGTATGGTGATGCAGCGTGATGTGTCCATGTGTTCCTCCCACCTAGAAAGCATTGAATCTTCAAAAGGGATTGTGTAATCACGTTTTTGGCTTATCATTGGTTGTCGATGGGTCCTAAAGGCTTAATAGGATAGTCAATGGAAGTCAAAAGAATTTTTAGTCATATGATATAGAGTTTAAATGTGATCAATGGATGATTTTCAAAGTTGAAGTATAGAGTTGAGGAGAGAAGATTTTTTAGTATTGAAAACAAATAGTTAATTTTCATGTGCTCATGATAAGCGCTAATAAAATAGATTTAAAAGTTGTCACCCCATCTCAATTATCACCAATTACACACTAAATTTGCAAGGAGAGAGTTGCAGAGTTTGAGGGTTTGCATTATTAAAGTTGAATTACTCTATAGGACCATGAATTGAACCAAGCATGTGCTACATAATCCAATGTATTTTCAAGTTCACAATTTGGTGGCCTAAGATTTACTCTTGCTCTAAGTACTTGCCCTAGTTATTATTTTTCAAGCCCTAGATAAGCCCTAGTTGAGTAAATCATCTACTCTAAGAAAATTCCTTTGAAGAAGTATTCTTCAAGCCCTAGATAAGCCCTATTGAGTAAATCATCTAATCTAAGAAAATGCCTCCAAAGAAGTATTCTAGAAAATTTAATAATGAAGATAGGAGGCTAAAAGACAACTTCATTAAATAATTTCCTATCTTGAGGGAGGGAAAAGAGGTCACAGAGGGATGGGATGTATTGATGAATGAAGTAAAGCTGAGATTGAAGGATAAATATGGAAATTTATGTGACACAAATATGCCCACGAGAGGCCTAGAAATCTTCAGATGGTGGTATGGTCAGGCTAATATAGGAATCTCAGTTAGCAATGTGTGGCAATATGACTTAAAAAAATTAGCAATGCTTACTATTTTTCTAGATGTTGACCTATGATTGGAATTGGTAGATGGATATGATCCTTCATCACATGAGATCAAAGATATAGATGGAGGTGTTCTATTGAAGATAAATGCTAACTCAATCAAAGAATCTTTTGGTCTTCACCCTATTGAAGAGGTAACTAATGTTATAGATTTTTAGACATTTGAGGAAGCTTTTGAGAGGGCAAGAAAGGATGTGCAACATAATTTGATAATCTCTTTCCTGAAAGAAGTAGATGAAGTGAAACTATCTCCCCTGACTATGTCATACACAATAGGAAATTGTGAGCACTATAATGATGCTCTATTAAATACCCACATTGCTCTATACTAAGTATTGGGATTGATAAACAAGAGAAAATTTAGCAAGACAACAATGTGGATGTGCTTGGGTATACAGAAGTATGGGGATCCTATGGTTTATGACTTCCCAAGATATATGGAGAGAAACATCAATGAAGGATTAACAACTTTAAAAAAGGGAGAGTCTATTGATTTCAAATGGTACTCATTATTGATGCATATGCTTCTCTTCTATAATAAAGACTATTTTGTAGAGGAAATAGATCTTGAACTTCAAAGAGATGGAGAGAGATTACTATTGGAAACAATTCTTCAAATTGTACATTGTCATTGATGTCACACAAATTTCAGTATTAACTGAGCAATGAAGAACTTCCAGTATTAAGCAAGCATATTCAATGTTTTCCGAGCAATTAGGCAATGAAGAGTATTCAATGTTAATCAAGTAGTCAACCAGTACACACACACACACACATATGTATGTATTATATGTATACATGTGTGTGTGTGTGTGTGTGTGTGTGTGTGTGTGTGTGTGTGTGTACATTAATATGTGTGTGCATTTGTACTATTAGAGTAAATGATTTATTTTATTTTATTTTATTAAATTACCTTTACTCGCTTCTTAAGATTTCCATTTATGCACATGCATTACCATTTAATACTTAATTATTAATTGTTAAATGTCATTTACCTCTTAGGGTTCCCCTTTTAGTTTTTATGATCTCCTTCTATAAGGATTGATCAATTGTATATTTTAATTCATTTCTTTTAGTCTGATAATATATTCTCATATATTTTCAAGCCAAACCCTTACCTTTTATTGTCTTTTTCTTCTCTGTGACAAGTTCTTGCATATAGGTGTTGTACTAGATTTATGGATTTGTTCTCATCAAAGCCTTCATGGTATCAGAGTTAGATTTTTTGTAGCTTGTTTAGGTTTATTGAAGAAAATAGGAACAAGGATTTTGGATCAGATCTGGTAATTTTTGGGTATTTATTGTGGAAATAAGGGGGTCTCAAAAATTTGGAGCTTTTTGAGTCTAGACAAACATTACGGTTGGATTTAGAGTGCATCAAAACCCATATTACCATATAAGGCACTTTGACTTTGGACATCATTGACAAGAGATGTAAAAAAAAATTTCTTCCAAGGCCTGTATAGCTTCTACACACATCTTGAGAAAAAAACACATTTGAAAAAAAAATCAAATAAAAACAAACCACTGCCCTTTATAAAAAAGGTGTAGCCAACGACCCGCTAGGCAACCACTACTATTGGGATCCATTGCCTACACACCACCACTGGGCCACCAGGCTAGCCCCGTCCAACCGATGGTCATATGGATGCTCAAGGGGGCTAATTTTAAGCCCCTAGCCCTTTTCTTAGGCCCTTCTTAAGAAAATAGGGTACCTATCAATTTGTTAGCTCTATCAGAAGCATACTATATCAAAATCGGGCAAATGAGATACCATCGGAAAGAGAATTCTAAAACAAACACATTGGCGTAGACTTTACTAGTGAATTTTTCTATTATGGTACCTATTTTTGTAGTCAAACTCAAATGATTTTTTTTGCATTCTGGTGGGTATAACTTGCTCATTTATGCTCTATTTTTTGATCTAGAAGAAGCGTCAAAAAGATCTCTTTGAGATGTTTCTAGTTTCTCTACTATGTTAATCATATTTTTTCAAAGGTAAACTTGACCTTCATTTTAAACTTTTTGTTCTCTCTCATTATAAGAAATATTTTATAGCTTCTGGGGTTTAGTTTATTGAATTGTAGGGGATGTTTTATTTCTTGTTTTATGTAATTTACTTCAATAAACTTAAAATTATATCAAAACAAAACCCCTTCCAAAAAATATGGCTAAGACCTCTTCTTGTCTAGAATTTTTGACCCCTCTTAACTATCACACATGGAATTCCCTCATGACATAGCTTCTCTAGTCAAAAGGGTTGTGGTCTTTTTTAGACGTAGTGCAACCAATTTTACAAAGGCCTTTCAAGCTCATGCAACATAGGAACAACATGGATGAGGCAATGGGGTTGATTTTTTTACATGTATCAAATAGTCTATAGTTTCATTTTGATGGGTGCAAGACCCCTCTATCAATGTGGACAAATCTTAATGGCTTTTTTGGTATAGTGAATGAGTTCAGGGCACTTTAGATTGGGGTAAAGCTTACTTCTCTTATACCAACTTCTTTTCCTTCTATTGAGGGCTTCTTAATGAAGTTCAAATAAAAATGATCTTTATTGTAGGGTTGTGAGAAGACCAAGACTGATGCTAGATGTATTTACCTAATTCTTTCTAATATTTGTGGAAACTTTTATTTATCTTTGCTTCTACCTTCCATTCCACCAGGGATGCTTTGAGTACTAGATTTACAATGCCATATTTTGAGGTTTTCTTGTGATTGTTTGACTCGAGAGAAAGCTAAGCTCTCTTAGTTGGATTCTCTCATAGGCTCATAGACTCATGCATTGGTAGCTCAGACATATTCTAGAAAGAAGGAGAAGAAACAAAAGTCACATCCTACAAAGTCTTAGATTGATTCTAGTCCTCAACTCTCATCAGGCCCACCTTCTCATAAGGGGAATAAATCAAAGCCACATAGACTAAAGTATGCTTATTGTAACAAGCCAATGTATCATCTTAAAATGGAAATAATTCCATGTTAAGAAAATTTAGCCCTCTTCAGGGGGTGTTTTGGGCCTTCATCAAGTTGTCCCCTATTTTTTGGCCCCTTCCCATCTTTTGTTCCTATTTAGGGCTCTATTTGGGCCTCCCTGAGCATTGATTTTCCCTTCTAGCTCATTTTCTAGGGGTCCTAAACCCTTGGGTCAAGGTCAACCTCAATATTGACCCAGGTAAAAGTTGACCTCAACCTTGACCCAAGTCCCCCTTTTCATCAAAATGTTTTCTAGATGCAAGGAGAAGTTCAAAAGTTTTTTTTCTCGCTTTCAGGTTGATTATTTTGGGTTTTGAAATGGTAAACTCTTAAATTGTATTTAATCTAGGTCCATTTCTAAGGGTTAAGGATTAATTAGAATTTAATTCTCCTATATCAGCCTTTTTAGAAGTTTGTGCCCTAAATTAGTATAGAAGGGACCCTTCCTCTCTCATTATCACATCCACTTTTCAAGATCAAGTAATCAAGTTTTGAGATCAAGTTTTCTCCCAAGAAAATTGAAGCAATAAAATCAAGTGAAAGAAATCACCCATTCAAGAATTTAAGTTCTCCATTGAAGATCAAGGATTCAAGCACTCAAGCCTTTGAAGGGATTTGGTTCAAGCATTCAAGATTTATCATTCAAACCCTAGATCTATCCATCATTGTGGTGTGATCTTCCTTCAAGATCCTTTGTTCATCTTCAAGATCTATTCATTCTTCCCTCAAGGTGGATTTCAAGCATGCAATCATGGAGGTTTTGATTTACATTTATGGTTTTGATTTTCATTATTAATTCCAAGCTTTCATATCAATTTACTTGTTTACATTTTCAAATACAATTGCATATCTATTGAATAGCATAGCTTCGTTGTTAGATCTACTTCTACTACTTGCTAGCATTCTCTATTTCAATTCCATTATTAAGGTTGATTCCAAACCAAAGTTTTATCAAGGCAAACCATTCATCCAAACAATAAAACCCTTTTTATTATCGATACAAGTGTGGGACTATGAGTATCAGTGTAGATCTAGATACCCTTTTCATTGAACTTTCAGGATCCACAATCAGAATTTTTGTCAAAGAAGTGCAATTCAAGGTCGAAAATAAAGTGGTAAGATTGTGCCTAGGGTAAGATCTTACCTTGCATTTGGGTCAAGTTCAACTTGGCTCAAAAAATAAAAGTATTTTTGGGTTTTGTAGATCTCACAGTGTCGGTCTAAGATCACAAAAATCAATAGTTTCTAAGACTGTTTGACAAGGTTTTAGTAAGTTCTTTTTTGGAGGTAAGTACTTTAATTTCTTCATTTCAATATTAGCATTTCCATATTTACATTCCATCCCCTGACAATTCATATGCATGTGTAGAATATGGGTTTAGGGTCTCTTTCATGTGCATTATTCTAAACCCTGTTCATCCATATTTTTACATCTTACATTTTGGTGAACCCATTTATGACAACTCTTTCTTTTTGGTTTTAGATTTGCATCTTGTCTTAAATCTTGCATATTTATAAAAGTAGATTTATTTTATGCTTAAGTTTAAAAAATACAAATTTTTTTTTGCAAATTTTTTTTCAAAATACAAAAATATATGCATTTTTCATGAATTTAGTGTTACTTTGTGTTCAACATGTATGATTTTTTATTGAATACTTTGATGAGGCTTTTATTACAAACAAGGATAGATCCCTTAATGAGGTACATGAAAGTGAGGATGAAAATTGTTTAAATGACATCTCCATTGATCCTATTCCTATTTAATCTTCCACTACAACCTCTTCAATTGATCTTTACCATAGGGTGTGTGGATGGTTACCTTCATGTTCCACTACTTACAAATTAATGCACCTAAAATGTTATATCCTCATGTAGACACCTAAAATTTTCCAAATCCCCTTATCTTGACTAATTAAATAAATATTTATTATTTATTTAATGACAGTCTTATCCCTACCTTTAATTAAATAAATTTACATTTATTTAATTATATTTTCCTTTCCTTGATTTAAATGAACTAAGATTTATTTAAATCCTAACCCATTCACTTTAATTAAGTAGTTCATTTACTTAATTAATCCTTTCCTAATCCCACTTGAAATTAAATATTAAATTTAATCCTATTTGAGCACATGGCTCCTACCTTTAACGCTCACTTAACCTCACTTTCCTAACCTAACCCATCCTTCTAACCTAGGTCAATCCACTTATCCACTAATTAATCCTAGTTCCTCATCTAATCACATCACTAATCATTTTCACAATCCTGATCAAAGGATTAGCAAACCCTAGTCACATGTGACTTGTGACTCTTACACACTTACACACTTGTCCCCCTTCACATGTGAACCAAAGGTGTCTCACACATGTGTGAGAAACCTTGATCCTCTAGCCCTCTTACACCTATCATTGACCCATCACTTTCAAATGTGTCTCACACATGTGTGAGGAAACATGATCTTAGACACCTCTTACACGTGTCATAGAGATGTCACCATCAAAAGTTGCTCACACATGTGTGAGCATCTTGCCCCCTTTGAATGGTCAAAAACTCTAATCCACATGGAGTCTACTTGGCCTCCACCTCATGGACACCTCATTGATCCTGAGAGTTCCTAGCCATTCATCTTGCATTGAATCTCAGTCGTCTGTTGTTGAGATAATGGGTCTTGCACTCATTGCATAATATTGTTATTTTATTATTTTATTTTATTATGTAATGTCGTGCCTAGATGGACATGCAACATGTAAAGATTTCCCTAGAATATTCTTGATGAGTTGTATTGTAACATTGTGAAAATATTTTATGTAATTATTTAATATTGGGGAAAAGAATTAAATGCCCAATATTAAATGTGGGGTCAGTGGGTTAGGTAGCACATGGTTTTAGCACATGATTTATGTAATACCACTTGGTGGTTTTGTGGGACTTGCTACTATATAAGCAGCCACAAGGGTAGTTGTTGTAGAGAGAGTGAGAAGAAGGAAAAAAGGCAAGAGTCAAGCGGGACAAGGCTTGACAAGTTAGCCAAGGGAGCATTTGTGAAGGTTGGAAGCATGGCATGGGATGTGTGGATTCATGCTTGTTCACATAGTTTTCTCGGTTGTGGCTATGGCCATGAAGGCTTCCATGGTTGTATGGCAATGGTATTTTTTGCTGAATAATACATGGTGATGGATGTTTTTGGAGGTTGGGTTTTTCCCTCAATGAGGGTTTCCTAGGGTATATCTTGTGTCACATTTTGTGGGTATGTTGTCTATTCTCTTGTATGTGAATTTTAATTCAGTATTTATTTCAGATCTATTATGGGTTATGTGGAAATGGTTATATTTTTTATTGCCAAGTTTCCTTACAAGTGGTATCAGAGCTATGGTTTTATTATTGTAACCCTAAATTGAATCCATAGGAATGCATGAGAGGATAAAAGAAAAGGACAAGATATATGAATGATTTATTGCAGATCTAAGGGTTTTTGGTTTGCTGTTATGATGGGATGTTAAAATATTTGGGCATGTGAAATTTTTTGGACAAAAAAAATTTTCGGATGTTTCATTTAAAATGAGGGTTTTGGGAGTTAGCATGTAGAAATGACCTCCTGGGTAAAAACAAACCTCACCATTGGATCCGGGTCAACATTTCCATAAATTTTGATATATAATATGCCCTAATTTGGCCATGTTCAGAGGAAATGAAAGAGTTTTTTGGTTTCAGCCCATGATGGCCGTCAAATTTAATCCGGTCAAAATTTTTCATCACTGAAAAAAATTAAAAATTAAAAATCATACTGAAAATGGTAAAAAGACTGTCTTAGTAAAACGGCCATAACTTTCTCTCAGAATATCAGATTTTAGAGTTCTTATAGGCGTTGGAAAGCTAATTCAGAGAACTAAAAAATGGTGTAGGTTTGGTTCTATGATTTTAAAATTTTGTTAGGTTTTCAGAGTCCTAAAGTCAGATGTTATTTATTTTGAGCATGGATTAGGGCATAAGTTGGGCATACGGAATCAAATTTTGGACTTCGAGTAGTCAACGGAAAGCTCTTGGAGAGTTCTACACATTGGTTCAAATTTGGTGTAGATTTGGCATGATTTATTTATTGATATATTAATCTGAACAGTTTATAGGTATATTTTAACTATGGTAACATTGTGAGTTTATGGCATTGGAGATTTAAGATTTGATGTCATTGTATACTCGGTTCATATTTTACATTGGTCTCATGATGATATGGTTATCAGTGTTTGCTTTGGATATGCATGATGACTTGTTGGGTCTACAAGTTGTATAGTGTTGTAAGCAGTCTATACTTATAGGTTGCATTTATAGCTTGGTTATGGGTTGTCTTTGCCCATTGATCTTTCATTATTGATGGATATTCAAATTGGTGGCTTGGATTTGGGTTGTCTATGCCCTAAGTCACATGATTTGCTAATTTCTTCATGTAGAAAGGATGAGATGTTGTTACCAGGGACAGTCATGGTGGAGGATTGTGGTTGACTATTTTATGCTAACAGGTTAAACATATTGAGAGCCAGATGCTCAGTTTACAAATGTGATCATGGTGTCATGGATTTTGGCATGACATGATTGGATATATAGGTACATCCTTGATGTTCATTAGCTTGGATTTTTGATTTAGTTATGGTGGTATATCTTCTTGGTTGAGGATCATGGTTATTTGGTTTCTTTTGAGGAGCTCATGATGTTCACTTTGATTTCTTTGATGGTTTGATGCTTTGGTTGATTCTCATGGTTAGAGGATGGATTTTTTCATCATATGTCATGGATAGCTTGGATACACGATTTAGTGGGAGCTTGTGACAGTGATGGGGTGACAGTGCAGGATTAGTTCCTGGTTTGGTTTGGATCTTCATGTAGGAGATGGATTTTATGATGCCATAGGTGACTTGGTACCACAGTTGAGTGGGAGTTGTTGGCATTGATATATTTATTGAGTGTTTGCAGATGTTGGAAGTTTGTCTTAGATCTTGTTGCTGCAGAAGCGTCTTTGACATTTGCATGGTGCACTTGTTATCTTCATGAAGATGTTTAGATCTTGAGGACTCATGGATTTCTTGGTTATCTTCATGGTATGTGGAGATGGTTCTTCCTGGTATGTGGAGATGGTTTTCTTCATGGTGTGTGGAGATGGTTGCATCTTGAGGACTCACAGGGTTCTTGGCAAAAGTGTGGTTTATATTTTTTATTTGGCATGTTATCCTTAGTATGAGGATGGTTTCATTATTATGTCATGGTATACTCTTGATATGCGTTTAGAGTTGTGACATGTTATAGTATGTTCATATGGAGCATGTTATCTCTTTAGTTGAGATGGTAAGATCATGTTGTCATGTTTATGTTCCTAAGGCCATGGTTGGAACTTTGACATTGATCTTGGTTTAGTTTCTTGGTATTGAGTACACTGATCATAAGTTGGATACTTCATGATATTGCTATGTTGCATTTGGAGTTGACATGGATTAATTGGTTACAGGTGCTCATGGATACTTAGAGATGGTGGTGACGCTGATTTCTCTTGGATTAGAGAAGTATTTGTTGGGACAGTTGATGGTTTCAGCAGGAAGTCCGAGGGGCAGTCACTTGATATGGACTTGAGAAGAGATTTTTCTTACATGAGTCTTGGTTGGAGACTTGGGTATCTTGATGAGCATTCTCATTCCCCACTCTTGGTCTACTCGGCGGTTTGCTACTTGAGAGGTATATCCCATTGTTTTTTCTTAGTTGCATTATATTTATGCTTGTCTTTCATGGATATGGATCTTGAGCTATAGTACATGAGTTAGTTCTAGAGGGTTCATTTGAGAGATGGTTTAGCATTGGTTATCTCCATATGCATATGTTGTTATGCTGGTTGAATTTGGGAGATGGTTTTATATTGGGCATTTTCTTTGAATTAGGAATGGTTATTCCTTGGTTTAGGAATGGTTTTATTGAGTTTGATCTTCCTATGAGAGGCTTACATCCATGATGAGTTATATGGTATGGGTTGGGTGTTGTTGAGGCTTCTTTTTGGGGTTTTATGGAGGAGATCATACTTGCACAGTTTACATCTAGAGGTGTGTGTAGAAGGACTTGATACAGGTTATGATTTGCATGATTTCTCTAGTCTTGGTTATCTTCCTAAATGTTTAGTTTTTCTTACATTGGATTTGAGATTGGTTAGAGATTGTGATCACTAGTTTGTGCTCATGCATGTCATGTGAGAGATAACATGGTTATTTCTTTCTCTTTCCTCTGTTGGTTGTGGAGAATTTGGCAAACTATTGGAGACTTGTTATGAGAGTTATTCTTGCAGGATATTGGTTTATGTATTGTGGATGTCCTTGATACTACATGGATTCACTTCTTTGAGATGTTGTGAGTGGATTAGTTATAGATTTGACATTATCTTTTGCAGTGGGAGCTTCTTGGTATATATGTGGTAGGTATTGCTCTTGAGGCTTGTGATTGCAGGTTATAGATTGGATATGTCGGTGATATGAGATTCACTTGTTATACCTTTGAGGTATGGATAGTTCGATGGGTTTGGCACTTGTTGTGGGTGCTATTTTAGCTATGGATATTTTGACAACTACAGATACATGTGATTACCTTTGGATCAGGTTATTTGTGCTTGAAATTTTAGTTGGTACAAGATTTTATGATCTTCTAATGCGATAGGTTGGGTGGCTTTCTCTTTGGATGGCTTCTATGTATGTCCAGTGGTAGTGGCATAATAGGAGGTGAGATCATTCATGTTTGAGATGTTGGATACTTTGATTTTGTTGCGGGTACCTTGATGGAGCACTTGGTGTATTTTGATCCATGATGGTGGATGTGCTTGGAGGTATTGTTCCCTTGTTCATTTATGTGGCTACGGATTGACCCTATGCAATGTATACAACAAGTAGGAGATTGTTGAGATAATGGGTGTTGCACACATTGCATAATATTGTTATTTTATTATTTTATTTTATTATGTAATGTTGTGCCTAGATGGACGTGCAACATGTAAAGATTCCCCTAGAATATTCTTGATGAGTTGTATTGTAACATTGTGAAAATATTTTATGTAATTATTTAATATTGGGAAAAATAATTAAATGCCCAATATTAAATGTGGAGTCAGTAGGTTAGGTAGCACATGGTTTATGTAATACCACTTGGTGGTTTTGTGGGACTTGTTACTATATAAGCAGCCACAAGGGTAGTTGTTGTAGAGAGAGTGACAAAAAAGAAAAAAGGCAAGAGTCAAGCGGGACAAGGCTTGATAGGTTAGCCATGGGAGCATTTGTGAAGGTTGAAAGCATGGCATGGGATGTGTGGATTCATGCTTGTTCACATAGTTTGCTCGGTTGTGGCTATGGCCATGAAGGCTTCTATGGTTGTATGAAAATGGTATTTTTTGCTGAATAATACATGATGATGGATGCTTTTGGAGGCTGGGTTTTTCCTTCAATGAGGGTTTCCCAGGGTATATCTTGTGTCACATTTTGTGGGTATGTTGTCTATTCTCTTGTATGTGGATTTTAATTTCGTATTTATTTCAGATCTATGATGGGTTATGTGGAAACGGTTATATTTTTTATTGCCAAGTTTTCTTACATCCATTGCATCTCTTTTCCTATAAAAGGAGAACCCTCTCCTCATTTCCATCATCTACCATCTAGCCCATTGTTATGCTGCAAGATTTGTGAGCAACCACATCCGAATAACAATGAAATCATCATCCACTTGGTGATTTCATGAGATTTGCATGAGTAGATTAAGCTATTTTGATTTCATGTTATGCTTATTTACATGGTTCTCTTGCATATTCTGAGGTTTACATAATCATGTAGGAATATGCATTAGTTGCTTAGTGTTTATTCCTCTTATTACATTTTTATGCAATACATTTTGGCATGTGCAGCGAGACCCACTTCACGGGTTCAAACTAATGATCTAATGTGTTTTTGAGTATTTTGTGAGTTTTTAAGCTTGTAGGTTAAAGACTTGCATTTGGAGATCAAGTTTCATGAGGAGCCTCTAATCAAGCCATAAAGTCCATCATCGCATTTGGAGTGCATAAGGGAAGTTTGTTTTTGACATAAAACACTCTATATTTTCTTATCGCTTTATTTCCAAGTTTTAGGGGTACATATACATTGAATATACTCTTCATTATTAGGAAAATATTTTTAAAAAAATATACTCCTTTGTTAATAGATAAATAGATTTTTTTTTAAAGAGAGGGGTGGGTCAGTTTCGTTTTATTTTATTTTGTTTCTACATATTTCTCTTAAAATCATTTATATTTATATTTATTAAAAAAAAGGGGTTAGCATTTATATATATTAAAAAATTGTTTGGTAGCATTTTTATAATATATAAATTTTAAATTTTAAAAAAAATCAAATTAATTTAATTTTTTTTTAAAGAAGTTTTTTTAACTGTTCTTTTTGTGGTTGCAGGCCACCGCTGTGTCGCCACCTGCCACCATGGCCCCTGCTCCCCTTTCCTACAACCTAGTGGCTCCCTTCTTCTACCCCACCACATCATCCACCTCCACTCTTGTAGTCTCCGCTACCGCTCGTAGCTACCCTTCATCCACCATCGTTCGCAACAAATGCCAACTTCCAGCCCGCCACCTCCGTGCGCCGCTTTGCCTCACCACTTCACTCACATGCTTGTCAGCCGCTCCCCATGACTGAACACCCTGCTCAACCCGTGGTGGCTCCACTCATCGCCTGCCACCACAAATCCCTACATTTGCTACAGTGCAACCTCTCCTCTACCGAACACTTTGTTGAGATAATGGGTGTTGCACACATTGGATAATATTGTTATATTTTATTATTTTATTTAATCATGTTATATTCCACTTAGATGGACGTGCAACATGTAAAGATTCCCATGGAATATTCTTGATGAGTTGTATTGTAACATTGTGATAATATTTTATGTAATTATTTAATATTGGGAAAAAGAATTGAATGCCCAATATTAAATGTGGGGTTAGTGGGTTAGGTAGCACATGGTTTTAGCACATGGTTTATGTAATACCACTTAGTGGTTTTGTGGGACTTGCTACTATATAAGCAGCCACAAGGGTAGTTGTTGGTGTGATAGAGAGTAAGAGTGAGAAAGGCAAGAGTTGAACGGGACAAGGCTTGACAGGTTAGCCAAGGGAGCATTTGTGAAAGTTGGAAGCATGGCATGGGATGTGTGGATTCATGCTTGTTCACATAGTTTGCTCGGTTGTGGCTATGGCCATGAAGGCTTCCATGGTTGTATGGAAATGGTGTTTTTGCTGAATAATACATGGTGATGGATGCTTTTGGAGGCTGGATTTTTCTCTCAATGAGGGTTTCCCAGGGTATATCTTGTGTCACAAATTTTGTGGGTATGTTGTTTATCCTCTTGCATGTGGATTTTAATTCCATGTTTATTTCAGATCTATTATGGGTTATGGGGAAACGGTTATATTCTTTGTTGCCAAATTTCTTTACAAGTTGTATCAGAGCTATGATTTTATTATTGTAATCCTAGATTGAATCCATGGGAATGCATGAGAGGATAAAAGAAAGGGCAAGATATATGAGTTGTTTATTGCAAATCTGAGGGTTTTGGGTTTGCTGTTATGATGGGATGTTAAAAGATTTGGGTATGTGAAATTGTTGGACAAAAGGGTTTTTTGGATGTTTCATTTAAATGAGGGTTTTAGGGGGGAGCTTGCAAAAATGACCTGTTGGGTAAAAACAGACCTCACCATTGGATCTAGGTTGACATTTCCATAAATTTTGATATATAATATGCCCTATTTTGGCCATGTTCAGAAGAAATGAAAGATTTTTTTTGGTTTCAGCCCATGATGGCCGTCAAATTTAATCCCGTCGAAATTTTCATCGCAAAAATAAAAATAAAAAAATGAAAAATTGTACTGAAAATGGTAAAAAGACTGTCTTAGTAAAACGGCCATAACTTTTTCTTAGAATATCAGATTTTAGAGTTCTTATAGGCGTTGGAAAGCTAATTCAGAGCACTACAACATGGTATAGGTTTGGTTCTATGATTTTGATATTTTTTTAGGTTTTTAGAGCCCTAAAGGCAGATTTTTATTTTGAGCATGGATTAGGGCATAACTTGGGCATACAGAGTCAGATTTTGGACTTCGAGTAGTCAATGAAAAGCTCTTGGAGAGCTCTACACATTGGTTTAGATTTGGTATAGGTTTGGCATGATTTATTTGGTGATATATTGATCTAAACAATTTATAGATACATTTTGACTATGGTAACATTATGAGTTTATGGCATTGGAGATTTAAGTTTTGATGTCATTGTATAATTAGTTCATATTTCATATTGGTCTCATGATAATATGGTTATCAGTGTTTGGTATGGATATGTATGATGTCTTGTTGAGTCTACAACTTGTGTATTGTTGTAAGCACTCTATACTTATAGGTTACATTTATAGCTTGGTTATGAGTTTTCTTTGCCCATTGATCTTTCATTATTGATGCATATTCAGATTGGTGGCTTGGATTTGGGTTGTCTATGCCCTAAGTCACATGATTTTTTGACTTTTTCTTCATGTAGAAAGGATGAGATGTTGTTACCAGGTATAGTCATGGCAGAGGATTGTGGTTGACTATTTTATGCTGACGAGTGGGACATATTGAGATCCAGATGCTTGATTCATGGATGTGATCATGGTGCCATAGATTTTGGCATGACATGATTAGATATATAGGTACATCCTTGATGTTCATTAGCTTGGATTTCTGATTTAGTTATGGTGGTATATCTTCTTAGTTGAGGATCATGGTAATTTAGTTTCTTTTGAGGAGCTCATGATGTGCACTTTGAGTTCTTTGATGGTTTGATGTCTTGGTTGATTCTCATGGTTAGAGGATAGTATTTTCATCATGATGTTATGGATAACTTGGTTACATGGTTTATTGGGAGCTTGTGATAGTGATGGTGTGACAGTGTAGGATTAGTTCTTGGTTTGGTTTGGATCTTCATGTAGGAGATGGATTTTGTGATGCCATAGGTGACTTGGTATCATAGTTGAGTGAGAGTTTTTTTGGCATTGATATATTTATTGAGTGTTTGCAGATGTTGGAGGTTTGTCTTAGATCTTGTTGCTGCAGAAGCATCTTTGACATTTGCATGGTGCACTTGTTATCTTCATGGTGTGTGGAGATGGTTCTTCATGGTATGTGGAGATGGTTTTCTTCATGGTGTATGGAGATGGTTGCATCTTGAGGACTCATAGGGTTCTTGGAAAAGGTGTGGTTTTTGCTTTTATTTGGCATGTTATCCTTGGTACGAAGATGGTTTCATTATTATGTCATGGTATACTCTTGATATGCATTTAGAGTTGTGACATGTTATGGTATGTTAATGTGAGGCATGTTATCTCTTTAGTTGAGATGGTTAGATAATGTTGTCATGTTTATGTTCTTGAGGCCATGGTTGGAACTTTAACATTGATCTTGGTTTAGTTTCTTGGTATTGAGTACACTGATCATAAGCTAGATACTTCATGATATTGCTATGTTGCATTTGGAGTTGGCATGGATTGATTGGTTACAGGTGCTCATGGATACTTAGAGATGGTGGTGATGCTGATTTCTTTTGGATTAGAGAAGTATTTGTTGGGATGGTTGATGGTTTTAGCAGGAAGTCTGAGGGGCAATCACCTGATATGGACTTGAGGGGAGATTGTTCTTATATGAGTCTTGGTTGGAGACTTGGGTATCTTGATGAGCATTCTCATTCTCCAGTCTTGGTTTACTTGGCGGTTTTCTACTTGAGAGGTATAGCCCATTGTTTCTCTTAGTTGCATTATATTTATGCTTGTCTTTCGTGGATATGGATCTTGAGCTATGGTACATGAGTTAGTTCTAGAGAGTTCATTTGATAGATGGTTTAGCATTGGTTATCTCCATGTGCATATGTTGTTATGCTAGTTGAGTTTGGGAGATGGTTTTATATTGGGCATATTCCTTGGATTAGGAATGGTTATTTCTTGGTTTAGGAATGGTTTATGAGTTTTATCTTCTTATGAAAGGCTTACATCCATGATTAGTTATATGGTATGGTTTGGGTGTTGTTGAGGCTTCTTGTTGGGGTTTTATGGAGGAGATCATACTTGCACAGTTTACATCTATAAGTGTGTGTAGAAGGACATGATACAGGTTATGATTTGCATGGTTTCTTTAGTCTTGGTTATCTTCCTGGATGTTTGATTTCACTTACATTGGATTTGAGATTGGTTAGAGATTGTGATCACTAGTTTGTGATCATGTATGTCATGTGAGAGATGACATGGTTATTCCTTTATCTCTATCCTTTGTTGGTTGTGGAGAGTTTGAGAGACTATTGGAGACTTGTTATGAGAGTTGTTCTTATAGGATATCAGTTTACGTATTGTGGATGTCCTTGATACTACATGGATTCGCTTCTTTGAGATGTTGTGAGTGAATTGGTTATATATTTGACATTATCTTTTGCAGTGGGAGCTTCTTGGTATATATATGGCAGGTATTTCTCTTGAGGCTTGTGATTGCAGGTTACAGATTGGATATGTCGGTGATATGAGATTCACTTGGCATAGGTATCGATAGTTGGATGGGTTTGGAACTTGTTGTGGGTGCTATTTCAGCTATGGATATTTTGACAACTATAGATACATGTGATTACCTTTAGATCAGGTTATTTGTTCTTGGAATTTTAGTTGGTACAGGATTTTATGATCTTCTAATGTGACAGGTTGAGTGGCTTTCTCTTTGGATGGCTTCTATGTATGTCTAGTGGTAGTGGCATAATAGGAGGTGAGATCATTCATGTTTGAGATGTTGGATACTTTGATTTTGGTGTGGGTGTGGGTACCAGGATAGAGCACTTGGTGTATTTTGATCCATGATGGTGGATGTGCTAGGAGGGATTGTTCCCTTGTTCATTTATGTGGCTACAGATTGACCTTATGCAATGTATACAACAAGTGGGAGATTGTTGAGATAATGGGTGATGCACACATTGCATAATATTGTTATATTTTATTATTTTATTTTATCATGTAATGTTCCACTTAGATGGATGTGCAACATGTAAAGATTTTCATGGAATATTCTTGATGAGCTATATTGTAACATTGTGATAATATTTCATGTAATTATTTAATATTGGACAAAAGAATTAAATGCCCAATATTAAATGTGGGGTCAGTGGGTCAGGTAGCACATGGTTTATGTAATACTACTTAGTGGTTTTGTGGGACTTGCTACTATATAAGCAGCCACAAGGGTAGTTGTTGGTGTGACAGAGAGTAAGAGTGAGAAAGGCAAGAGTTGAGCAAGACAAGGCTTGACAGGTTAGCCAAGGGAGCATTTGTGAAGGTTGGAAGCATGGCATGGGATGTGTGGATTTATGTTTGTTCACATAGTTTACTCATTTGTGCCTATGGCCATGAAGGCTTCCATGGCTGTATGGCAATGGTGTTTTTGTTGAATAATACATGGTGATGGATGCTTTTGGAGGCTGGATTTTTTCTTCAATGAGGGTTTCCTAGGGTATATCTTGTGTCACAAATTTTGTGGGTATGTTGTCTATCCTCTTGCATGTGGATTTTAATTCCATGTTTATTTTAGATTTATTATGGGTTATGTGGAAACAGTTATATTCTTTGTTGCCAAATTTCCTTACACACTTAAATCTCCACCCTAACACCACTCCCTCCTCCCTCCACCTCGCTTCACCTCATTGCTAACCCTTGGCTTGCATCTCATGCCATCGCCCTTCCACTGAACACCACCGCTGCCAACCCTAACTCCCACCTCTATGTGCAACAGTGCCAGCAAACACCAAACCCTGTAACCACTACCTCCTCCACTGTGAACACCCACTACCACTCCCTTCCTTTAACCTCGCTATGGCCTCTACCCTCCGTTGCGGCCCCCTTCTTCCCACCTCCAATCTATTGCCCCTCTACTTGTGGTGGCCCCCTCTACAACCAAACCCTCCCTCTACTCACATGCCTGCCGCTACGCACCACCCTCTCTCGACCGTTGGAGTCTCCACTGCCCCTTGTGCTCAGAGCTCCCCGCACGACCACTTCCCCCGTAGCCAATGTTGGCCACTCAACCCTTGGTTGTAGCTCCCTATCCGCTCACTGCATCCACTCCTCCCCACCTTCAAACCCCAACCATTGTGGCTCCTCCCTTCCACCACCCACTCTACTTGGCCAAACCCCACACCCTACTCTTCCACCCACCTGCAACTCCACCTCTACCCACCCTCCACCATTGAACCCTTCAACCACCTACATTTCTTTTTTAAAACAAAACAAAAACATATACTTTTTTTTACATTCAATTTATAAAGTGTATTTCCATTGTTCTTTATTTTCAGCAGAACATCTAGTTTTTTATTTATTTATTTTTAACACAAAAATGTCAAAAAAACAAAAAAAAATTTCTTGACATACTCTTAATCATCAAATTTTTGCTTGCAAGTCACTGATGTCAGCACTGCATCAGCAGTCCACATGCTCTTCTAAACCATAAGGAGCAACCTTTGGTTTTTTGCTCATAACTTGAGCATACAGACTCCGTTTTCACAAAATGAAATATCATCGAAAAGCTAATTTCAAGCCCATTGTCATAGTGCTAGTTTCATGAGATTTTGATGTAGTTTAGGTCTCTATTTTTTCTATTAAAGTCTAAACTTTATGTTAACCTTTTCATTGCAGGGTTGTTCCATGTTTGTCCTACATTTTTAATGCACTAACTTGTGGTTTTGTCGGGATCTTTTCTCATTAACCATATTGCTTGTTGGTTTTGGCTTTAAATTTGTTTTTGGAGTAAACTTGCATGAATAAACACTCATCTTTGAATGCATGATTAAATGCTAAAATAATCACACTCAATCTTGAATGCATGGTTAATTGAACATTTTTTCTTTGAAATGAATGACAACATAATCTTGAATGTGTAAGGATCAATGAACATTGCAATACACATTTCATTTTGGTGCTTAAAACAAACCATCACTCAATCTTGAATGCATAAAATGAACACTCTTTCCTTATCAAATTTTCTTATGTGGATGACTCCCACTTTGCTTATGTTAGCAAACTCCCAATTTGTATGACATTGTCAAATTGGAAAGAACATTGTATGCTATAAACATGTGTGCCTTCAAAATAGATTACAAAACCTAAAGTTTCATCGGGAAAGAATGTGTGTCTTTTGAACCCCAGGGCCACTTACGTATTCTCTCCCCTCGCACCTTTGGGTGATCTTGGGTGCACAAGAAATAAGTGGTTTTATTTTTCTTTTTTAGGAGGCCTGCTTGGGGATTTCATCACCCCTTGGGATGACCTCAACTCTAGTGTTCTGGTGGAGTATAAAAATTGGGAGGTGAATCGAAAGACACCTCTCTTGGAAGCATAATATTGTCACTCTTGGCTAAGCCCCAAAGAACTTTATACCTTTGGGAAGTGAAGGAAGAGATTTGGGTTATCGTCTCCCCACGACTGTGTGGCAATATTTTATTTCATCTATAGATTTGGGCCTCATGTACCTTGCAGATATCGAGGACACCCTCTAGTTGATCCCTTTACACCCTAGTTGAAACCTTATAGGATTATTGGTGTGTTTGACATGCTTGAGTGTTTGAAACCCTCCCCAATTGAAGGGGACACACCGGCTACACTTGCCTTGTACATATTTCCTTGTTTGATTTTGCATCTTAAACCTAAGCATCTAAAAAAATCATAAAACATAAAAACCCAAAAAAAATGATAAAAATTCAAAATCAAAAATTTTTCAAAAACAACAAAAAGAAGCTCTTGTTTTCTCCATCACTTCTTCTATCCATCCATCTCATCATCATCATGCATCTCTTTTCTTAATCACCTTCTTAATCATTCAAATTATTCCTCAAAATCTTAATCATCTCTATTCATCCAAATCATTTCCTCATCATTCAATCTTATGCATAATCTTCATCGTAATCATGGTTCATAATCCACATCAAGATCCAATTCCCTCATTCAATGATTCATCCTCATGATTCTTAATCCAATCCCTTGCCAAATTCCTTCTTTTCTAATCAATTTCTAATTTGATCCATTTACATCTTCAATTCAAAATCAATCAATCTTTCTTCATCTATCCAAATCTTCTTCTAATACAATTTTTCATAAAATCTTCTACTTTGGACACAAGAGCATTATCACGAACATTGGACTTTAATTCAAATCCCACATTCACTTGTTTAGAATATCATAGGGTTTTAATCACATCAAATCAAACCCTAATCCAATCAATATCAAATCAAATCAAATCAAATCAAATCAAACCAATTTCAAGTTAAATCCAAATCAAATCAACACAAATTCCAAAGCTCCTAGTCCTAAGTTCATATTCCATCCATCATGGAATCTTTTAGCACTCTTCATCTCACATCCATGGATCCAAATTTTCTTAATAAAATGGTTGACAATCTTCAAAGACAATATGGAGTTGTACCTCCTGTTCAACCTGCATATCAAATCCATCCTCAACACTTCATATCCAACTTCAATCCATCTCATGTTCATCATTCTTCTACCTTTGACAAGGGCAATCCACCTCATAATCCTTCAACTCCATACAATTCCATTCATAGCCCACACAATTACTCAAACACAAATTCCCTTGCCAATGAAATGGAGCAACTAAAGAATTGTCTTTTAGCAAGCCAATAGAAAGAGGACACCTTCCATGCCATGTGTCATCTTCCCCCATGTTTCAAAAACCATAGTCCTAATGTCCCATCCAACCCCAACCCTCCATGTAATCCACTACCCATAGTTACACCTTCACACAATCCTAATCCTCCAAAAAAATTATCCCCACCTTGTAAGGGGTATTTCTCATCATTCTTGGCTGTGTGTAAAATACAAAATGAAGAGAGCCAATCACCCCAAGTCATACTCCCCATTCCATCTCAAGAATTTCCTCCAAAGCATGACATTATAGATTCCTCTTCTCCCCTAGATCCAAGCATTTCCCCATCCCATCATTCCTCTATCCCTCAAGCTCCATTTATCCTCCTTAGTCCATCTCATGATTCCCTTCCTAATCAAGATTAGGACATTCCATGTACCACCAATTCCACTCCATCTCAATAGTTAGCATTCATAGACCCTCCACTTCATGCAGAAGTTCCTTCCACTCCATACACTAGCTCTCCTCCATGTCAAGATCAAATCACCCCATCTCATGGTCCCATTCCCTCCACTCCAACATATGATTCTAGTCCATCTCATGATCCACTCATTCCACCACATCATCCTCTTTTAAGTCAAGATCAAAGCACCCCTTCATTTGCCTCTCATGATCCCCATCCATCTCAAGATCCTATTATCCCTCACAATCCCCCTCATAATCCTAATCCTCCACATGATCCTATCACACCTATCCAATCCACTCATGAACCCCATCTACATGGACTCGCATCTTGTGTTGAAAATAATAAGTATCCCATTGAAGAAACAATGTCTTAAAATGTTGGTACACCTTCCACTTCTTCCAAATCCGCAATTCCCCCTTACAAACCCAAATGTAACCATCTTCCATATTTCAAGTCCATTTTGGGCCCTTATATCCATATTCCCATTCCTTCCTTACTTCCATCCATTCTAGGTCCTTATGTTCCACATCCAAACCCTTAAACCGTTCCTTCCATTTTGGGTCCTTACATAGATCCATCTACCATATCCATGTTTTCAACTTCATCCCCTCATCGTCCTAATCAAGATCAACAATAGCACACATCCTTGAATTCCTTACGACGTTCACCATCCCTAAGCTCTCCATCTCATTTACCTTCATCCACCCATACCATGGCCAATGGAAGCAAATTGAATGCTATAGAAAAAGTGAATATAGCCAAACATCCACAAAAGCCCAAGGATCAACATGTCCCTTCTAAACAACATGTTCAACAAAAGAAAAATATGATCCAAAGAAAAATCAAAAGGCCATAAGGGCTAAAAATACAAAATGCAAAAATTTTGTGGATACCAAAGCTACTTAATGTAGCAATGAATCTCAAATAAAGATTCAAAATGACATCCAATTTGGCTAATCCAAAGGCTTCCACATCCATTTTGGGTCCTTATATACCCAAATCCACCAGCCTAAATTCATCATCTCCTTCATCCATTTTGGGTCCCCATATCCCAAAATTCAACGTCTCGCCTACATATCCTCCACAATTTCCACCTTTCCATCACCCTTCAAGGTGTGTGCCAATGATGATCTTTCCACCTCCTTCATCTACTCATTCATAAGTCTTCCAACCTAGCATCCATCAACCATGTCGTCCTCCCACCCACTCCTCCCCCTTAATCCAAACCTTTTCATAGGTCATTGTCCTCCATTCCCCCAATCCACTTCATCCTTCTTTTCACTATCCTACCAACATCTATGAGAAAATAATAAAAATTCCTTGAAAATAAAAAAGACATAAATATCAAGGGATACCATCCATGAAAATAGATGCTTGAGTCCTCCCTTCATTTTCCTATCATGCATTCATTGCCTCCCTCTTCCACTTATCCATCCATTCACTTTTCCTCTTCCACTTGCACTCTACACTAGGGGCAAGCTCCATCTATACCACATTTCCTTACATATCTTCCATGCTTCCATCCATTGTTCATTATCCTTTTCCATCTTTGATCTTGACTTTCACTATCCTTTCATCCATTCATATGCACTTTCCATATCCCTTACGCATCATCCATACATTTTCCTACATACCTCCATAATCCTTTCATATATTTGATCTTGACATGCTATCCATATCCTACATTCCATAGTCCTTGTCATGTTCATTTCATCCATTTTCCATCCATACTCCTACATACTTCCCTCCTTCTATCATATTTCCTTGATCTTGGTCCATTTCATCCACTTCATATCCACATTTCATCCATATTATTCATATCATTATCCCTTTTCATAACCTCCCTCTCATATCCCTTATTCATTCCACTTTCATGCCCATGCTCGTGATCCATACTAGAGGCACATTAACATAAGGTTTATACATGATTTGGAAGAACACATGCCTTCTTTTCCTCCATAAGCTAGCCTTTGTTCCATCTTTCCATTTCCACACATCATTTCCCACCATATTTCCTTCCATTTTCCTATCCCTGGTATGGGGCATTTGGACTCCTTTGAAACATGGTCCTTTGCTCCACATTTTTCCAACACCATATCATTTGGCTCCTCATATCCTTTCACCATTCCTTTCATCCACTGACTCATGTTGCTTTTCCTCCATTTACCATGCCTTGGCTTTCCCTTTTCATTGGTCCCAATCCATTCTATCCCACATTCATTTGATCAATTCATTTCTATCTATTCTATACATTCGTTCATATCACATTCAATCTACTTCTTCCAACTCACTTCAATCGCATTCGTTATCCTCTAATTCAATCAAGTTTCCCTTCTTCTAATCCTTTTCACATATAATCGATTATACTCTAATCATTTTCATCCTATCGATATCTATTCTTCCAATCTCATCCCCGTTCATTCTTCTACTTATATTTCAGTTTCATCTATCCACCATTAAATAAAAAATAAAAAGATCTCACTATGCAATCAATACTAATTCAATCAATCTAATCTTGCAATCTTGAACATCAATCCTTAATCAATTCATTAATTTAACCCACTCAATTGATAATCCATTAACCATATTCAAACATCACTATCATGGGATGAATCCTTCCCAATCCTTGGATGTGCATTATGCTTATCGTTAGCTTTACCATCCTTAATCAATCATCATCAATCAATCCATTAATTGGTTTTCAGCTTGACAAGGGGCAAATTGTTGGTTTGCCTTTGGTTTTTTGTGCATGATTGCTTGTTACTTGTATGCATTAGTATTTTTTGCATTTATCATGGTCTTTGCATCCTATTGTCCCTAGGAATCATGGTCTTCCATATCATGGTTTCATAAGAAATATGGTTGTATTAGACCCTTTTTATCACGTACTTGACACATTGTCATCTTGGTTCCTCATACCTTGGTGCATAGTGTTGAATACAATATCAAACTTAGGTTGTTCGCACTATTGCAGCATCACTCTTATCCTTTTCCACTCCCTTCCGTGCTCTCATCCATTTTGAGAGAACATCTGTGTTCTCCTAACCCGCATGTCCTCTCGAGGGGGCATACCCTTTCCCCCTCGTCATCCTTCCTCATCCTTCCATGACTGGGGCATCATGCTACTAGTCTTATCTTCCCATCCACTATATTTTATTCTTCCTTGGTATAAAATTACTAATGCTATATCAAAGTGGGACAAAATGTAGGCACCTAAAATTTTCCAAATCCCCTTATCCTGACTAATTAAATAGATATTTATTATTTATTTAATGACAATCTTATCCCTACCTTTAATTAAATAAATTTACATTTATTTAATTATATTTTCCTTTCCTTGATTTAAATGAACTAAGATTTATTGAAATCCTAACCCATTCACTTTAATTAAGTACTACATTTACGTAATTAATCCTTTCCTAATCCCACTTGGAATTAAATATTAAATTTAATCCTATTTGAGCACATGGCTCCTACCTTTAACTCTCACTTAACCTCACTTTCCTAACCTAACCCATCCTTCTAACCTAGGTCAATCAACTTATCCACTAATTAATCCTTGTTCCTTATCTAATCACATCACTTATCATTTGCACAATCCTAATCAAAGGATTAGCAAACCCTAGTCACATGTGACATGTGACTCTTACACACTTACACTCTTGTCCCCCTTCACATGTAACCAAAGGTGTCTCACACATGTGTGAGAAACCTTGATCCTCCAACCCTCTTACACCTATCATTGACCCATCACTTTCAAATGTGTCTCACACATGTGTGAGGAAATATGATCTTACACACCTCTTACACATGTCATAGACATGTCACCATCAAAGGTTGCTCACACATGTGTGAGCATCTTGCCCCCTTTGAATGGTCAAAAACCCTAATCCACATGGAGTCTACTTGGCCTCCACCTCATGGACACCTCATTGATCCTAAGAGATCCTAGCCATTCATCTTTCATTGAATCTTAGTCATCCGTTGCATCTCTTTTCCTATAAAAGGAGAACCCTCTCCTGATTTCCATCATCTACCATCTAGCCCATTGTTATGCTGCAGAATTTGTGAGCAACAACATCCCAATAACAATGAAATCATCATCCACTTGGTAATTTCATGAGGTTTGCATGAGTAGATTAAGCTATTTTGATTTCATTTTATGCTTATTTACATTGTTCTCTTGCATATTTTGAGGTTTTCATAATCATGTAGGAATATGCATTAGTTGCTTAGTGTTTATTCCTCTTATTACATTTTTATGCAATACATTTTGGCACGCTCGATGGGACCCACTTCATGGGTTTGAATTAACGATCCAATGTGTTTTTGAGTATTTGTGAGTTTTCAAGCTTGTAGGTTGAAGACTTGCATTTGGAGATCAAGTTTCATGAGGAGCCTCTAATCAAGCCATAAAGTCCATCATCATGTTTGGAGTGCATAAGGGAATTTTTTTTTGACATAAAACACTCTATATTTTCTTATCGCTTTATTTCCAAGTTGTAGGGGTACATATACATTGAATATACTCTTCATTATTAGGAAAATCTATAAAAAAGAAATACTCCTTTGTTAATAGATAAATAGATTTTAAAAAAAAAGAGGGGTGGGTCAGTTTCATTTTGTTTTATTTTGTTTCTACATATTTCTCTTAAAATCATTTATATTTATTTTATTTTATTTTTAAAGGGGGGTTAGCATTTATATATATTAAAAAGTTGTTTGGTAGCATTTTTTTAATATATAAATCAAAAAATTTAAATTTAAAAAAAAAATCAAATTAAATTTTTTTTTTTAAAATGTTTTTTTAACTCTTTTTTTGTGGTTGCAGGCCATCGCTGCGGTGCCACCCACAAGCGGTGCAACCACCACCATGGCCCCCGCTCCCCTTTCCTACAACCCAGTGGCTCCCTTCTTCTACCCCGCCGCTTCATCCACCTCTGCTCTTGTATTCTCCACCACCACTTGTAGCAACCCTTCATCCATCGTTGTTTGAGGCAAACGCTAGCTTCCAGCCTGCCACCTCCGTGCACTGCTTGGCCTCACCACTTTACTCACGTGCTTTTCAACCGCTCCCCGCAGTTGAACACCCTACTCAACCCATAATGGCTCCACTCGTTGCCTGCCACCACAAATCATCACGTCCGCTTCTGCGCAGCCTCTCCTCTGCCGAATGCTTAACTCTCCACCCTGACGCCACTCCCTCCTCACTCTGCCTCACTTCACCTCATCGCTAACCCTTAGCCTGCATCCCGTTCCATCGCCCTTCTATTGAATGGTGCCACTGCTAACCCTAACTCACATCTCTGTGTGTAATCACACCCACAAACACCAAACCTTGTAACCATCACCTCCTCCACTGCAAACACCCACTACCACTCCCTTCCTTCAACCTCGCCAGGGCCTTTGCCCTCCGCTGTGGGCCCCTTCTTCCTACCTCCAACCTACTGCCCCTCTGCTCGTAGTGGCCCCCTCTGTAACCAAACCCTTCATCCGCTTGCTTGCCTGCCACTATGCACCACCCTCTCCTGACCGTTGAAGTCTCTACTGCCCCTATGCTCAGAGCTCCCCGCACCACCACTTCCCCCACAACCACTACTGGCCGCTCAGCCCTCAGTCATAGCTCCCCATCTGCTTGCTGCATCCGCTCCTCCCCACCTTCAAACTCCAACCACCAGCTCCTCCCTTTCACCGCCTACTTTGCTCAGCCAAACCCCACATCCTGCTCCACCACCTGCCTGCAACTCCACCTCTGCCCACCCTCTGCCATTAAACCCTTCTACCTCCCGCATTTTTTTTTAAACAAAACAAAAACATATACTTTTTTTTCACATTCAATTTATAAAGTGTATTTGCATTGTTCTTTATTTTCAGCAGAACATCTAATTTTTTATTTATTTATTTTTATCATAGAAATGTCAAAAAAAAAAAAATATATTGCTTGATGTGCTCTTAACTATCAAATTTTTGCTCGCAGGTTGCTGATGTCAGCACTGCATCAGCAATCCACATGCCCTTCTAAGCCATAAGGAGCAACCTTTCATTTTTTGCTCATAACTTGAGCATACGGACTCCGTTTTCACAAAACAAAATATTATCGAAAAGCTGATTTCAAGCCCATCGTCATAGAGCTAGTTTCATGAGATTTTGATGTAGTTTAGGTCTCTATTTTTTCTATCAAAGTCTAAACTTTATGTTAACCTTTTCATTGCAGGGTTGTTCCACGGTTGTCCTGCATTTTTAATGCACTAACTTGTGGTTTTGCAGGGATCTTTTCTCATTAACCATATTGCTTGCTGGTTTTGGATTTAAATTTTTTTTTAGAGTAAACTTGCATGATTAAACACTCATCTTTGAATGCATGATTAAATGCTAAAACAATCACACTCAATCTTGAATGCATGGTTAATTGAACATTTTTTCTTTGAAATGAATGACAACATAATCTTGAATGTCTAAGGATCAATGAACATTGCAATACACATTTCATTTTGGTGCTTAAATTGAACCATCACTCAATCTTGAATGCATAAAATGAACAATCTTTCCTTATCAAATTTTCTTATGTGGATGACACCCACTTTACTTATGTTAGCAAACTCTCAATTTGTATGATGTCAAATTGGAAAGAACATTGTATGCTATAAACACATGTGCCTTCAAAATAGATTACAAAACCTAAAGTTTCATCAGGAAAGAACGTGTGTCTTTTGAACCCTAGGGCCACTTATGTATTCTCTCCCCTCGCACCTTCTGGTGATCTTGGGTGTACAAGAAATAAGTGGTCTTATTTTTCTTTTTTAGGAGGCCTACTTGGGGATTTCATCACCCCTTGGGATGACCTCAACTTTAGTGTTCTGGCGGAGTATAAAAATTGGGAGGTGAATCGAAAGACACCTCTCTTGGAAGCATAATATTGCCACTCTTGGTTAAGCCCCAAAGAACTTTATACCTTTGGGAAGTGAAGGAGGAGATTTGGGTTACCGTCTCCCCCCCGCTATGTGGCAGTATTTTCTTTCATCTACAGATTTGTGCCTCACGTATTTTGCATATATCGAGGACGCCCTCTAGTTGATCCTTGTACATCTTAGTTGAAACCTTATAGGATTGTTGGTGTGTTTGATGTGCTTGAGTGTTTGAAACCCTCCCCAATTGAAGGGGACACATCGGCTACACTTGCCTTGTACATATTTCCTTGTTTGATTTTGCATCTTAAACCTAAAAATCCAAAAACATCATAAAACATAAAAACCAAAAAAAAAATGATAAAAATTCAAAATCCAAAAAAAAAAATCAAAATTTTTTCAAAAACAACAAAAAGAAGCTCTCATTTTCTCCATCACTTCTTCTATCCATCCATCTCATCATCATCATGCATCTCTTGTCTTAATCACCTTTGTAATCATTCAAATCATTCCTCAAAATCTTAATCATCTCTATTCATCCAAATCATTTCCTCATCATTCAATCTCATCCATAATCTTCATCGTAATCATGGTTCATAATCCACATCAAGATCCAATTCCCTCATTCAATGATTCATCCTCATGATTCTTAATCCAATCCCTTGACAAATTCCTTCTTTTCTAATCAATCCCTAATTCAATCCATTTACATATTCAATTCAAAATCAATCAATCTTTCTTCATCTATCCAAATCTTCTTCTAATACAATTTTTCATAAAATCTTCTACTTTGGACATAGGAGCATTATCACAAATATTGGACTTTAATTCAAATCCCACATTCACTTGTTTGGAATATCATAGGGTTTTAATCACATCAAATCAAACCCTAATCTAATCAATATCAAATCAAATCAAAATCAAATCCAACCAATTTTGAGTCAAATCCAAATCAAATCAACACAAAGTCCAAAGCTCCTAGTCCTAAGTTCATATTCCATCCATCATGGAATCTTTCATCACTCTTCATCTCACATCCATGGATCCAAATTTTCTCAATCAAATGGTTGACAATCTTCAAAGACAATATGGAGTTGTACCTTCCGTACAACCTGCATATCAAATCCATCCTCAACACTTCATATCCAACTTCAATCCATCTCATGTTCATTATTCTTCTACCTTTGACAAGGGAAATCCACCTCATAATCCTTCAACTCCATACAATTCCATTCATAGCCCACATAATTCCTCAAACACAAATGCCCTTGCCATGGAAATGGAGCAACTAAAGAATTATCTTTTAGCAAGCCAACAGAAAGAGGCCACCTTCCATGCCATGTGTCCTCTTCCCCCATGTTTTGAAGACCATAGTCCTAACGTCCCATCCAACCCCAACCCTCCATGTAATCCCCTACCCATAGTTACACCTTCACACAATCCTAATCCTCCAAAAACACTATCCCCACCTTGTAAGGGGTATTTCTCATCATTCTTGGCTAAGTGTAAAACACAAAATGAATAGAGCCAATCACCCCAAGTCATACTCCCCATTCCATCTCAAGAATTTCCTCGAAAGCATGACATTGTAGATTCCTCTTCTCCCCTAGATTCAAGCATTTCTCCATCCCATCTTTCCTCTATCCCTCAAGCTCCATTTATCCTCCTTAGTCCATCTCATGATTCCCTTCCTAATTAAGATTAGGACATTCCATGTACCACCAATTCCACTCCATCTCAAGAGTTAGCATTCATAGACCCTCCACTTCATGTAGAAGTTCATAATTGTTCTTACTACTATTACTTAGCCTCAACTAACTCAACTCCCTCTATATGACTCAACATCTATATACTCTATTTACTCAACATTTACTGAAATCAATTTATATAGGAATACTTGGTGACCAAAGACTTGCTCAACTCTTATAGAGCTCAACATATAGAAGATTGTCTACAAGTCTTTACAAATACATGACTCAGCCTATATAGAGTGACTCAATTGCAGTGATGATTGACGAACTCTAGCTTATATATGACTAAGTGTTTGACACTAATAGACAACAAAACTTAGAGAGATCAACAATCTCCCCCTTTGACATTAGTGGGAAAAACACTCTATCATGATTACATATTTACAATACAATTCAAAATATATAGTACTCCCCCTATGCCTATGACTCATTCCTTAAAGGACTTATAAAAAAATTCTTTTACAATTTACTCATATATACAATACATATGTTACATGACTCAAATAGTCTAATTTTTCTTGTCATACCTTTGTGTTGACTTCTCTTCTTCTGTTATTCATTTGAGATTTGCATCTTTGATTATATATTTTTATCCAATCTATTCATCTTATCCCCCTTGAATTCTTTGTTTCTTTCTTATCTTATCCCCCTTGATTTTGTCACTTATTTCTATTGTTGAGGTTGGGAGGATGGAATCAAACCATATTTGTCAATAAATGGTTTATGAGTTTGGATAATCGTGGCAAGAGCATGATCCTATGTGGTTCTTAATGATTCCAAAAAAAAATTCTTTATCTCCAAATTGGAAACTAAGTCAATTAAGCTATCAATATAGAGAGATTATGATATATTTGAACTATATCCTTTGCTAAATCCAACTCTTGTTGCATGACCTCCAAGCGAGGTATCAACATTGATTGTATGGAGATAAGCTTGGCCCTCATTCTACTATTTGTTTTGTGTAGCTTAGCCAACTTCCCTTGAGCAAATAATAATCTATTATAGTGCATGGAACTTGATCTAATTGATTATGAGATAGAGCTTTCTGATAATTTTAAATCAACCTGAATCTTGTGAATGCTTGCTTGAAATTCATTTGTGAATTTGGGTACATCACAAAGAATATTATACAGATCTTGTATTTTCTTCACAAGTTCTTTTTGATTCTATACAAGTGTATATAGTTCAACCTTCCTCAAAAAATCAAAGTAAAAAAATTCCAATACCTTCTTCTCAAACTTCCTCTCTAACCAGGCCATTAAATTTTCATTTGCTTCTATATCCTTAGTGTTGACTTTCTCAACAATTTTCACTAGCTAAGAGATAATAGGGGCATGTTCATCAATGTTGAGAATCAAATGCATCAACAAATATATATTTGATATCATGAAACACTTTCCTTTGTTATTGCTCTCTTCTCATCTCTTCTTGTCTATTCTTCCTTGCCAAAATATCTTGTAATATTACTATTTTCTCAAACATGAGATTCTTCAAATCCCAATTAGGCAATTCAATAGTTTCATCCAAGGTAACAAATTTACCTGGAGAATTGTCCTACTTCTTCTTCCCTTTTCCTCTTAGGAGCATTTTTGTTTGGCATAGCTAAGGCTAGAGTAGGTGAAGGGGTTTCATCACTTGGTCTAACTTGAGTATAAGTGCTAGAGACAATAATGGTAGCACTCAGCATGATTTTTTTTGTATGGGTTTACACTATTGTGTAGATGTGGGATATGAAATTACTAGTGGTGGAGTATGAGATTTTGCACTTGGCTTTGTCTTGAGATTTCATTCTTGACCTCTTCCTTTTCCTTCTCCTTTTTTTTTTATTCTATCTCTTTATTTCCCTCATCTAGATGTGTTGAGACTTGTGGTCCTTGTTGACCTAGAGTAGACTGGCTACATTCCATTCTTTTCCTTGCTTGTTTTTCTCATCTAAAGCCTTGGTTGCTTCCTCATCCTTTTCTAATTCATCAGTACTTGTTTGAAATTAAGCAGGAGGGTTAACATCTAGAGTTGGTTTCTCTCCTATTTTGGGATATTTTTTTATTTTTTGTATCATAGGGGTGTCAAGTGTGGTGGAACATATAGGGGATACAGTACCCTTTTCATATGAGCTTAGTACACTTGTGTCTTCTTCATCACTTGGTATATCTTCAACAGATACCTCATCTTCAATCTCATGTATACCTCTTTTATCTTTCCCATCCTTGTTAGCATCTTCATTAGTTAGTCCAAAAATGTTCTTCTACAATAATTTATTTTTCTATACAACAACCTCAACTTTATTTTGTAATATCATTAATTCTCTATATTTAGGAACAAATCTATTCCTATACTTATCCAAAAATGTTTGCTTTTTCTTAGTTGATAGCTCATGCATAATTTTGGCTAATGTCCCTTCTCTTATTTTCAATTCAATTATTCTTGCATGTTGCCACTTGACATCAATTCTATTATACAATTCAACAGGAATCTTTCATCCTATCTCTATAGGTGCCAATTTGAACTTAGTCATCATCTCTACTATGGCTTCCTCAACCTTAGACTTATCAACATCACTTAATGTTCCATAATTTATAAATTTGAAACTTGATAAGCATATAGAGTTTCTAATGTTGTCACACACCTCATCAATAGTAATAGTCTTTATATGCATAGTGAGTTAGTAGTGACCTATTTTGTTAGATTTAGTTCTCTCTTCATCTTCTTCTTCAACATCTTCTTGTACTTTCAATTTTCTCCTTTTTTTCTAACCTTTAGTGGATGAAAATTTTCACTTTACTGCACTTGTACTATTTGAACCTTCAGTTTGGTAAAATCTACAACACCCTTCTTCAATGGTGGCTCAACACTAGTTGTTGTTGTTTCCCTAGTTCTTAGTCTTAGTGGTGCAAGAGGAGAGAGGGGCTTAGGTTTTACCTTATTTATATTCTTCCTCACATTAGGCACTATGATTTTGACTAGTTTGGCCTTCTTTTTTGGTGGGGTGATAAGTGCTAGGGTTTTTCACTATTTATCTGCACTTTCTTCCTCTTCCTCTGCATCACCTTCACTATCTTGATCCTCTCCAAGACCTTGTGTAATAATTAAAGGTCATTTTCCTTTACTTTGTGCACCTAGTTTCCCTTCTAGGTCTTCAATAATTTTCTTCCTCTTCTTGTCCACAAAAGTAATCTTAATATTTATTTTTATTCTTGCTTTTGCTTCTTCATATTTTCCAAAGGGCTTGACCTTTGCATCAAAATTCTTTAGTAAGTATTGTAGTAGTTTTTGCACTCACATCATTAATATCAATATGATATGCAAAAGGTTTAAGCCAGGCTACCTCGGCTTAACTACCTATACATATGTGTAGTCAGCATCAACTAGAAAACACACATCATTATAACACATTTCAACTAAGGATGTAGGAATCCTTGTTCCTTTCCTCCTTTTCTATTTTAATTCATCAAAGTATCCATCTAACACATTTTCAAAATTGTCTCCCAAATTTTCAATATATACATTTATCTTCTTCATAACAAGTTTACCTTTTTCCCATTCAACATAGCCAATATTAATAAAATACACATTATCAATGATCCAAACTTATAGATTCAATTCTTCACTTTTCTAATTGATAATAGGTTCTCTTCTAGTTCTAGCACTGGAGCTTAGCAAGATCATATTCATGATCTTTCATCACAATCTTCCAAGCCTGATCTATAGTCATACATGACATACTATTTAGTAGACTTGACTAGTAGAATTTATGTGGAATCACTCTGACTAAAAACTCAATCAATGGATTAGTGACATTTGAAATATATATTCCCTATCCATTCCACTTGGCCTTGGCATTTTCCTCAACTATGTCTTTTCTCTAGCATCACATAGTCTTCTTTTTATCAAATGTTTTTGATTAAGTAAAACAGGTTTTCTACAGGGGTTCCTGAAACCCACCAGTTAATTACATAATACTACTAAAATTTTAGGTTTAGCAACCAAGAAATAGATAAAACAATAGGCTATACCCAACCATTAGACATAGAAAAAAAACATATAACCAAAAGCCAAGGTACAAAAAAAAAACTAGGAGCATTGATCAAGGCACCAATTGTTTGGCTAGCTCTGCTTTCTTGATCTCTAGCTCTCCCATGGCCTCATCCTCATTGTTCTTTGATTGATTATCATCTAGGGAAACCTTCTCTTCCCTCTTCCTCTTTTTCATTCTCCTTATTTTTCTCAGGCTCTCAACCTGCAAAGAAGCATCCTCATTGGTTGCCCTAGTTTCCTCTTTGTCCTTTTCGTCCTTCCCTTTTTGCTTTCCTCCATCATCGAGCATAGTAAAATGATGTTATCAGTAAGACCTTTTATTATGTTGAGGCTTTAGTTGGCCAAGCTATGGAGAGATCTCTCCATTCTTTCCACTCTTTTTTCAATCTTAGAAACCCTTGCATCCAGCTTGCCAATTCTAACATTCCCATCCCCCCCTTCTAGCCTTTCTTGCCCTTGCATCCTGAACTTAATCTCTTTGGTTTCATGGAAGATCCATTTGATGGACTAGAAATTTTCCACCAAACTATTGTGGGTATTTTTTAGGAGGTTCATTCCCATTTTCCTTTCATTGTCATTAAGAATCACCAAAGTTGGGTCAATGATCTCCTCAAACTAAATTTTTCCATCCCTTCCCTCCAAAACCTCTAGTGGATATGCTCTCTAACTAGAACCACTTTTGCAGTGCTAGCATGAAAGTTCCTCCATGTAGTTTTCCTTCCCTTTGCATCAAGAGTAATAGTAGTTTTAGTTGAGCCCTCTTCCTCTTTTCTTTCTTCCTCAGCTTCAATAGTGATCTCCATACCCTTAGCAAGTGCCTTCTCAGCATCCTTCTCACCGCTGCTTCTCCTTTTGATCGATTTTTCATCCTTCATGCTTACCTGAGCCTTATTGGTGCCCACCTCTTTTACATTTCCCTCCTTATCCATGTCCATCCCCTCTTCCTCATCATTATAATCCTCTTCAAATTTTTCCTTCTACTTTATCCTTCTCTTTGTTCCTTTCCCTGGCTTCCTTTTCTTCTTTCTACCCATATCCTTCATGATTTTAGCCACCTCCTCTTCATCATCCAAATGTAGGCATGCATCCTCTATATCCAAAGGGAGGTAAGAGCTTTCTATCTCCTCAAAAGATTCTACCTTCTAAGAAATAACCCTTTTGTGAGTTTGAGCTTAAAATGCTCATATATGAGTAATAAAAAACCCTCATTAAAGGTGGGATTAGTGCACACTTTCTTCTTAAAATCCATAATACTCTTATTTTCAGAGAAAAATAGGTAGAAGGGGATGAAATTTTTTGATTCATATCTAAAATGGTTAAGGATAATGAAATGGTGAGATCAAATCCTGTCAAAACTTGTGTCGAGCATAATGTAGGATATAATCACCCTTAAGGAAAACCTCTAGAGTTTCTTATTAGATGTGGGTTCATACTAGGTGCCAGTATTCACTAGTTCCTTCACTTCCTTTGTGTCCTTTGCAAAGTCTTTTACTACATTTAGGGATATTTTCTTATCCCTAGATGGTTTTATGCCATGATTAGGAAGTTAATGACCTTGATGATGACCTTTTTATTGACCTAGAAGTCGATCCCATCGACCTTCACCTTCCCATCTCTTCATGACTTAACCATAAGGTCAGTTATCTTTAGATCCTAGCCATAAATTTTTTCAATGAAGGACAAGATGCCACCTTCCCTCAACTTCTCCCACACCTTCAATCATCTCTTCCACTTCTCTACTTCTCCCTCTAGCTCTCTCCAATGCCTCTACCCTACCATTATGTTGTAGAAAGAACAAAAACTATGCTCTCCAAGTACCGTGAGCCAAACACTAGTTTTTGTCACAAAACTTGTACTTGCCTCCAACCTCAGTAAAGCAATAGTAATAATGATTACCAATTTCCCATAAAATATGCCACAAAGCCCCCCAATTATGATGCCTTTGAATCATCTCGTGCCAAGCTTTCATCACTTTAAAAGTTTGATTGACAACATTAACTTCCATAATTAAAATTTATGTTGTTTGTCCTCCCCTAGATTCTCTCCATCTCAATTAAAATTTTTGTAGTCACCAAAAATCCCTCACCATTAGGCCATCTATGTGGTGTATCCCTCCTTACTACCGCATTAGCTATTCAATCAACAACCACATTTCCCTCACGATAAACATGTGACATAAAGACCCTTTCGAAGGAAAGTAAGATATTTTTGTTTCCTCCATCATATTCTTAATACTCCATGAAAGAGGGTGTTCTCCCCTCAGGCATTTAATAATATGATTTGAATCCCCCTCCAACCATAGGCTTTTGACCCCTACCTCTTTAGCCATCTTATTTGTTTGAAGGGTAGCACAAGCCTCTAAATAATGATTTGTTTGGTATCGCAAGGGGAAAGTAACTACCTCAATTCCATTCCCATGACTATTATTGATCAGTCATCCACATCCTATAGCTCCCAGGTTGCCTTTGGCCACTCCATCAAAGTTGGCTTTGTGCTAACCTTTCGGGGGTAAATACCAATGACACTCCTTTCTTCTTATCTAGGTATCATTACTACTTCTAGTTTCAGTTGTGAAAGGGTTAGATCCTTCAATAAATATATAGTTTTCCATGAGGTCATTTTGAATTTTACCAGACACAATTCTATCAAGAAGGCTAGCATCCCTAAAGATATGATTATCGCATTCCTTCCAAATACCCCATCCAAAATGAGGCAAGGCCCATTTACTTATTCTTTGAAGCCTTGATCCTTGCCAAGAGCTATCCCACTACCTGAAGAATACAATAATCAAGTTAGGAACACACTAGCTCAACCCAAAAGCTTGACTAGAAATAGACCAAACCTCTCTAGTGAAGGAGCAATGTATAAACAAGTGATCCATAGTCTTAGCCTAGTTTTTGCAAAGGAAACATCTATTAGGAATAGGAAGACCCCTTTTACTTAGGTTTTCTATTGTTAGGATCTTGTTTAGGAGTAAAAGCCAAAAGAAAATATTGATTTTAGGGATAAGACTAGGGAACCAGGCCTTAGTCTAGTCTAGTATTGAATCCTACCTCATAATAGCTGGGTATCCTGAAGCCACCAAATAGATACCATCTGAAGTATTCTCCCAAACAAGTTGCTCCTAATCATCATTCAAAGCCATTAAGTGAAGAATAGTCATTAGAGGTTTTGGGTCCTTTGATATCAAAGAAAGATCCCTCCAACCCTAGCCTTGTCTGTAATCACTAACAAAATGCAAGCCCATCTTTCAAAATTAGGAATGATCATAAGAGGCCCCTGAATCAGCCACTTGTCCTACCATAAAAGTTTGTCCTTTCCATTCCCAACACTCCATTTTTCCCTACTATTATCCACCTCTCTAGCACTAAGAATATCATTACATATATTAGATCCTTTAGGAATTGACTCTCCAAAGAGCAAGTTTCTAATTGAAGGTCGTCAAAGGGATTTGTTTTCCAAGATGTCCCTCCAATCCCCCTTGCTGGAAAATATTCTCCAAATATATTTAGCTTGGAGGGATTTGTTGAAAGGTCTCAATTTCCTTATCCCTAATCCACCCTTCTATTTTAGGAGGCACGCATTATCCCATGCCACCAAGGGAAACCTCTTGTTGTCTTCCAATCCTAACCAAAGAAATTTTTGCTAGATTTTCTCCAAGAGATCTGCAAACTTTCTTGGAATCCCAAAGAGACTCAATGCATAAGTTGGAAGATTAGGGTACATTTGACCAACTGAATCTTGTCAGCTTGGCTAAGAGTGACTCCTTCCAAGCCAACTAGTTTTTTATTAAACCTATATGTTAGGTTAATCCACAAAGAGTCTAGGGGTCTCAGTCCCATGGGGAGACCCAAATATATAGAAGGGAGGCTTTGCAATTCATAGTCCAGAATAGTAGCAATCTTCCTCTAACACTCAATCAAAGTATTAATGAAGAAAATAGAGCTCATGTTCCAATTGATAAGTTCCCCTAAACCCCTAGAGTAAGAGCTCAAGATCTTTTTCACCACCCTGGCTTCACCAATGATGGCTTTCCCTCCCATTATAGTATCATCAACAAATTGGGTGGGAGAAAACTAAGGGACCAAAAGAAGTTTTGATTCTAGATAGATCTCCAAAAACATTGTTAGTAGAAACCATCCTTCAAAGACATTCAACCAAAATAATCAAAATAATGGGCTAGATTGGATGTCTTTGGCTAAGTCCTCTAGAAGGTTTGAAAAAAGTTGAGGGGGAGCCATTGACCAACATAGCCAGGGAGGTAGTAGTTACCAACTAGCTAATAAGTTTGATGACCCTAGAATTAAACCCAAAGGCCTTAAGAACTTTGAAAAGAAAGGCCCAATCCACACAATCATAAGCCTTTGACATGTCAAGCTTGAGGAGGAAACCTTCTCTCTTACCTTCTTCCAAAGGGTGCATAAATTTTTGGATAGTCATAATTGAATCCATGATTTAGTGCCCTAGGACAAATCTAGATTATTGAGGCACTATAATGGAAGGGAGAACCTTGATGATCCTTGAAGCTAGTGCTTTAGAGATTATCTTATAAAATGAGTTACATAGGTTGACAGGTCTTAATTGGTCCATAGATTTTTCCCTAGCCACTTTCAAAATAAATACAAGGAAAGTGGCATTTACCTCCTTGAGAAGACTCTTAGCACCAAAGAACACTTGCACCACTTTGGTGACATCCTAGTGAACCACATTCTAGAATATTTGAAAGAACAAAGATGAGAAACAATCTGGGCCCGGGGACTTGTCAACTATAAGAGAAAAGATAGGCTTCTCAACTTCTTGAGGAGAAGGAATAGCCCCAACCATAGTGTTCTCCTTAGGTTGGATTAGAGCCCAAATATTTGATAGGATTTCCAACTGGTCTTAATCCACTAGATTTGGATCTTTTGAAAGAAGATCAGTGAAGAAAGAAATAGCCTTAGCAACTATTTTATTTTCCTCTTCTAGAACAACTTCCCCCTTCTTGATGTTGCTAATTCTATTATCAACTTTGTGTTTTAGAGTAGAGGTGTGGAAGAACCTAGTATTCTGGTCCCCCTCTTTCAACCAGATAACCCTCAATCTCTATTTCCAATAGGCCTCTTCTTGACTAATAACATTATGAAGCTCAGTAAGGATAGATTTTTCCACCTCTAGCCTCTCTTTATTATATCCCTTCTTCTGAATAACATCCTAAATGATGCCAAGATCCTCCAAGATCTAATCTTGGAGTGAAGATGTTACAAAAATTAGACTTGTTCCACTTTCTAATATTCAACTTAACATTTCTTGGTTTCTTAGCCACCTTGAATATGGTAGAACCCTCTATGTGGATATTCCACCAATCGAAGATATAAAGAGAAATATCTGGGTGGGAGGTCCTTATTTTCTCAAATCTAAAGGGGACATTACATTTGATATCAATGGGGTCTAAAGTGAGAGAAATGGGTGAGTGATTTGATCTAGTCCTGGCCATTAAAGAAAGATTGCAATTGTTTGAAGTCATCAAGTTTAAAGAGATGAGAGCCCTATCCAAGCAAACTTCAATGCAGTCTCTACCCACTCTTCTATTAGACCAAGTGAAAATACCACCCTGAAGGTCAAAATCCAAAAGCCAAATCATTGATAAAGTCAGAAAGGTCTAGCCTACTATCTAGATCTGGAGGCAAACCCCCCTATTTGTCATCATCCCTTAAAGGGGTGTTGAAGTCCCCCATGATAATACACATTCCCATTTGAAATCTTGATAAAACAATCTTAATTTTTACCTAGTAGTTCCTCCTACCATTCTTAGTGTTGGGAGCATACACATTCAAAAGAAACTAGGATTCTTTATTTTTAATACTGTCACCTTGAATGAGGAGAATATTATCTTCGCCATATGCAACTTGAGACTTGAAAAGATTTGAGCTACATAGAGTAAGAAAACCTCCTAAAGCCCCATCCAAATTTGTAGCAAAATCCCTCCAAACTTCTACCAAACGAGATTCTTTCCACTACCTCCTTTCTCATTTTGGTTTCTTGTATAAGGATGAAATATGGCCTATGATCCCTAATCATATTCCTTATTACCTCTTCTTTGTGGGCTTCATTTAGACCAAAAATGTTATAGGATATGACATTCATTTCTTCTTTGATAGGAAGGCCTCTTGGATGGTCATTTGGCTTAAATCTACTAGATTCCTTCTAGTCTTATCTTTCTAGGTCTAACTATGAGTATTTCTTCTAGGAGTCTTATGTTTTTCTCCAACATCATCCTTCACTCTACTTCTTTTTGTAGCTGGGGAGATAGAGGAAGGGTCTTGACTCTTCATTTTCTTTATTAGAGATGTCCATTTCCCCTAGCATTCATCAATACAAGTCACAAATAGAGCCTCCATTTGAGTAAGTTTCCCTAGCAAAGAGGATCTTACCATATCCAACACTCTTGAGATCTTCTTGGGAGAGGAAATCCCCAAATAATATTACCACCTCCCATAAGGATTGACCCACAAAAAAGAGTTTCCTCCACACTCTCACCCTAGACGTGGGTCTTGGGGATATTAGATATATCCCTACTTGTTTCTGGGTTAGGTCTTGCTTTCCTAGAAAGATCCTCTTGGATTAATTCCTCATAGGGCATGATTACTTCAAGTTATCTAGAGCCTCTTACTTAGACACTATCCTCTACTCCTTAACCATGAGCCTTTTTAATTCCTCACGATAAGTTTTAATTCTTGTAGGTTTTTCCCTAGGGACCCCTCAACTGACAAAGGAGGAGCAACCTCCATTTTCTCCTAGTAATACTCCAAAGCCAATTTCTTATTAGTTATTTCCTTCAGTTTCCAAAATTTTTCTCCCTCTTTGGAGCTATTAGTTTTGTCCTTCATTATTCCCTTGGCCTTAATTTTATTCTGATACTGTTTCCTAGCTTTCTCCTCCAAGATCCTAGGGAAAACCTTAGCCACATGGCTTACTTTCTTGCAATGAAAACAAGCAAAGGGGACACTTTCAAAATCCAACTTTTGAATATGGGTGCCTAGCTTAGATTGGAGGTACACCACCTCTGGCATATATCTTCCCTCACTAACTCCAATGCATATTCTATAATATGTTAACTGGCTCCTTAACACCATGCCAAGGTCTATGGATAAGAGCTCCCTAAATGATTTAGCTATGCCATCAAAAAAATCCTCATACCAAAATTCCATTGGAATTTTAGGTAGACGAACCTAGATAGGTACTTGAATAAAGAAAAAATCATTCAGATCCAGCTTTGAAGTCCATTTTTACAAAGCTAGCATCAAACATCCAAAGGACTAGGACCCAACACACAGAACCCTTGTGAGATCCTCTGTACAATAGAACTCAAAGGAGAGGAAGCCCTTTTCCATAGCACCAATCTCCACATGGCCTTTTAGGTCCCATTTGTTTCTCACATAGGTCCTCACAATGTGTATATTTGGGCTTGGGTCAATAAACTTCCCAACTAGAGGGGAAACCATATATGTGATGACATGATCTACAAGCTCATTAGGGATTTCAATAGCAAACATACCCTTTTCTTTGTCCAAGATGTCTTTTATCTCTAGGAAGGAAGACTTACCTATAGGATTAATCCCAAAGAGAGAAGGCCATCAACATTTCAAACCCAAGTCAAGGACCTTGCAAGTAGTTTGAGGGCCCAACATTGTCTGACCAGATTTCATAGCCTCCTTCCCTTGGGCTTTCCTTGATTCCCATGGGCCCTCATTCCCAGAGGGAACAATATTCCCCTAGTCTTCATCCTCCTAGTAGGCACCTAAGCCCTTCTCTACTCCATCCTAGACAAAACCACCCAAGGTTGAATTTAAATTTCCTATCTCTCAAATTCTCACTCCAACACATGCTCCCTTTTTGCACACCATATATTGTATATCCTATGATATCATGAATAATCTTCTTAGTGATTTTGACTAGTCAATTTTTCAGCCATAACTACATGTCATAAATTTGGTTCAGTATGACCTTGATCCATTCAATTTTAATATTTCTCAAAAAATCTAAGGTATGTGTTAACCCTTTCCTCTCTACAATCTTTAACTCATCTTTTTTCATCACACAACTTCTGGTATGCCAAAAAAAATTCATAATTTCCTTCTTCACCAATTTTGCACATATAATAGCTTTGTACATCATGAATCATAATAACCTTAGGTGGTATCAATGATAACACACCCATTAAATCTCCTTTCATAGAAATTTTAGGAATAATATGATATTTAGGTGGAGAACAAGTGTCACTCTTCACCAATTGAACATTTATTATCTCTTCTCCTTGATTCTTTGTCACTAATGATTATGATGATGATGCCATGCTTGTGTTAAGGTTTTGAAATTTACCTTCTCAACAACTTAGTACAACTGACAATCTATACTCAATCCTACTTCTATTAGAAGTTTAATTGGGAAACATGATACTGAGAGAGGGGGTGAATCAGAATCTTTAAAAAATTTACTAATAAAATAATTAATTTTATTCACACCTAATCCATCTCATATCTTGGATCTCATACCATAAAATCATAAACTTGTAATGCTAAAATGAAATCTATCTAAGCATAATATCCATGAAAACATAAACTCATAACACAAAGATTTTGGTAACCCAGAAACACTTCAAGATGAAGGTAAAACTAGGGTGGGGATGAAACCCACAAATCTTTACTACTGCAACAAAAAAATTCATTTGTTAGGACTAAAATTTGATCACTTCTGATGATTTGACCAATAAGGGTTCTACTCTATTAAAATCTTTTAAGACTATTAGGTCTTACCTTGATTAATACATTTTACATTTATAATAAAGGACTCTATTAGGATATTTAAATAATTCTATTAGAACCACTTTGTTAAGAGATTTTCCCTCACTCAATCTGTTAAAACTTATTTAGTACCTAATCCTTTAGTTTTCTCTAAAAAAAATTTATGGGTCTCCTCTCTTCGATATCTCAATCTGATCTCCTTATCTGATATGCTCTATTATGTCCTTCACTGCTTTGGTTTCTCTATCTGATCTACTATCTGACTTAGCCTTCCTTGCTTTGTTCTAAGCTTGTTTGCTCACTTGTATCATCACACTTCTCATTACTTTCCCCTTGATTTAGGGTTAGGTCTCTTCCTTAAAATAATTAGAGAAAGTTTTAAATCTTAACCAATAATCCATATTCTGTCTTTTTGCCATTTTACCCTTCTAATTTTCTAATTGGTTAATCTTCTTTCCTTAGGATTAATGCCTTTTGAAAACATGCATAATCTACTTCTTAAATTATCTCTACAATATTTAAATTTCATGTAGAAGGTTGCTAAAATGATCTAATAAGTGTTTATGCCATTACAAACTCATATGTCAAAATTGGTTTACTTAGAACTTGAATGTTTTGACACTTGTCCATAACTAACATTCATGTTGTCACTTAGATTATATATACTTAGTATATGCTAATTCACTTAGCATTAACTAACTCTCCAAATTCTCGGTCTCTTCTATCTTACTCAGCATGTATGTGTTGGATACAATTGTTCAATTGTGTGTTGTCTTTGATATTATGAAAATGTCATATTAGTTATTAGATAGAGTCTAACAATTTTAGTTGGTAAGCAAAGAAAAAGAGAGAGTCTACCAAACTCAAATGGTCAAAAAAGTGAATTAAAGAGTCTACCCAGCATTTTTGGAAGTTACACTATGAAGACAATTTATACCAAGCTCACTGAAGCGATGAAGGCTTTTATGGCAGAAATCAATTTCTACCGAGCTCATAAGGTCAGTGAAGGAAAGTCAGTGTTTACTAAGTTCACTTAGTCTCCAAAGGATTTTGCAAAGTTTGCAATGTTTACCAAGCTTCACTTGGTTAACATTCGAAATCATTTATGGAGTAGTGTTTACCGAGCAGGGTCGGCCAATGAAGAATTTCATTATTTTGGCAAATAAAGTTTAATTGTTTCATGTAATGATTATAGCTGACTGATGTAATGATTATTGGTAATTGTAACTTGTAAATGAGCTGACTTGACAATTTGTAATGTATAAATGAAAGGTCAAGTTGTGGATTCTAATTGTAATAAGCGAGCATGCAAATGATTTGATTGTGTGAAGAGGAAGTGTGAGTGAATTTTGAAGAAGGATCAGATATCCTTGAGGAGCAAAAAAATTGTATTTTATTAGAGAGGATCTAGTGGAGCAAAATAGAGATCTATAATAGCAAATTTCAATTGCATCTCATTCAGGGTTGGCTCTTAAAAGGGCTCACTTTAGAAGAGTGAAAATTGGTAGCTAGTTACTTGGTGGTTTTTTCCATATTGGGTTTCCACGTTAAATTTGGTGTCTCTTGTGTTGATTTTATTTCTTTTATGCAATCATGTTAAATCTTTTTGAATGCTTAATAAGTTAACATAGATCTACCAAGTTACAGCATTTTTCTATGTGGCTATTGAGTGACAACAGTAACTAGTTTTATAAGACATCTAAGGGATCTGTGGAATTTTTTTTGTGGTAACTGATTCACCCCCCCTTCTCAGTTACTCAATCCATATTTCCAATAATTGGTATTAGAGATTTTGGTGCTTGTAGGAAGGATTTCAAGGATCTTAAGCTAAAGATCAAGATGTCTTACAAGAGGGAAATTCCAAGGCTAAATAGGGATAACTTTTCAGCATGGCAAGGTCTCATGAGACTCCATTTGGCTTCCATTGGAGATATAGGATTGAAATATCTTGATCAAGCATATGTAACTCCTTCTAGTACATTATCTGCTAATGACATTGTTGAGAAGAAGACTCATAGCACTATGATGATAGACATTGCATCTGCCCTAAGCTATGAAGAATTTGATGATGTCAAGGACTGTAAAAATGTCTTTGAAATGTGGAACAAGCTAAAAGATATCTATGGAGGTGATGATAATGTGAGAAGAGCCAAAGCAAAAAGTCTAAGAGGACAATTTGATCAAATGAGGATGAGCGAGGATAAAAACATTGCCAAATATGTTGAAAGAGTCAAAGTAGTTGTCACTGCAATCAAGGCTTCTGGAGGAGACATTGAGGAGGAAACAATTGTAAGTAAAGTTCTTAGAACATTACTTCCCATTTATGCAATTAGAGTTTCTAAATTCAAGAAAGAAGATGTGAAGCAAATCATAAGATAAATTTAGAGGTCATAGTAGGAAGATTGACTGCATTTGAGCTAGATAACTATGACAACTATGTTCCAACTTCCAAGAACATTGAATTAGCATTTGAAGCCAAGCTTTCACTCAAAGAAAAAGGAAAGAAGATAAATGATTCTTAGTTAGAAAGTGAAGGAGAATCATAACAAAGTTCAGATAGTGATCTTAAGGTGGTTGAAGCTCTACTTGCAAGGAAATATTCTAGAGGCAAAGGGAAATACAAAGGTAAGGTTCCTCTAATCTATTTTTCATGTGAGGAAATTGGACATATTGTTGCCAGGTACACAAACAAGCAAAAAAAGGATGAGAAGATAGGTCACAAGTGCAATGTCAAGAAAGATTTCAAATCACTCAAGGAAAAAGGTAAGAAAACATGTTTCATGGCTAAGGATTCTAATGATTTTGATGATGAAGAAGATGAAATTGTTTACATTGCTATGAAAGATGAATTTGATAATGATGAGGAAGACAAAAGGGCACTTATCTCTCATGTGAGAAAAAATGATACATGGATTATAGATAGTGGTTGCTCTCATCATATGACTTGTGATAAAACTAAGTTTGAACAATTTGAAGACTATGATGGTGGTAGTGTTAGGTTTGGTAATAATGAACCTTGTTGCATAAAAGGAAGAGGAAGAATCTCACTAGCCAAAGAGCTTGTATGTAATAATGCCTATTGGGTTGAAGAACTAAAACACAATCTGTTGAGTGTGGCACAGCTACTCAATAATGGATTCAAAGTGGAATTCATGCATGGGAAAGCAAGACTGTTGGATGAAAAGGGAAAGCTGATTGGATTTGGCATACAAACAAAAGGTAACTTGTACTATCTTGAACTTGTTGAATGTTCATGTTTTATTGCTCAAGTTGAAGAAAATTGGTTATGGCATAGAAGGTTGTATCATGTGAACTTTGATAACCTGGTGAAAATAAGCAAATTCAAGAAAGTAAGAGGCATTCCTAGTATAAAGAAACCTGATGTTGGTCTATGCAAGAATTGTTAGATTGGTAAGATGGAAAAAAATAGCTTTAAAAGTAAGAACTATCAGTCTAAAGAAGTTTTGGAAATTGTGCATATTGACTTGTGTGGACCTATTGGAATTAAAAGCTATACTGGTGAAAAGTTCTTCATTCTTTTGTTGATGGTTACTCTAGAATAATGATTGTCATGTATCTAAGAGAAAAATTAGAAGTATTTAAGAAGTTCAAATGGTATTTGGCTAGAGTAGAGAAGGAAATAGGGAAAAGACTAAAATGTTTAAGGTCAGACAGAGGTGGTGAATTCATCTCCCATGAGTTTAATAACTTTTGCATTGAAAGGGGAATCAAAAGACAAGTATCAGCCCCTGGAACTCCTGAGAAAAATGGAATACCTAAAAGGAGGAATAGATCTATCATGGACTGTACAAGAACTTTAATGATTGAAAAGAACATTGCTATCGAATACTGGAAGGAAGCTATCAGCACTACAGTTCATACCTTGAACTGAGTATAGCTAAAGAAGGACTCATTCAAAACCCCCTATGAGTTATGGTATGGCTATAAACCCAATGTAAGTTACCTAAAAGTGTATGGAAGCAAATGTTACATTTTGAAAGAATCTAGAAAAGGTAAATTTGATGTGAAAGGTGATGAATGAATATTTATGGGATATTCTTGTAAAAGCAAAGCATATAGATGTTTGAATTTGTCTACTCACAAATTCATAGAAAGTTCACATGTGAAAGTTAATGAGTTTGCAGAAAGGACTGAAGAAGAAAGCAAAAAGGAACCAGAAGATAATAAGAGATTTGTTTTCATTGAACCTGATATAGTGCCAGATACATTTTTCAATCAGGAATCTTCTACTCCCGAGTCTTCAGTAAATGAGTTGCAAGAAGTTCAAACTGAGCTACAGGAACCCAAGTCACATTCAAATGCCACTGAGCCAATGCCTACCAAGTTTGAAGGATCTGAGTAGTAGACATAATAGCCAGAACCTAAAGAAGTGCAAGAGGATGAAAATTCAATTCATTCAAAAGGCAAGGAATTTGTATTAGCCAAGTATGTCAGGAGACATCATGCACTAGATTAGATCATTGGAGACAAATCTAAAGGTACTATGACAAGAAGTAAGCTAAAAGGTACTTGTTTACTTGATAATTTTAAACCCAAAAATGTCAAAGATGCATTAAAAATGAAAGTTGGATTGAGGCTATGAATGAAGAGATAGAGAAAATAGAGAAGAACAAAACATGGACTCTTGTACCTAGGCCTAAAGACAAAAATGTGATTGGAATTAAGTGGGTATTCAGAAATAAGTTAAATGAAGATGGTAAGGTGTCAAGGAACAAAGCTAGACTGGTATGTAAAGGATACTCTCAAGAAGAAGGAATAGACTATGGAGAGACTTTTTCTCATGTTGCAAGATTGGAAGGTGTTAGGACCTAACTTGCATATGTTACATACTAAGGATTTAAGGTTTATCAGATGGATGTCAAGTCATCATTTCTCAATGGTATACTAGATGAAGAAGTCTACATTGAATAGCTTGAAGGTTTTGTTGATCGAGACAAGAAGGATATGGTCTGCAAATTACACAAAGTATTGTATGGTTTGAAACAAGCCCCTAGAGCATGGTATGAAAGATTGCATAACTATCTTATTCAAATTGGTTTTCAAAGAACTAATGATAATAGTAGCTTGTATATTAAGGAAGGACTAGATAACAAGATTGTTTTGGCAAAAATATTTGTGGATGACACTTTGTTCATAGGAAATGATGATCTTTGCGAAGAATTTTTAGAGAAAATGAACAAGGAATTTGAGATGTCAATGTTTGGTGAGATCAAATTCTTTTTTGGTCTTCAAATTCACCAAATTAGGAATGGTATCTACATCACTCAATCAAAATACATCAAGGAGATACTGAAGAAGTTTGGTATGAAGGATTGCAAACTATTTGGAACTCCTATGTGCACTAGTCTAAAGCTTACCAAGGATGATGAATCAAAAGAGGTAGATCAAACATTATATAGATCATTGATTAGAAAGTTGTAGTATGTAGTTCATAAAGCTAGATATTGCTCTTGCAGTTGGTATTGTAGCAAGATTTTTAGAAAAACCAAGAGAAAATCACATGATGGCAATCAAAAGGATCATGAGATACTTGAAAGGAATTGAAGATTATGGATTATGGTACAAATTTGGAGGTAATTTGGATTTGAAAGTGTTTACTGATGTAGATTAGGAAGGAAATATTGATGATAGAAAAAGTACATGTGGAGGTGCATTCTTTCTTGGAAAGAGGTTGATTTCTTGGACAAGTAAAAAGCAAAATTGTACATCCCAATCCACAATAAAAGTAGAGTATGTTGCAACAGCAATAAATTGTTCTAATATTGTTTGGTTCAAATAGTTATTGGAAGGCATGAAGGAGGAAATCAAAGAGCCTATTGTTATGTTTTGTGACAATACAAGTGCAATCAACATATCTAAAAATTTAGTGATGCATTAAAAAATAAAACACATTGCAATAAAGTATCACTTTGTCAGAGAATTGGTGCAAGATAAGGAGATCAGATTGGAATATGTCCATACAAAGGAACAAATTACTAACATATTCACCAAGCCTTTACCTAAGGATGCATTCTTGTATCTAAGAGGTAAGTTAGGGGTCATTCTCATATCTGAAGCTCACTAAAATGAAGTTTTAGTGATGCATCAACAGGTATCAAGTTGAAGATCTATTAGTTGATGTAGCATAATTATGAGAAAATTGCATATGAATCAGTACTTAAGGTACAATGTTACTCATTTGGCTTGTATTGTGTTGTCTTTGGCATGTGTTGTCAAAGAGGGAGAGTATACTATCATATCATTTCTAAAATTTGAATTTGTTCATGGAGAGTTTGATGTTTGACAAGAAGCTATGTAATTCCTTCACAAAGGGAGATTACTATATTTGTGAAGTTTGTGGAATAAAATCTAAGAGGGAGAAATGTTCTGTAAAAAAAAGACTTGTTCACAAATTTCATTCTACTATGACATGTTGTGTTACTATCAATTCCAAAGATAGAGATTGTTGGATACAATTGTTTAATTACGTGTTGTCTTTGATGTTACACAAATGTCATATCAGTTATCAGATAGAGTCTACCAAGTTTAGTTGGTAAGCAAAGCAAAAGATAGAGTCTACCGAGCTTAGATGGTTAGCAAAGTGAATTAAAAAGTCTACCAAGCATTTCTAGAAGTTACACTATGAAGTCAGTTTATATTGAACTCACTCGAGTGATGAAGGCTTCTATGGCCGAAATCAGTTTCTACCAAGCTCACAAGGTCAGTGAAGGAAAGTTAGTGTTTACCAAGTTCAATCGATCTCCAAAGGATTTTGTAGAGTTTGCAGTGTTTACTGAGCTTCACTTGGTTAACACTGGAAATCATTTCTAGAGCAGTGTTTACCGCATAGGGTTGGCCAATGAAGGATTTCATTATTTTGGCAAATAAAGTTTAATTGTTTCATGTAATGATTATAGCCAACTGATGTAATGATTATTGTTAATTGTAACTTGTAAATGAGCTGACTTGACAATTTGTAATGTATAAATAAAAGGTCAAGTTGTGGATTATAATTGTAATGAGTGAACATGCAAATGATTTGATTGTGTGAAGAGGAAGTGTGAGCGAATTTTGAAGAATAATCAAATATCCTTGAGGAGCAACAAATTTGTATTCAATCAAAGAGGATCTAGTGAAGTAGAATAGAGATCTTTAACAACAAAGTTAAGTTGCATCTCATTCAGGGTTGGCTCCTAACAGGGCTCACTTCAGAAGAGTGAAAATTGGTAGCTAGTTACTTGGTGGTTTTTCCTATATTGGGTTTCCACATTAAATCTGGTGTCTCTTGTTTTGATGTTTTTGATAAGGTAAACAGGTTTTAAGGGGTCCTGAAACCCATAACTTTAACAACAAGAAAGGCTGAAAATAAGCGAAAAAATGCCCAGCCAAAACATAAGCCTTACGGCTGAAAATAAGCCCAAAGGCCCAGCCCGAAACAACTGCCCACTAAAAAGGCCAGAGAACCAACCAGAAAAACAGAGACCAAACAAAAAGCCAAAGCCAGGAGAAACAAAAACCAAAGGACAGAGACCCAACCTAGCAGACTACTTCTCCATCTCGAGCATGGTCTGGGAAGCTTCGGCGCACTCTTGTTTTGATGTTATTTCTTTTATGCATGCATGTTAAATTTTTGTGAATGCTTAATAAGTTAACATACATCTATCGAGTTACAACATTTTTGTGTGTGGCTACCGAGTGACAATAGTAACTAGTTTTATAAGACATCTAAGGGATCTATGGATTTTTTTTTGTGGTAATTGATTCACACCCCCCCCCCCCAACTCTCAGTTACTCCATCTATATTTCTGACAGTATGCTAACTTAGTCACTACTAGAGTTCTCAGCAACCTTTGAAATATGAACAAGTCCCTTTTTAACTCAACCTTCTCTAGGTGGCTTAGTCGTAGTGATGATCGTCTAATGTTGCCTTGTAAATGACAAGTGCTAGATACTAATAGGCAACTTGGGCTTAGAGATCAAAAATCCCCCCCTTTTATATTAGTGGAAAAAAACACTTTGCCATTACTTTGCAATTCATACAAAATCAAAAATAGTACTCCCACTGAGACTATAACTTGGTCTTCAAAACTTATTTCTATTATGCAATATGTACATGTTTGTAAAGTTTGGTGCCCACTCATCTGATAATTTTGTTTCTAATTTCTATCTCCCCATTTGTGTCAATCATGATTGGATTTCCCTTTTTCTTAGAATATTTCTCCCTTTAATTTATGTCATGAATATATTTTCCCCTTGTTTTTGTCATTTATGGCTTGGGGTTTTTATGGGTTAGCTTGTATTTATGCAAAAATGTTTGATGATAGACCAAAATTTCTTCAAGTCCTTTATTACATCTATCTCTTGCTGACTCCATGACTTGAATGTGAATTTATAGCTAAGAAACTAGATCAATTAGGCTCTCTGTAGTTGAAAGATGTGGATCTTTCCTTGTTAAATTCTGAGCCATAGATAATTCCTTCTGAATTATCTCCTAATGGGGTAGTAGCATAAATTGAATAGAAATCAATTTGTTCGGTATGCCACTATCTCTAACCATTAACTTGGCTAATCTTTGTTGATCAAATGTCAACTTATTGTATAAAGGTGAGCTTGAACTTGCATTCTTGCTCAAAGAAATTGTACATGCCTTCATATTTGCCTGTATCAAATCAAGAAAACATTTATTCTCCAATGTGAAGAACTCAATATCAAAAAGTTTCATATACAAAGAATGAATGACTATCAAAATTCCTTCCAACTACATGGTAAAGTTAGAAAGATCAACTTGCCTAATTGCAAGTTCTATTGAAACTTTCACTAAAACTTTGTGCTCAAATTTCATCTCAAACCATCGCATTAATTTATATCACTGGTCTCAATATCTTTAGTCTAAATGTTATCAACTATATACACTAGCTGATCCAAAATTTGATGTTTCTCATTAACATCAAAAATCTCAAAAGCATCAACAAAAATATCTTTAATATTGTGTAAAACCTACTTCTTCTTGTGTTCTCTTCTCAATTGTTCTTGCTTTGTCTTGCAACTCAACAAGCTTTACGATCCTTGCATCTATTCTAGTGTCATGTTGTTCAAGTCATACATAAAAAATGTAATTCCCTCATCTAAACTTATTGAATCCTCTATTGTTGCATCTCTATGCACCATCATTTGTGATCGAGGGGTGCTATCACTAGGTAGTTATACCTACTGTTGTTTTCCCTTTACACTCAATCTAGGTGTCTTTTCTTATTGAGTTGATTTAACTTATTATACATGTGTAAAAAATAATGTCTCTATTGGAATGGCACTTGAAAGTTGTATAAGAGCTTTAATAGCCTCTTATTCTTTGGTTTTCTCTATCTTTTCCATCTCTTTTTCTTGTTTTGCCTTACCCTTATTTGGTTTGTCATCTATGACATGGGTAAATTGTGGAAATACAATTATTGCCTTGTCCTTTTGCTCGACAATCATATCAAAAACCATTGTTACTAATGTGACTTGAAAATCATCAGTCTTTGCACTTTTAATCCTTGGATAATCATGTATTTTTAATAATAAAGGATTGGTGCATGGTAGAGAAGGATCTGAGGCATCTAGTGCAATATTTTTCAAATCTTCCTTAGTCAACACATTCTGATTCTATGATGATAAATCAAGAATGTCCTTAATTGTGACAACATCTTGTTGTTCACACCATTCTACTAATTGCCTTATTTCTTCTACTAGCTTTGTAAATTCTTCTTCATCATCTTGACATTCTAGCTCTTCTGCATCTCTTCCTTCTTTTACTTCTTCTTCTCCTTCATTGACTGATGGAAAAAGAAACCCAAATGCTTCCTTCCATATGAGAATGCTTTCTTTCTCAAACTCATGAGTCTTATTCTTCAAAAAAAATTATGCCCTCCCTTTAGGTAAGCATGTCTTTATAAAATCTTTTAGGGCTATAGACATATGTGTCTTTTCCAAATCTAGCATAATATGTGCTAAAGTGGTCTCTCTTATTTTTTGTTTAATGGATAATACCCACTTTCACTTAGCATCTAATTTATTTTATAAATTCTTAGGAATGCCTTCACCTAACTCTATAGGTGTATACTTAAACTATATCATCATATCTATCATACATTTTTCAACCTTCTCTTGATCATCTTTATTCAAAGAATCAAAATTAATCATCTTCAATATTGCTATACTAGTTGATTCTTCCATCTCCTTATACTGGATCAACAATCATTAGAGGTGGTTTTGGTACAATCTAAAGTTTTCTCAGATCATCAGACTCTATTTCTTCTTCATCTTCCTCCTCCTTAAGTGTCACGACTAGTTTTCTCCTTGGCCTCTTAGGTAGGTTTTGCTTCTCTGCTTTGGTCAACTTCCTCTTTGTTGGGCCATCTTTCTCTTTTGCAATTGGGGATTGAGATGTCTTTGACCTCATGATCACTCTTCTCTTTAGCTCTTTTTCTAGCAGTGTAATGACCTTCTTCACAACCTTCTTTAGATCCTCTTTTACTTTTGGAGCAACAATCACTATTTTCTTCTGTTTTGTTTCCTTGGGCTCAGCAACAACTAGCTCTTTGCCTTTATAGTATTTGGCTTCACCTTTATCCTTAGATTCCTCATCCTTTCATTTTCCTTCATTTATCTAAAGTTGACCTTTGCCAAGTTTTCCCTCAAGATCTTTGATCATTTTCTTTCTTTTCCTATTTATTTGGGAACTTTTGTTTCCATCACCACTTTAATCTTGGTTGTGTCATAAGTACTCTATGACTTGACATTCATACCAATATCTTCAGATAACAATGTAGTTACTATCGTTGTAACTTTATCAACATTAACCTCATATTGCATCGGCCTTAGCCATGCAACCCTTGGTAGTATTGTATGTGTAAAGATAAAATTTGTATCAATCATAAAGCATATATCATCAAAATAAATATCTACAACCAATTTAGGTATTCTCATCCCATTCATCTTATTTTTGAATTCTTATAAGTAGTTATTCATTATAGCTTCAAAATTTTCTCCCAATTGATAGATCAAATCACGTATCTACTTAATTACCGGTCTATTCTTGTCCCATGAGACTATCCCAATAGTAGGGAATGAATTCTATAATTAGAAAAATATACAGATAAGTACAAAATCAAACTTACATTGTGACACTTATTATCGTCTTTGGTCTATCCAAGGTAGAATAACTAGTAAATCGATGAAAGATTGCCTTATTAATTTTAACTGGTCCACCTTCTGGACATATCTTCATATCATGTACTCAACTCAACACAATCTTTATCCACTCAACTTTTAAAAACTTTGAAAAGGCTAGGGCATGGATCAGCCCTTTCTCGGCAACTATCTTGTTCTCATCTCTTAATACTCCATTATCATATAGTTTGTCATATGTTGTATGAAGTTCATAATCTCCAATCTCTCCAATTTGTACATGTAACATGATCTTATGTCATGAACCATAAATACTCTAAGTGGAATTGACAACATGGTGCCAAGTTCATCACCAGTCAATGTAATATTTTCATATTCCTTGAAATTTGGTGGACACTGGTCGTTCCTCACAATTTGTGCATTGCTTTCCTTTAACATTTCCTTAGCAGATTTAAATGTAGAGGATGTCATTTCTGAACTAGGATTTTATCAAATTTTCTTCAACAACTTCAAAAATAACTTAACTCAATACTAAAAAACTTTACTTGTTGTGTTCTATTTTGCCAATGACACGCTATGATTCACTTGCTATTTCACCTTGATCACCTTTGAATCACTTGTGCACAAAAAATTTCTTGGTGAAATGAAATATGAGTACCAAATTCAATATATACCTTAAATCTTGTCCATTAGGTCTATAATAAATGTGTTTGTACTCTAGTAGGTGCACAAAAATTGTCTCGACCTTCACAAGTTGTGTTTGTGTTTCTTTTCATTTAAATACTCAGTCACTATCCCCTTTCTTGATCAATACCTATTTCATTTGACCAGTACATCTATCAGTCAATGTAAGCTTTTGGTCTATATTGCAATGCTCGGTCACTATAGATTGTATTGTGAATGCTTGACAACTGATTGTGTAACTTATTCCATTGCTCAATTCTTCTCTTAGATATGTCCTAATGCATCTTGGTTCATGGTGATATGGACTTTTAATCATAGTTATTGTTGGGAACTGATGTATGATATATCATTTAAAATATATTGTCCCTCACATACCTCTTTGCTTAGTTAGATGTGGTGTGATCACTTGATCCATTGGATTGGGTGATCTTAGCTTCACTTGATCCACTACCTCCAGCTTATACTATATTTTTCCATGATTTACTCATCTCAACTTTTCCTTTTCCTTTGTTTCTTTCATTTTTTGGTGTTGGTGCTCAGGTCCACGGTTCTTACTAACATGTCCAACCTTGAGACAACTGAACAAATTAGGTTTTTATTCAACTATTTCTTGTAATTTCCTCTGAAATGTGTCTTAATGAAATTTTTGGAATGTTTCCATACTCTCCACAATAATGACAATTATATCATGTGTTATAATCCCAATTGTAAGAGTTACCTTACCTTTCAGATGTCAAGTTAGATTTTTCTTTAGATCTACATTCATGAGCTCTACTTTCATTTGGAGGATATTATAATGAATTTCAAGTATTAATGGATGATGTTTTATGAAGCATTTTGTCATCTCTCTTGTCTCCATCTTGTTGTGATCTTGGTTGTGAGTTGGCACTGGTGGTGTGGCCCGTCATCAGTGGTATCAGAGCAGGAGTTCTTGAGCATGTAGACAGATCGCCGAACGTGACGCAGTTTGCACCAGGACCTTGAGTTGGGTGAAGTTTGTGAAGAAGTTTTTGATTGTTTAGACAGAGCGCCAATTGTGAGGCCGTTTGCATGAGGTTCTTGTTTGGATAAGATTTGTCTTCTAAAGACTTGATTATGGAGAAGAGAAAGAAGAAGATGACTTTTGTGATGGATGGATTCTGAGGATTCCTTGACTAGAGAAAATTAGGGCAAGAAATCAAGGGGCATTGCTAGTTGATTTGCAAAAGCAAGTGAACGAATTAGAAGCTGAGTTGCGGAGACAAAAAGCACATTACCAGAAAAGAGATGTTGATAACTCCTTGGATGTGGAAAAGAAAGATGATCCATTGGAAGAGCAAGCAGATGAAGAGGAAATTATTTGCGAACCTAAAGTTGAAGAAGATGAACAAGAAGAGGAAGAGCATGAAGATGGAAATATTTATGAACCTGAAATAGATCAAGATGATTTGAAGATTGCAGCAATGGAGGAAAAGTATAGTGCCTTCGTTGGAGATCAAGCAAGTGGAGTAGTTACATGCATTGTTGATGACATAAAAGAGGCAAGCAAAGATGAAGATGTCAATGAGGTAAATTCTTATGAATCATGGGATATGATTTTGAAAGATATTGATGATGGTTTTCATGAGGATCTTGTTAGTCATGTGTGGTATGCAAAGGAAGATTGGTATGGTGTTGCTGAGTTTACTACAGGTGTGATTAATTCAACAAGATTGGATGAGGATGAGAGTTATACTTGGATAAAGTTCATTGCAAAGGAGAAATTTCAACAACAGACACTTGTTCTAGCTAGGTGTTGGAAAAGAAGAAAGAAGGAAATATATCAGCACCAGATACTTGCTCCAGCTATGTGTTGGAGGAAGAGAAAAAAAAAAAAATCTCGACAGTGGCTACTTCATTTTGTGAATCCATATTCACAAATTTTTTCCTACCATGGGAGTCGGATGCAGGAGCATCATGCATCAGCAAAAAAAAATGTGAAAGAATTGCATATTGGTTTTCTTGTCCCTGTTGAGGTGGAAGCTTGTGGTGAAGATGAAGATGGTTGTATATCTTTCTTTTGGCGTCAAAGTGTGGGACAAACTTTTCTATCTACCAAGGGAGTCTGATGCAGGAGCATCTTGCATGGGAAAATTATTTATTCACAAAAAAAAAAAGGAAAAAAAAAAATTTTGGAGGAGAGAGAAAGTGACGAAAATGGAAGGAAAATAATAAAAATTTGAAAAATAGGAAAAATGGAGAAAAGAGGATTTCTATTTTCAAGGTGCATGGGTGGCATAAATAGAAAATAATAAAAATAGTTGTCATTCCATTAATCGAGGTGTGTAGGAGGCAACTTAGAAGTTTGTGGAAAGTTCCTTAAATAATGCATTTAATATTTGTTGTGATCTACAAAAGAAATGTAATTTTCTAATTGGGCCACATGGTAGTGCTTAGTTGTATTTAGTTGGAAATTCTAGAAGGTTGTGGATATTGTAGAAGTGTGGAAATTCTAGAATGTTGTGGATAAATCATGCCTTGGGTGGTAAGTGCCTATTTAAGGAAGGCTTATGTTCATTTGTAATCAAGTGCTTCAAGTGTAAGCTCTTGTAGTGTAGCTCTTCTAGTATAAGTTAAAAAATAGAAGCTCTTCAAGACAAGCTCTTCAAGTAGAAGCTCTTCGGATGTAATTTCTTGTAGAAGCTCTTAGAGAGAAAATATCTCTTATATTGTAAGAATTTTGAGTCCTTTCATTTGAAGGATATTATAATGAATTTCAAGTATTAATGGATGATGCTTTATGAAGCATTTTGTCATCTCTCTTGTCTCCATCTTTTTGTGATCTTGGTTGTGAGTTGGCACGGGTGGTGTGGCCCATCATCAATGTCCATATTTATGACAATTATAACAATGTCCTTCAAATCTAGGTGTAGTGTGTGCAACACTTGCCTTTGACCTACATTCATGTTCTTGGTGTCATTTTTTCTTGCAATTAAAACAATTACCAATAAACTTAGGTTTAGGGTTTTGCGTACCATTTTTGCTTCTACAAATGTTGGTTGTATCTCCAAGTTTACCACAATGACAACAAGTAGGTTTGTCTTTGGATTTTTCATTTCTTTGCTCCCCACTCTTTGATGACTCTCCCACTTCAGTAGATGAAGAGTGCTTGATATGTCCTAGACTAGAAGTATCATTGGATGACCTTGGTGATCTCATTAGTTCTTCAAGGTATTCAATAGCTTCACTTGGTTTGTTCCTTCTTTCTAGAAGTTTTTTCTTAGATCTCAACGCATTCCTTAGTTGGTCACTCTATGATCTCAGATTTGTAATCTCCATGTCCTTTATGTTCAACTCCTGATTTACAAGTAACAACTAATTCATCATATTTAACTGATTGTTTGTAAGCTTCTACATATCAAATGATATTTCTTTAAGTCTACTAGTCATTGAACCACCTCACAATAGGTGTTCCATAGTCATGTGCTAGGCCTAGCTTAGGAATAATCTATTCAATCTAAGGACTACTTTTGCCCTACCATGAGGTGCATTTAGATTGTCAACCCAAGGATGTATACTTGAAATGGTCGGCACAGTATGTGCACTAGGTACCTTGATGAGTCGTTATGCTTGTGTTGTAGGAAAGTAAAAATGCAAAGGAAGGAAACTACACTACTGCTGTGGAAAGGAAACTATTGAATCTATGAATGTTGAAAACACAATGACAAGATAACAGAGATTCCATCTTGACTCATCCATTAGACTATTCTCGTAGATGTTGCAGGAATGTTCATGAAGTGTGATGCTACAGGAAGGAATTAACTAGTTACGTCTTACTTAAAATACTGCTAATGCTAGTAAAATGAATCTATTCTATCCTAATCTAATCCACCTTCCAAGTGGGCCCCCTTGGTTGGCTTCTCTAATCTACCAACGTAGGATAGAAGCTAAAGAGAACTAATTCATTTCATTAATCAGTCATTACATAATTCAGAATTGTAAAACACAACTACAACAAACTGTGAATCAATGTTCTCTCTTACTCGATAAAACTTATCAAAAACCAAAAACTATAACTTAAAAAATTCACACATAGGAGTTGATCCCAACATATATAGGGAATCTACTCTTTATTACATAACAGAAAAGTAACTATCCTAAGTTAAGTCCGCAGGAGAGAATATAGGAGAACAACTGAAAGCGGAAAGGAAGGATAATGGAATTGAGGAGGGAGCAATGAAGTCATGGCATCCACTTGTTACAACATAAATGTAGAGAAGGTAATGGCTCATAAAAGCTCCTCCTTATTCACTGCCATGTTTCCTAGAGTGGTTATAACTTCCTTTTCGTGGTTGTTCCTTGATGCTTGTTTCTCCTTGAATGTTGTCGGCAACCAACTTCTGGATTCTTCCACTCATCCTTTAATCCTTATCATCAGGTTAGTTATGATATAAGACATATTTGCAAATAAACATCCATCAAACTAAATTCAAGCATAAGAATGCACATTTGGATATTTATATGAAATACTGCATATTAGACATAATTTAGGCAAAAGATGACATAGTTTTTCTACCCCATAAATCATCTTAAACATAACAAAATAAAGGCATTTTTTAGACTCATCATCTACCCCCTACTAAAATAATTCTTGTCCTCAAGCATTACACTTCTTTGTCAAAGATCTGAGCTCCCCAACTTCTATCTTTCCCTTTCTGCTGCTCTTGAAGGTGTAATAGAATCCTCTGGTCCTTTCCCATACTTCTCGCCTGTGGTCTTCCTGCAACTTATCAAGTTTCTCAACATCAATATCATATAGGGGCCATAAAAGTATTGGAGGTTGCATGGTTAAAGGACACCATAGCTCTGGCCTTAGTTTCTTTCCCAGTTCTAAATATTTTGGAACTCTATATAGTATTGTTTCCAAATTAATAGGACTGTGTGGCTCTGATTTCTTAAGAGAATCAGGTAACCATGCCCATTTACCTCTTACTCTGGTCATAGCTCTCTGGAATGCAAACTAGGGCAAGTTTTCATATTCGGCATACACTTTGGCTCTAGCAGCAAATACCTTCTTTCTAATTTCTAGATTACTCTTCCCATAGGTTAATGTAAACTAGTCTCGAAGCATTTCTTCTGGTTGTTTACTTTCTTCCCTCAAGGGTAAAGGTTTTGTTCTCTCCTCATCTCTGTAATTAACCAGTTGTATGTCATAATTCACCTCATTAGACATCCATGACATTAAAGCTTTCAAATTAACATCTCCTATATAGAGCAAAGGATTCCACTCAGTTTCTGCAGGAATGACAAAATTATGAATATACAACTCACACAATAGATTTTGTTGCCATGGTGGTAAGATTTGATACAGCCCATAAAACTCTTGTACAGTTTTGAATTCTACATTTACATTTGATACATCCCTAAGAGACCTTTCTATTAACAACTTAATCAAGGCATGGTGAGTGACATAATTATCTTTCCTTTTTTGAGTCTCTTCTACACTAATACAGAGCATATTATACAAAAATTTTGGAAGATTCACGGCAATATTGTGCCTTATACAACTAAGCAACTTAAAATGGTGTGCATGTAAGTGAGAAAATCTGCCTTCACAAGTAAAATACCTGATGACATGCATTGCTAGGTCAGGGTATGGAGGCGGCAAAGACAATCTCTTGCACCCTTGCTTTGTAACATCCAATGGAGGGTCATGTGGGGTAGTGAATTGGGCCCTTGCTGACCTAGTGTCATTCGAGCTCGAATAATGCTCTCCAATAGGAGGTAACCCTGTTACTTTTGCAATTCATTCTTCTGTTGCAATTACTATCAAACCCCACACAGAAGCTTCACCTTCATCAAATGTCCTAGTGAATTCTACAACTACTTCATCATATGTTGTTAAATTCAAACAATAACCTAACCACCCGTATGCATTGAATCTTCTTACTGCTTCTACGTTAGAGAGCAACAAAATGTGCTCAACTGGCTCTTTTCTCTATAAACCTCCTCCCATTTCTTGATACTTCTGCTACTTCATTTCCCTCTCCCTTTTTGAATGCAAACTTCAAAACTCTGCGTTATTTCTCAGACGCTTCACCACTTCTTTTTGGGAACATTAATTGCCATAACCAATTGTTATGTGCCATAATTAAACTTTAGGTAAAATTAAATCATGAATTTGCATTGGAATCATCCAAAAACATGGTTCAAATGCCAAAATTTTAAAAATAGGTCATATCATGGCTTACCACAAAAAAATTGGCACAAACAAGAGAAAAATTCATTCAGAAAGTGGGAGTACAACACTTGACATGGCATACTTATGGAAAAAAATTCTCATTAATTAAAGAGTAATGCCAATATTTTAGAAAATCATCATAGTTAATCATGCATATCATTGGATAGTATGACACTCCCCTACCCCTTGCTAATTTTACGACAAGTGTCCTCACTTGTCAAACTAGCATGGGTGAGGGACTGGAATACGCCGTAATTATAGAGACTATGTAGTATTATATATAATTAAAAAAATTTGCAAACTTATAAATGAATAATAGTTTGAAAACATTTATACCTTTCAAGTGGATTGTCACATGCTCCAAAAAAAAGGTGATAGAAATAATGTAAACGGCAGCATCCATCAGCATGTGTAGATGTGATTGAAAACACAAAAACTTAAGTATGTAGAAAGTGAGTGGATGGAAGATTAAGAAATGGAGTGGGGTGGGTGGATGGAAGATTAAGATATGAATAGAAAGAAATATCATGAAAAGAAAATAGACTTTATGCAAACATAAAGTTATTATTATGGACATGCAAATTAGAATTAATGTTGAAGAGGAGCAAGAGGAAGGTTTTCACCTTCTGCTACAGGAAGAGATACTTGAGTTGTTGTTGGATCCAGTTGTTCGAACTGTTGCATGAATTTGACTTTTGTTTGAGGATTTTTGTAAAGTTTAAGTCGATGATTGTTGATCAGCATTTTGAAAGGCACATCATCAATTGTGGTTAGTTGAACTGTTCCATTGTCAAAGACATGGATGATTTGATATGGTCCTAACCATCGCGTCTACAACTTCCCTGGCATATCTTTAAAGTGGGAATCATACAATAATGCCCAATCACCAGCTTTGAACTATTTGTTGAGGATATGAGAATCATGCCAATGTTTTCTCTATTTTTGCACCAGTTTAGTGTATTCTAAAGCGGTCATGCGCATTTCATCCAAAGAATTAAGATGCAAGAGGCATTCTCTTTGTGTTGTAGGAAAATCAATATCTAAGTTCAAGGCTATTCTTAAGGTCTTGTGTTCAAATTCAATTGGAAGCATTGCCACATTCCCATATAAAAGCTCAAATGGTGTGAATCCGGTAGTGGTTTTCCAAGTTGTTCTATAAGCCCAAACAGCTTCTTGTAATAGGCTGGTCCAATCCTGATGATGCAAATGGACTATTTTATTTAGAATATTTTCCAGCTCATGGTTGGTAACTTCTACTTGTCCATTGGCTTGTGGATGATAAGGACTAGATTTTCGATGCCTGATGTTATATTGTTTCATCAATTCTAAAATCAGGTTGGAAGTAAAATGTGTGCCTTGATCAGTAACCAATTCTTTAGGAACTCCATAGCATGTAAAAATCTCTTCATACAGGAATTTAGCAACATTTTCATCACGGGCATGCTTCATAGCCTTAACCTCAACCCGTTTGGTTAGGTAGTCAGTACAAACCAAAATATAAGACTTCCCATTGGATGGAGGATCAATAGGACCAATAAAGTCCATTCCCCATTTGTCAAATGGTGTTAACACCACTTGAGGATTTAGAGGCATTTCATCTATTTTGGTTGGGCGACCCATTCTTTGGCATTGGTCACACTTCCTTATATAATTGATTGCATCTTTATGAAGGGTAGGCCAATAGTAACCAGTGGCTAAGATTTTGAAAGCTATTCTTTTGGCTGCAAAATGTCCTCTACATGGCTCATTATGACATGCATGCAAAATATCATATGTCTCATCTTCTCTTACACATCTACACATAACTTGATCAGGTCCAGTATAGAACAGAAAATTGTCTATCCATGAGAAATGGAAGCTTTTCTATATGAGCAGCTTTCTCTTCTTATAAGAAAAATGCGCTGGTCTCTTATTAGCTACAATGTAGTTAGCAATATCTGCATACCATGGAATTTTAATAGCAATATGAAACAAATGTTCATCTGGAAATGCATCATCTACCAGAGTAGTGTCAGTATCATGATGATTGATTCTTAACAAATAATCAGCTATGACATTTGTTTTTCCAGGCTTATCCACTATGGTTATGTAAAATTCTTGTAACAATAGTAACCATCTTGCTAACCTACCAGTTATAGCAGGTTTGTTCATGAGATATTTGATTGTTGCATGATCAGTATGAACATAGATAGGATAACCTATGATGTAATACCAAAATTTATTTAGAGCATAGACTACTGCTAACAATTCTTTTTCAGTCACTGTGTAATTCAGTTCTGGACCATGAAGACTCTTACTAATATAATAAATGTCATTCTCAAGATTTGAGTGTTTCTATGCTAAAACTGCACCTATGGCATAATCAGAAGCATCTGTATATATGTGAAAAGGTAGGTTCCAATCAAGGCCTTGTAAAATTGGGGTTGTGGTCAAAAGTTGCTTAAGTTGTAGGAAAGCTTTATCACACTTAGGTGTCCAATTGAATTTAGCTTCTTTGGTGAGCAACTTGTACAAGGGACTGGCTATTTTACTGAAGTCTTTTGTAAAATGCCTATAATATCCAACATGTCCTAGAAAAGATTTGATATCTTTTAATTTAGTGGGTATGGATAATGTTTGAATTACCTCAATTTTAGCTGGGTCTACTTGTATACCTGCAGTAGAAATGAAATGACCGAGTACCACACCCTCTTGCATGAGCATGAAACACTTTTCACTATTTAGTATCAAATTATGTTCTTGACATCTTACCAAAACTTTTTCAAGATTTGTCATTGCTTCTTCAAAAGTAACTCCAAATGTTGTAAAGTCATCCATATAGATTTCCATACAATCATGTGATATATCAGCAAAAATACTAATTACAGCCCATTGAAACATTGCAGGAGCATTACAAAGACCAAATGGTAAAAATGAGTATGCAAAAGTACCCCATGGACAGGTAAATGTAGTTTTGTCTTGGTCTTCAGGAGCAATACTGATTTGATTATAGCCACTGTATCCATCTAAAAAGGAGAAGTACTTCTTTCCAGCTAGTGTATCCAAAATTTGGTCTATGAAGGGTAAAGGAAAATGATCCTTTTTAGTAGCCTTATTCAACTCCCTATAATCTACACAAATTCTCCATTTTCCTCCTTTCTTAGGTACTATAACTAGCTTTGATACCCATTTACTATCAGATATAGGATAGATAAATCTAGCATCAAGCAGTTTCTGCAATTCTATTTTGACTATTTCTCTAAGGCTTGGATTTATCCTCCTTTGAGGTTGACGAAGTGGTAGACAACCTTCATTAATGTATATCCTATGGGTACACAGTGTAGGGCTTAATCCTTTCATATCACCATAATCCCAAGCAAAAGTCTTCTCATGCTTCTAAAGCAATTCTTTTAATTTTTCCATCTGTACAGATGTCAATTTGGGGTTGACATGCAATTTATGGCCTTTACTCAGTTCAACAGGAATAGTGGATTCTACCATAGCAATTTCAGAGATTGAGCTTCCTTCTAATTCACAGGGAAGTAGTGAACAAAGATTTTCAGGTTCCTTAAGTAAAGTGCAACTTGTATCACACTCCTCATATGTAATCAATTCTAATACAGAGCTTTCAGACACATCTTTTCCTACCACACAGGTGTTGGTAAGGATGCTCTGGATTATTGAATCTTCTTCTTGCAACTTTAGAAAAGATTGCCTATGTAACATCATAAGTTGTACTATATAATTTATCTCTTCTTCTTCATCTCCTAAATTTGGCCAAAAAGATGTACTCAAATTTGGTAATGGTTGTGCAGGAGGATATAGATCAAATTGCTTGGTTGCTTGGCCATTTGATATGGTCATATTCCTGAATCTGCAATTTATGTTTGCATTAGTTGTGGCCAACCATGGTCTACCTAGAATGACAAGATAGCCATATAGGTTTACTTTAGGGGACAAAATCATGAAGTCTGCAGGATATTCTAGGGAATCTAAGGTCACAACAATATTTTCTATCATTCCATCAGGAATGACAGTGGAACTATCTGCAAGTTGCAGAATAGTTGGTGTGGGCCTTAATCCTTCTATTTTTAACTTCTGCATGGTTTCTTTAGTCATCACATTTATAGCAGCTCTCAAATCTATTAAGACATTTTTAACAAATTGACCATTTATGCTAACACTTACTACTGGACTCCCTGGGTTAGAATATTTTGGTAAAATCACTCTTCCTAACATGATATCAGCTAAGTGTCCAACAACATGAACTGTGGTAGGATCCTTCTTCTTCCTTCTAGATTTCTTTAGACAACCTTCCCTTATAGCTTTTCCATAAGTAGGAATGTCCTTAATAGCTTGAAATAAAGGTATTTGGACATGCATATTCTTCAATTGATTAACAATGTCAAAAGGTTGTTCCTTGCTTTGTTCAGGTTCCTTTTGTATTAGTTGGTCTAGAAAAGGAGGCTCTACTGCTGGTTGAACTGGTATTGGTATGGTAACATTAGTTGGGTCAACAGATTCATCAACCAAAGGTTCTGATGCTACAAGAGAGTTTGATACTTCAGTTATAAGAGGTGGCTTTGGTGCTAGTAAGGTCGTTCCAGATCTCAAATGTATATCTGCAACATCTAGGGCATAAGCAGGGTACTACTAGGTATCAACACTATACATGGGCTAATGTGGTTTGCTATTTGGATTTGGCTGAGGCTGTGTAGGTAGTTGTGTTTGCTTTTGAGGTCTACTATTTGCAGGTGGTGGCATTAAAGCAGGTTGTTGAACTGGAGGGGGTAATTGTGGAGCACTAGTATTTTGGTTAGGGCATTGTTGAGATCCCTTCCATTGGTTCAAAGATTGCCAATTCCATTGGTTTGGAGATTGCCAATTCCCTTGGGGTGGTTGCCATTGGTTCTGTTGGTTCTGGCGCCATTGGTTATTCTATTGGTTAGGCCAAGGTTGTTGGAAATTTTGAGACCATTGAGACTGTTGTGGGTTATTTTGCCCAGCATTATTTCAATTGGGTTGGTTTTGTGGAGGACTTTGGGTATTGCAGTTTTTCCATTGATTACCATATGAATTTGAATTTTGCAAGGGGTCTTGAGGCATACCTTGACATTGAGCCCATGGTCAGCGTTGAGCAACAAAGAATACTTGCTCATCATCCCCATCTATCTTTACATATTCAATTGGAAGATGCTGGTTCTCCATGCTTGCAACCAATTTACAGTGGCAATCCTTCTTTTTCTTTTGGCAATGAGGATAGTACTCAGCTAGTTGTAACTCAGCCTCTACTTGCTTCTTCTTTGCAGTCATTATATCCAACTATGTATCGACATCATTACTAATGTCTTGTTTGAAATCTGACAACAAATTGGATATTTCAAGTTTTGAAATGCCTTGACTAATTCCTTTTGTAACCGTAGAACGGGGTCCTCAACCTTTCTTCATGGTTGACCTTGAGTAGTTTTGACATATCTTTTTGAGGTCATCCCATTAAGCTTGATATACATCTCCATCGACCATCAGGTCCAATGCTTCCAAACAGTCTTCATTCACTCCTCTTAGACAATGTGTATTGAGGATTCTTTTGTAGTGTATATAAAAGTTGAGAAACATAGTCTTCTAATGTCTCCTCCTCCTTCTGTGATATCCTAAAGATATCATCTCCTCTTGTACCAGATGCTTTGCAATATTCTTTATATTTTTCCAAAAACAAGGCTTGCATTTCATCCCAATTCACAGCTGCATTGGCTCTTAAGCCCATGAACCATCGTAAAGTTGATTCTTTCAATGTGGCTGAAAATAATTTAAGCTTATGGGCATCAGTGTTGTAGTCAAAACTACGACAAAGGATGTCGAAATCAAACAAGAAGGTATCAGGGTCTTCAGTTACAAGGCCATAGAACTTCAGAAGAGTAGTGGGAGGTATATTCTTGAGATTAGCATTGGTTATGAGACTTGGAAGTGGAAATGGAAAAGTGGGTTGTGCCATGACTGGTGGGACTGGATTATGAGGTTGCTGCTGAAAAGGAATGTTAGGCACTAGATGATTAACAACTGGTGGATTCAAGTTAGTGTTATCAAGAAGACTAATCAATATTTCAATGAAAGGTTGGAGATCAGATATATCTAGGGATTCAGCTCTTGATGATGATACTGTGGGGAAAATAGGACTTGCATCTTCAAAGGGTAACTCAACTTCTTCTTCAACTTCTTCATTCAAATTAACAGATCCTTTTGGAAGAAATCTGCCATAATCATCTTGTCGTCTTCCTCTTCAATGCATGCAACTAAAATTTTCACACTGGTAAAAAGAACTTAATCTAAAAACTATGACTCAAAAATGCTCCTAGCTTGACACCATCCCCGGCAATTGCGCCAAAAATGAATCACCTCACAATAGGTGTTTCATAGTCATGCGCTAGGCCTAGCTTAGGAATAATCTATTCAAGCTAAGGACTACTTTTCCCCTACCATGAGGTGCATTTAGATTGTCAACCCAAGGACGTATACTTGAAATGGTCGGCACAGTATGTGCACTAGGTACCTTGATGAGTCATTATGCTTGTGCTGCAGGAAAGTTAAAATGCAAAGGAAGGAAACTACACTATTGTTGTGGAAAGGAAACTACTGAATCTATGAATGTTGAAAACATAATGACAAGATAACAGAGATTCCATCTTGACTCATCCATTAGACTATTCTCGCAGATGCTGCAGGAATGTTCATGAAGTGTGATGCTACAGGAAGGAATTAACTAGTTACGTCTTACTTAAAATACTACTAATGCTAGTAAAATGAATCTATTCTATCCTAATCTAATCCACCTTCCAAGTGGGCCCCCTTGGTTGGCTTCTCTAATCCACCAATGCAGGATAGAAGCTAAAGAGAACTAATTCATTTCATTAATCAGTCATTACACAATTCAGAATTGTAAAACACAACTGCAACAAATTGTGAATTAGTGTTCTCTCTTACTCAATAAAACTTATCAAAAACCAAAAACTAAAACTTAAAAACTTCACACACAGGAGTCAATCCTGACATATATAGGGAATCTACTCTTTATTACATAACAAAAAAAGTAACTATCCTAAGTTAATTCCGCAGGAGAGAATATAGGAGAACAACTGAAAGCGGAAAGGAAGGATAATGGAATTGAGGAGGGAGAAATGAAGTCGCGGCCTCCACTTGTTACAACGTAAATGCAGAGAAGGTAATGGCTCGTAAAAGCTCCTCCTTATTCGCTGCCATGTTTCCTGGAGTGGTTATAACTTCCTTTTCATGGTTGTTCCTTGATGCTCGTTTCTCCTTGAATGCTGTCGACAACCAACTTTTAGATTCTTCCGCTCATCCTTTAATCCTTATCATTAGGTTAGTTATGATATAAGACATATTTGCAAATAAACATCCATCAAACTAAATTCAAGCATAAGAACACACATTTGGATATTTATATGAAATACTGCATATTAGATATAATTTAGGCAAAAGATGACATAGTTTTTCTACCCCATAAATCATCAAAGATTTATCAAACATAGGCTTATAAGTGTTAAAAAAAGGATAAATGGAGTATCACAAAGTATCTTAAACATAACAAAATAAAGGCATTTTTTTAGACTCATCAGTCATTTAGCTTTTGTCTTCTTTAGCCATGATCTTATCTTTTCTAGCTTTCTTCTTTTTTTCAATTACCTCACATAGTCTTAATCATTGAATTTCTTGTTCTCTTTTGAGTTCTTTGACTTCTTTACCTACAATGTTGTTCTTTTGTAATAGATCATCTATTGCTACATAACTATCATCAGTATTTCCAGCAATCCTTTGACATCAACTTCCTTGTACAGTATGTCATTCTTTTAAATGGCCATATCTTTCCTTTTCTTTAAGGATTTCCTTAACTCATCTTTTGCTCCTTCAAGTTGCTACAATGTGATATGAATTTCAATCATCTAGTTTTCAATGAATCTTTCCAAACTTTGTATTCCTCTATTTCCAAGATATGTACTCTCAAGTTGTTATACTTCCTTCAAGAGAACCAAGCTCTAATACCAATTGTTGGATATTTAGTTAGGAAATAAGATACTAAGAATGAGGAGTTGAATTAAGATCTTTAAAACTTTTCACTAATAAAATAATTAACTATATTTACATCTAATCCATCTCATATCTTAGATCTCATACCATAAACTTATAATGTTGAAATCAAATCAATCTAAGCATAACATCCATGAAAACTTAAAATTCATAACACAAAGATTTTGGTAACCCATAAACACTTCAAGATAGAGGTAAAATTGGGGTAGGGATGAAACTCACAAATCTTTACTACTACAACAACAAAGTTCGCCTATTAGGGCTATAATTTGATCACTTCTGATGATCTACCCTATAAGGGATTTTCTCAGTTAAAAACTTTTAAGATTATTAGGTCTTACCTTTATTAAAGGATATTATACTTATAATTAAGTAAGGACTTCTTTAGGAGATTTATATAGGTTTGTTAGAACCACTTTGTTAAGAGATTTGTCCTAACTCAATTTGTTAAAATTGATTTAGTACTTGATCCTTTGGTTTTCTCTGAAATTTATTTATGGATCTCCTCTCTTCAATATCTCGATCTAATATCCTTATCTAATATACTCTATTCTACCTTTAATGCTATGGTTGCTCTGTTTCATCTCATATCTGACTTAGTCTTCCTTGTTATTTATTAAACTTGTTCACTCCCTTGCATCTTCACACTTCTCATCACTTTCCCCCTAATTTAGGGCTAGATTTCTTCCTTAAATATAAAATCGTAGGAAGTTATAGATCTCATTCAATGATCCATATTCTATCTTTTTGTCATTTAATCCTTTTGATTTTTTGATTGGTTAATATGCTTTCTTTGGGATTAATGACTTATGAAAAAATGTATTATCTACTCCTTAATTTTCTCTACAATCTTTAAATGTCATGTAGAAGTCAGCTAAAATGATCCACATAAGTGTTTGTTCCATTACAAACTTATATGTCAAAACTAGTTTACTGGCACTTGAATGTTAATATGCTTGGTCATAATGAACATTCATGATGTCACTTGACTTCTATATGCTCAGCATATAGTGATTCACTCAGCATTAATTAACTCTCCAAATTCTTGGTCTTTTCTATGTTACTCAACATGTATGCTGACTTGGTCTCTACTTGATGCAGGAGCATCCCTAGTTGGCTTGTAACCCTACAAGATGGTGTGGTTTCGCTTTGGATTTTGGGAACTCATTCGAAGAAAGAAGTGTGACTCATTCAATGCTGATTTGGTTTGGTTTTTGTGTTAACCAAGTGACTTGGTTAATGAAGACATTCAATAAAGCTTGGGGAACTTAGAAGATACTAGGAGCTCAGTTTGCATTGGGAGCTCATTAGTAGTGTTGCTCAAGTCAACTTGGCCAATGAAGGAACTTTTTATCTTCTAGGAGCTCAACATACATTGTGGTTCTCAACATGCACTAGGAGCTCAAAAATTCTTGGAAATTTATTGATGCTTGACTTGGTCTTGGTTCCTATTGGTGTCGAGTTTTCTACGAGCCAACTTTGGGTATTTAATTTGTGTTGTAGCTGACTTGTGGCTCAACATATATTTAATGTGAAGCATTTAATTTAATTTGTAATGAACTAGGCTGACTTGTGTCTTAGTTTGGTATAAGTAGGGGGTTTTGTGGAGTCTTTAGGCATTATCATCTAGCTTGAAGAAGACGATGAAGTGTTGATGCAAACTTTGAAGAGCTAGTAGCTACAGCCTGAGAACTAGAGGATTTCTTGGTGGACCTAAGGGTACAAGTGTGGATTCTTCTTCGTGTTCTTATCTAGTTGTGGTTCTAGACTACTTGGGATTAGGATTGTAAGTTGAATCTTTTGGGATCTTGTAGAACTGATATTGCAACTATTGTTTGTATTTAGCCCTAACTTGAAAGACCTTACAACCATGCATATTGCATGTAATTAGTTAGGTTATGAATAGATGTTAGGAATAAGGTGCCTCAACCTTGGTTAATTCCTATTATTATTATTTGTTTTGTAAAATTTATTTCTTGCAAATAATGTTGATGTGTCAGTATATTGAATTGTGTATAAGGAGATCATCACTAAAATGGTTATGATAGATTCCTATGAAACGTAAGAGTTATATCAGGAAGATTCAATGACAGATGAAGACATGTGGCAACTGATAAATTTGAGTACTGTACACTCTACCCCAATAGAAAATTTTTTAGGGTTCCTATTTTCTCAGAGAGGGTAAAACCCTAATACGGTTACCTTTGGGAGTAGCCCGAAAGTGAAGCACATGTTATAAGCATTTTTAGGGTTATGAAGAGGGTGGATGCGAGAAAGTGTATTGTTGGTACTGTGAGTTGCTACTGGAGTCTTCTGTTGTCATTGTTGAACTTGCATTGCAAGTGTATTGTAACCTTGTGTTGAAGATAATACATTATGCAGGTTCTGGAGGGGTGGGGTTGTTGTACCGAAAGGTTTTTCCCCACTAGCAAATATTTTTGTTATGTGTTTCTTTCTCTATCTATTTTCTTTATGCTTGGTTGGCTAAAATATTTTTGTTTACATGATATTGAATCTGTAAGTGTAAAAGATTTTAATAGGATTTGCACCATACTTCTCTTAAGAGATTAGTGTAGGAAGCTATTTTTGCACCTGAGTTTCATTACAATAAAGAGTTATTATTTGTATCAGATCTTACATTATTGTTACTTGTTGTTGTTTTTCCACAGTATGGCTATTTTTGGGGGTTTGGACATCTTCTTTGGGGATTCTCCTACCTTGCATTGCATTTGGTATTAGAACTTGCATTATTCTTGCTTGTTGTTGTATTTCCACTATGTGGTTATTTGTTGGGGGTTTGGACATCTCCTTTGGGGATTCTCATACCTTGCAATGCATTAGGTGGTATTAGAGTGAAGGTTATTCCTAAGTGTGTGAACCAATCACCAAAGTTGAGGTAGTTTACACTTGGATCTTGGGTTAGAGAAGGTTGATCTTGTAAAGTTTATTGATCTTCTAGATTGGAGGATCTATTGCTTTAGGTTTGTAAAAAATTTGGAAGATTCCTCCAAGAGGATTGGACCCTAAGGAAATTGATTATTATAGTGATGTTGTGGAGGAAAGGATCTTAGAGAAGATTAGAGCATAATTCAAATCTGAGATTGCATTGATGAAGAGTGACATGATTGCTGAAATTGTGAGTGATTTAGGTGGTATACCTAGGCATATGGGTACTAAAGATGACTATGAGGAAGTAGCTAAAGAATTTAAAGTTACTAGATCTAGTAGTGAGGATAGAACTGATTGTGTGGAGAGACCTATTAGAACTAGGGTTGGTCAATTTGCTAGACCTGGATCTCACTTGAAGATGAAGTGTATGATGGAGGTTTCTAAATTCTCAGGTACTTTGACTCCTAAAGACCTAATTGATTGGATTGGTGAATTAGAAGACTACTTTGAGCTTGAGGATATTGAGGATCCACTCAGAGTGAGGTTGGCACAAACTAAGTTGAAAGGACATGTTGCTCTTTGGTGGAAAGAGACAAAAAAGAAGAAGGTGAAATGAAGATTACTAGATGGAGATTGATCATGAAAAAATTGAAGGCTAAGTTCATTCATGTTGATTATGAGCTTGAGTTGTTTAAGAGGTTACAAAACCTAAAGTAGAAAGATATGACTATGAAAGATTATACTAAGGAGTTCTACAAGTTGACTATTTGGTCTAGGCACAAAGAATTGCCAAAGAAGAAGGTAGCTCAGTACATTAATGGTTTGAGATTCAATATTCAAGATGAGGTAGGTATGCTAAATATTTCTTTAGTTGAGGATGCTTATCATTATGCTCTGGAGGTAGAAGATAAGTTGAAGAGGAAAAGTCAACATTTTTTTAGAGAGAAGGAGAAGCAAGATAACTTTGCAAAGGCTAAACTAAGTGCTAAAGGTGAACCAAAACTTGTTGATCAGAAGAGAAGGACATGTGGAGGTGGGTTTAGTGGTAATTATTTCAAATGTAGTGAATAGGGGCGTAGATATTTTGAATTTCCTCGTGGTATGAAAGTTACTATTACAAATGAGGTTGTAGTCCAAGACATTGAACCAAAGAAAGGAGATAGTTTGCTAACTCGATGAGTATTAGTTGGTTAGAGGACAATAGAATCTTGTTAGATGACTATTTTTTTTAGGACTTGTAGTAAGTCTAGTGGTAAATTCTACAAGGTCAGTGTGGATGGTGGTAGTACTAATAATCATACTACTAAGGAGATGGTTTAGAAAGTTGGTTTGAAGAGAGCGAGACACCCTTATCCTTATAGGATTGGTTGGTTGCAAGGTGAGCATGCTTTGGAAGTGAGGGAGAAATGCCTTGATGATTTCCAAATTGGGCAATATAAGGATCAAGTGTTGTGTGATATTATGGACATGAACAATTGTCATGTGTTTCTTGGTAGACCTTACAAGTATGATTGTTGGGTTGTGCATGATTGTATCAAGAATGTGTTTACAATTGTGAAATGTGGCAAGAAGCATTCTCTGAATCCTTTGTAGAATGAAGAGGTTGGTAGAAGAAACTTGAGTATTGGCAATCAAGATAAGTTGGAAGATTCATAGAAGGTTGGAGATTAGTATGGAAAGAAAACTTGTAGCACATGAAGGATGGACATGAAGAAGCAAAAGAAGAACAAAGGAAATAGTATAGAAGTCAAAACATTGAAGGATATGTATATGGAGAACTAGTTTGGGATTTATGTGTTGAATCCTAGAAGATGTTCTTCCATCTATTAAGAACATCTTTTTGAACCTGGGGTGTTTGATGCAAGAGCATCCATGGTTGGCTTGCAATCCTGGAGTATGGTGCGGTTTGGCTTTGGAGTTTGGGAACTCGATCAAAGAAGGAAGTCTGACTTTGTCAATATTGAGTTGGTTTGGTTATTATGTTAATCAAGTGACTTAATTAATGAAGATGTTTGACAAAGCTTGGGGCACTCAAAAAATACTGGGAGCTCATCAGTAGTGTTACCTGAGTCAGTTTAGTCGATGAAGGAACTTTGTTGCCTCTAGGAGCTCTGCATATAGTGTAGTGCTCAACGTGTATTGGGAGCTCAACAATGCATAGGAATTTTTTGATGCTCAGCTTGGTCTTGGTTCCTATTGTTACCAAGTTATTTGTGAGCCAACTTTGGGTATTTAATTTGTGTTGTAGTCAACTTGTGGCTCAACATATATTTAATATGAGGGATTTAATTTAATTTGTAATGAACTAGGTTGACTTGTGGCTTGGTTGGGTATAAGTAGGGGGTTTTGTGGAATCTTTAGGCATTATCATCCAACTTGGAGAAGAGACTAAAGTGTAGATGCAAACTTTGAAGAACTATTAGCTATGACTTGAGAACCAGAGGATTGCTTGGTGGAACTGAGGGTACAAGTGTAGATTATTCTTGGTGTTCTTATCTAGTTGTGGTTCTAGACTAGTTGGGATTGGGATTGTAAGTTGGATTTTGTGGGATCTTGCAATTGATATTCTATTTGTTGTTTTTATTTAGCCTAACTTGGAAGGCCTTACAACTAGGCATATTGCATGTAATCAGTTATTTTATGAATAAAGAGTTGTGATTTGGTATCATATCTTAAATTATTGTTGCTTGTTATTGTGTTTCCACTATGTGGTTATTTTTTAGGGGTTTGGACATCTCCTTTGGGGATTCTCCTACATTGTACTACATTTGGTATCAAATCTTGCATTATTGTTGTTTGTTGTTGTGTTTTCACTGTGTGGTTATTTACCGGGGGTTTGGACATCTCCTTTGGGGATTATCCTACCTTGCACTACATCACTACTAGAGTACTCGACAACCTTTGAAATATAGACAAGTCCTTTTTAAGTCATCCTTCTTTGGATGACTCAGTTGCAATGATGATTGTCCAATTTTGCCTTGTAAATGACAAGTGTTAAACACTAATAGGCAACTTGAGCTTAGAGATCAACAACTTCAACTTTGAAATTACTTTTAATCACCTTAAAAATTGCTTCACAATTTGCTCAAGTCACTTGGGCTCTAAATGCTGAATGCAAGGTGTGTAAAATGCTTTCAATTTTTTTCTATATACATTCATTCATTAAAATTAGGTCTTTCATAAATACTATGTGGTTAATTAGGTGGAATTCAGTTGTCTTAGTTGTCGATACACTTTTAACTCAGTCTCCTTTATACAAATTGGTCACTACCATCTAACTCAACCTATACATCAGCTTGGTCATTTAGGTACTTGGTCCATATTAAAAAATTTGGTCAATACAAATGATATTATTGATGCTCAATGCCCAATAATGTAAGTGATTACATTACATTGTTCTTGCATAAATCTATTTTAATGCATCTTGTCTTATGCATATATGAACTTTGGCACAATTTATGTCAAGTAATGATGTAAGACAAGTCATTAAATATGTAGTTCATCATATACCTTTCTTGATCAGTTTGAGTCAATGTGATCACCTTCTCCATTGAATTGGGTGATCTCAACTTGATATGTTGCATTACTTCTACCTTCTACCTTCTTTTTCCAAGTTTGATTCATCTCCTTCATTATTTTTTCAACTTTTTCTTTGCCTTTTCCTTTGATGTGTTCATTGTTTGGTGTTGGTGCTTGGGTCTTGCAATTCTTTCTTACATGTCCAACCTTGTGACAACTAAAACAAATTATGTTTTCATTCAACCATTTATTATAATTGCCTCTGAAATGTGTTCTTATGCAATTTTCTAGAATATGACCATACTCTCCACAATAATGACAATTATACCACGTATTGTAATCCCAATAGTAAGAGTTACCATTCTTAGGTTCATTGTCTTGATTTTTGGTTATCTAGTTAGACTTTGCCTTTGATCTTCATTCATTTTCTCTATGTCCATACTTTTAACAATTGTAGCAATATCCTTTAAATATAGGTGCAATAGATGTATTTCTCACCTTTGATCTTCATTCATGTGCTTGATGACCTTTGTTCTTGCAATTGAAGTAGTTACAAGTAAACTCAGGTTTAGGGTTTTACTTACCATTCTTGCTTCTACAAATGCTTTTTGTATGTCCAATTTTGTCACAATGATAGCATGTAGATTTTCCTTTTGGTTTTGAATTTATTTTCTCTCCAATCTTGGATGACGCTCCTTCTTCAATAGATGAATGGTGCTTGATATTCCCTAATCCAAAGGTATTAGTGGATGACCTAGGTGATCTCACCAATTCTTTAAAATGTCCTATTTCTTCACTAGGCTTGTTTATCCTTTCTACTCGTTCCATCTCAAATCTTAGCTCATTCCTTAGTTGGTCACTTTGTGATCTCAGATTTGCTATCTCCATGTCTTTCCTATTGAGTTCTTGATTTTCAAGTATTAGTCGATTCATCATGTCTAGTTGAGTGTTTGTAAGATATTATACATCAGATGACCTTTCTTCAAGTCTAGTAATCATTTTTATTTTGTCTTCTCCAGATACAACTTTATATTCTTCAAATTTCTTCTTTTTTTTGGTCACTTCACATAGCCTTACTGATTGGATTTCATGTTCTCTTTTCAATCCTTTGACTTCTTCATTCAGAATGTTGTTCTTTTCCAATAGATTTGTGATAGCTACATCACTTTCATTAGAACTTTCATTGTCAAGCAATCCTTGGGTATCAACTTCTTGAAAGTGTGTGTCAGTATGTTGAATAACCATATCCTTTCTTTTCCTTAGGGATTTCTTTAGTTCCTCTCTTGCTATTTCAATTTGTTGTAGTATGAGTTAGATGTCAATTATTTGATTGTTATGACCTTTCCCAATTTGTACGCCTCCATCTCCAAGATCTTCAACTCTTAATTGGTTAAATTCCTTATAAGATAATAGAGCCTTGATACCAATCATTGGAAGTATTTTGGGAAACTAAGATACTAAGTGTTCACTAAAACTTTTAACCTTCAAAATAATCTGGCTACATTGACCACATTAATCATCTCATAACTAGATTATGTTGGAATTCTTTAAAATAACTAAGAGGGGGGGTGAATCAGTTATCCAAGGTCTAGACGTACAAATAAAAAATTTCACAGCTTAGTGAACCCAAATCCATAAAACATTTTCATCATGCATGCATCCATTAGATTATGCAATCACTTAAACTTGTAGGTTACTATCAAATCAATTTGCAGAAGTGTAAACATGAAACATAACAAATTCAATAACATATTTGACATAATGATTTAATGTAGAAACCCAATTTGGGAAAAACCACCAGTAACATGCTACTCATTCTCATTCTTCTGAAGTGATGCCCTATGAAAGGCCAACCCTGATAAAGTTTATAATGCACACTGTTAAATGTGACCCAGTTGAAGGATTTAAATCACCCTATTAGGAGTGAGCCTTGTTAGAGGAGTAAAGATCATTCACTTGAAATGTCACCTAGTTAAAGGATTTACAAATTACTATTAGGTCAACCTTAATGCAAAGGATTTACCCTAGACTGATACAATGATTAGAGAGTAATAGTAAGACTTGATCTGATAACAACTTACAACACACTTGTAGATTATAGGTCTTTGTTTTAGTCCTTCATTATGCTTGGCTTTCACACTCTTCAGTTCTGATAGCTTGTTCACCCTTTAAGCATAGATACCCTTAAGCCTTCTTTCTTTTCTTGCCAATGCAGTCTCTTTACTTAGGTCACTGAATGAAGCAATATCCTAGACTCCTTGTCTTCCTTATGTTCTTGCACATGACAACCCTTACTTCTAACTAGCCATATATATAAATAGAGAATTAAGATATTTTGTCATTCAACCTCTATCATCCATTTTAGGTTTAGGTTAGATTAGGTGGGATTCAATGAATCTACCCCTCATTTTATTTCATTCCCTTCTAGAAACTTCTTCTTTAATCCTCTTTGAATTTGCCTCAAAATGGTTTACCATGAATTCTATGTCACTAGCACATCATTCTTATCTTGCACATGGTTCACAGAATCCAAGAAATTAAACTTTTTAGCTTAGATTCATTGAATTCTTGGTCTTTCTCATAATGCTGACACTCAACATTAACTAACTTCTAATGCCTAGCAGATACTATGTTGCTTGGCATCCTCTATTAAATCACTCAACATGAACTAAAGTTTACTAGTGCATGACATCAACTAAACTTTACTCGGCTTACATTGTTTCACTTGGCTTACATTGAAATTGACTTTGCTCAGGTCCAGCTAATTTTCTAGCTCAGCTTGCACTAACTTTGCTCAACACCCACTGTACAGAATGTTAAGCTTGGCAGAAAAACTTCATTTAACTTATTCTTCTAAACTTAATCAGTGTAACCAACCTTTGCAACTTAAGTAGATTATCAATGCTTTATAATATCATTATCTTAATTGATTCTTGTACGCATTTTCATATCATAACTCAACCTTTCCTCTAGGTGCTATTGTTACTTCATTTGATCAAATCCTCTTCATCAATCAAAAAAATGATAGTACTTAAATCATATAAGCAATTGTCTTACCAGTAATTAGCAAGTTTGACATTAGTGACAAATCAATGATTGAAACACATTTATCATATTTGTATTAATCTGTTTTCAACAATATCCCTCTTTGGCATTGATGGCAAACCAAACTGACTAGACTTAATTAGTAAGATCAATAAAATACCAAAAAATAATTAATTATGTACATTGAAATCTCTCTCTCTATCAACAACTTTCATCTTCTGAATAGGTTATAAATTTTTGTTTTGATCAACAAACAATCAACTCATTCTTATGACTCCTTCTTGATTACTTCTTATATCTCCCTCAACATTATCTCCCTCTTACTAGGTAGATGTAATTAATAGATACACTTGTACACTTCCTCCTTCTGAGTAGATATTTCATAGTTTTGTATCTTCTATATCTAGATTCTCCCTCTGTGGTTTCCTGAACTCAGTACACTTTAACTCTTAGTACACTTTCTCCCTCTTTAACAAAAATGCCAAAGACTTGTCATCTTTATATGCAGATATGAATATTTTTAGTTTCTCCTTCTGTCACCTTGCTTGTGATTGATTTGTAGTTCCAACTGTTTGATTACTTTAGGTAGCTCCTAAAGTAAGATCTACTGCATCAATGTGTAACATATGCCAATCAACTTGTTTGATGTAGAGCACTCCTCATGCTTCTTAGATAGCCTTTCATAGGTGTATCACCCCTAGTTTACCTGATAGATACCCATGAGCATCCTTAGGTAATGCTTTTGTGAAGATATCAACAATTTTCTCTTTTGTGTTAATGTATTCCATCTTCACCTCTTTATCTTGAACTAATTCTCTCAAGTAATGATACTTGATTGCAATGTGCTTAGTCTTTGTATGCATTACATGATTCTTTGATATATTTATAGCACTTGTATTGTCACAATAAAGTATCACAAGTTCAGTACTTTCCTCATTCATACCTTTGAGTAGTTATTTGATCCATACAATGTTTGTACAATTTCCTACAACAGTAACATATTCAGCTTGAGCAATAGATTAAGAAATGCAATGTTGTTTCTTGCTAGTCCATGTAACCAATCTTTTGCCTCAAAAAAATGCTCCTCCACTAGTGCTCTTTTTGTCATCAATATTTCCATCCCAATCAACATCAGTATAGGATCTCAATTAAAATTTCTCATTTTTCTTGTAGTATAGACCATAGTCCTCTGTTCCTTTCAGATATCTTATTATTATATTAACTACCATCAAGTGATTCTCCCTAAGATTAGTAGAGAATCTTGCAACTATCCCTACAGATAATGCAATATTATTTTTTTTATGTACTACATACTATAATTTCTAATCATAGACCTGTATAATATTTGATTCACCTCAAGTGAATCATCATTCTTTGAAAATTTATGTCCTATCATCATAGGTGTACTTACTAGCTTGGAATCTTTCAATCTAAATTTTTTTAGTATCTCCTTTACATACTTTGACTAAGTGATGTGTATACCATATTTCATCTAATGTACTTGCAAACTCACAAAGAACTTTATCTCTCCAAGCATAGACATCTCAAATTCTTGCTTCATTTCATTTGCAAAAGTCTTACATAAAGTATCTTGACCTCCAAATATGATATCATCAACAAAAAAATTAGATAACAAAATACCTCTGCTTTTCTCTGTCTTTAAATATAGATTTTTGTTATGATCAGTCCTCTCAAACCCAATCTTCACAAGATAATTATGAAGCCTCTCATTCCATGCTTTTGGTGCTTACTTCAAACTATATAAAGCTTTATGTAGTTTACATACCATGTTTTTTGTTGTTAGCATCAAAAAATCTTTCTGGTTATTCTATATAAACCTATTCCTCTAATATACCATTTAGAAATGTAGATTTAACATCCATTTGATAAACTTTGAAACCTTTGTATGTAGAGTAAGCAAGAAGAGTTCTCACTCCTTCCAATCTTGCAATAGGAGCATATGTCTCTCCATAATCTATCCCTTCTTCTTATGCATATCCTTTACAAACTAGTCTTGCCTTGTTCTTTGTGACTTCACCATTTTCATCTAACTTTTTTTTTTTATACCTACTTGGTACCAATCACATTTTTGTCTTTTGGTCTAAGAACTAGAGTCCATGTCTTAATTTTTTCAATTTTTTCAATCTCTTGTTTGATGGCTTTACTCCAAACCACATCTTCAAAGGCATCTTTCACTATTTTGGGTTCTTTCGCGTTCAACAAGCATGTATCATTTCTCAACATGTTCCTTATCATTGGTCTAGTGTCTTTATCACCAATGATTTATGTAGCAGGGTGATGTCTCTTGACATATTTAGACAATCTTGGTTCAACTTTGGCTTCTATATTTGGTCTATCAACTTTTGAATCACTATGTACCTCTCTGTTAGGTAGTTCAACATATCTTTCATATACACTAATCTTTGAATCAAAATGTGCCTCAACTTCATTCTGTAACTCAACACCTAAATGTAGCTTGGTTCCTAAATGCAACTTGGCATTCATAGTATGTGACTCAACTGTCACTAAAAATTCTTGTTGGTTTGTAACTTGGTTTACAACATCTTCTTCAATAAGCATACCTTCATAGAAGTATACAAATGATTTTTATTCTTCTAGTTCCTTCATAGGTTCAGCCTCATATACTTATGTATATTCATCAAATTTTATATTTGCACTTTCCACAACTTTGTTAGTGCTAGTATTTAAACACTTATAAGATTTACTTCTTGTGGAATAACCAAGAAATATATCTTCTTCACTTTTTGCATCTAGTTTACCATTCCTAAAATCTTTGAGAATATAACACTTGCTTCCAAATATCTTAAAATATTTTACATTAGGTGAGTATCCATACCATAGTTCAAAAGGTGTTGAATGGGTACCTTTCTTGACTTGTACATGGTTCAAGGTGTAAACAGTTGTACTTAAAACTTTTCTCCAATATTTCAAAGCAACATTTTTCTCCATCATGAGTGTCCTAGCACAGTCCATTATAGATCTATTCCTCATTTCAACAATTCCATTTTGTGGAGGGGTTTTAGGAGCATATGTCTATCTTTTGATTCCTCTGTCATTACAAAACATCTCAAACTCATTTGATGTTTATTCTCGTTCTTTTTAAGATCTTAAACATTTTATACTTTTAGATGTTTCCTTCTCAACTCTTGCTACATACCACTTAAACATTCAGAAAGCATTAGATTTTTGTCTCAAAAACACAGTTGTCATTATTCTAGAATAATAATCAACAAGTTGCATGATGTACTTATCTCCCTTGTAGTTGTGCACTTCAATTGGTCCACACAAGTTAGTATGAATAATCTCTAATATTTCTTTAGAGGTATGAGTCTTACTCTTAAAACTTGACTTTGTCATTTTGCATAACTGACATTTTTTGCAAATTATATTGTCAAGCTTCTTCAACTTAGGCAAACCTTTGACTCTTTTCATGTTACTGATACTAACCAAGTTATCAAAATTAAAATGACATGACCTCTTGTGTCATAGCCAAACATCATCAAATTCTATAGCTAAACAAGTATCATCCTCTATATCAAGGTAGAATAGATTATTTGTAGTTTGATTACCTTTTCCAATTAGTTTTCTATCAGTATCATATATTTTAGCAATTTTGTTCTCAATCTCAACCTTACATCTCAAATTATTCAGTTGTGACACACTTAATAAATTATAGTTAAGTCCTTCAACATAGAAAGCATTGTCACATAAAATATTTTATAAGAGCTTGATAGAACATTTTCTTTTTATCAAACATGGTGCATCATTATCAAACCTTACACTCTTTTCATCATAATAATTCAAGGTAATGAACTTACTTTTATCTCTAGTCATATGATACGAACACATCATAATAATTCAAGGTAATGAACTTACTTTTATCTCTAGTCATATGATATGAACACCCACTATCAATGATCCATCTATCATTCTTGGTCACACAAGACACTAGTGCAGTTGACTCATCTTCATCAGATTCATCCTTCATTGCAACATACACCACTTCATCAGCATGATCATCAAATTCATTTCTTGTTTCCTCTTCAACAATGTAGCAAGACTTCTTTTCTTTATCTTTGTAGTCTTCATCTCTTCTACTTTTGTACTTGTCACCACCTATGTAATTCTTCTTCTTTGGACATCTAGCAACAATATGACCAACCTCATTGCAATTGAAATACATGATAGATAACTTACCTTTAAACTTGTCTTTACCTCTATGAAATCTCCTTGCTAATAGTGCTTCAAGTTGATCACATCTTCCTCATCTATATCACTATCACTCAACACATATTTTGCCTTTTTCTTCTTCTTCTTCTTCTTCTTCTTCTCATCAGGTTCGTTTAATGTTAGCTTATTTTTCAAAGCATATTCAATATTTTCAAGTATGTAATTATCAAAGTTAGATAGCTCAAAAGTAGTGAGCCTACCTACCAAACCTTCAAAAGTTAGATCATTCCCTAGCATACATCTCAATTCTTGTATTGCAAAAACTCTAATAACATAAGTGGGTACCATTGTTCTCAAAACTTTACTTAGTATCATCATCTATTTTACTAGTAGCTCCTCTTATTGCATTAATATCTTTTATCCTAAAGCAATATTGAGCAATATTCTCACCTTGTTGTATTCTCATATCATCAACTTACCTCTAAGACTTTCAACTTTGGCTCTTAGAACATTCTTTTCACCTCCATAGATAAAGTGTTTAACATCCCACATTTTCTTTGTGCTATCACAACCTTTGATGTCATCAAATTTGGCATAGCTAAGGGAAGAGGCAATCTCCAACATTGCCTGGTTGAGTTTTTTCTTTTTTAGATCTTCAACAATTAGGGCTCTAGCAGGATCAACATGCTCAATAACAATGGTAGATTGTGCATGATCACCAAGACCTCCTAGGTGTAGCTTCATCAAACTTTTCCATGTAGTAAAGTTATCTCTATTAATCTTGGGTACTTCTCTTTTTGCTTCTAGTACCTTCAAACTAGTCATCTTAAGAAGATGACTCTAATACCAATTGTTGGAATTCTTTAGAATAACTAAGAGGAGGGGTGAATCAGTTATCCAAGGTCTAGATGTACAAATAAAACTTTTCAGAGCTTAGTGAACCCATATCCATAAAACATTGTCATCATACATGCATCCATTAGATTATGCAATCACTTAAACTTGTAGGTTACTGTCAAATCAATTTGCATAAATGTAAACATGAAACATAGTAGATTCAGTAAAACATTTGACACAATGATTTAACATGGAAACCCAATTTGAAAAAAACCACTAGTAACATGCTACTCATTCTCACTCTTTTGAAGTAATGCCCTGTGAAAGGCCAACCTTGTTAAAGGTTACAATGCACACTGCTAAATGTGACCCAGTTAAAGGATTTTAATCACCCTATTAGGAGTGAACCTTGTTAGAGGATCTTAGATCATTCACTTGGAATGTCACCCAATTAAAGGATTTACAAATGACTATTAGGTCAACCTTAATCCAAAGGATTTTCCCTAGACTAGTATAATGATTAGAGAGTAACAGTAAGGTTTGATTTGATAACAACTTACAACACACATGCAGATTACAAATCTTTGTTTCAGTCCTCCATTCTGCTTGGCTTTCACACTCTTTAGCTTTGATAGCTTGTTCGCCCTTCAAGCATCTATACCCTTAAGCCTTCTTTCTTTTCTTGCTAATGCAATATCTTTACTTAGGTCACTGAATAAAGCAATATCCTAGACTCCTTGTCTTCCTTAGGTTCTCACACTTGACAAACCTTGCTTCTAACTAGTCATCTCTATAAATAGGTAATTAAGATATTTTTTCGTTCAACCTCTATCATCCATTTTAAGGTTAAGTCAGATTAGGTAGGATTCAATTAATCTACCCCTTATTTCATTTCATTCCCTTTTACAAACTTCTCCTTGGATCCTCTTTGAATTCACCTCAAAATGGTTTACCATGAATTATGTGCCACTAATTCATCATTCTTATCTTTCACATGGTTCACACAATCCAAGAAATCAAACTTGTCAGCTCAGATTCACTAAATTCTCAATCTTTCTCATAATGTTGGCACTTGGCATTAACTAGCTTTTGATGCTTGACACATACTGCATTGCTCGACATCCTCTATTAAATCACTTAGCATGAACTAAAGTTTACTGGTGCTCGACATCAACTAAACTTTACTCAACTTACACTATTTCACTCAACTTATACTGAAATTGACTTTGCTCGGCTCCAATTAATTTTTTGCTTTGCTTGCACTAACTTTGCTCGGCACCCATTGTGTAGAATGTTAAGCTTGGCAGACAAACTTCATTTAACTTGTTCTTCTAAACTTAATCAGTGTAACCAACCTTTACAATGCTAAGTAGATTATCAAAGCATTATAATATCACTGTCTTAACTGATTCTTGTACTCCTTTTCATATCATAACTCAACCTTTCCTTTGGGTGCTATTGTTACCTCATTTGATCAAATCCTCTTCATCAATCAAAAAAATGATAGTACTTAAATCATATAAGCAATTCTCTTACCAACAATTAGCAAGTTTGAAATCTGTGACAAAATAATGATTGAAATAGATTTATCATACTCGTATCAATCTATTTTCAACAGATTTTGCATAACTTAACATATAACTTCAAATGTTGAAATAGATCTAACTATGTATCACATCCATCAACTTGAAAATGTAAACACATAACACAAAAAATTTGGTTAGCCAGAAACCCTCCAAGATGAAGGTAAAACTGAGGTGGGGATGACACCCACAAATCTTCATTACTGTAGTAACAAAGTTAGCATGTTAGGACTACAAATTTGATCACTTATGATGATGTACCCTGTGAGGGGTTTGGTTTATTAAAGGATTTACAAATATTGTTAGGTTTGCCTTGATTAAAGGATTTAACACTTACAATGAAGTAAGGACTATGTTAAGAGATTTACATAGGCCTTTTAGGACCAATCTGTTAAGAGATTTACCCTTATTTATTGTGTCAAAATGATTTAGTACCTGATCCTTTGGTCTATACTTACAATATTAATTACAGATCTCTTCTTTCTAATCTTTGATTTGATCTCTTATCTAATATATATTTTCTTTGTCCTTCGTTGCTTCACTAGGTTGCTAAACTTTGTTACTTCAAAAATTTCGCTTGCAACCTCCCACACCTAATTCCTTCACATAATATTCTACTTCCTTACTCTTTACACACACACACACACACACACACACACACACAATGCAAAATAAGGTTTAGATCTACACCTATAAAGACATTTGTAGAGTCTTCTAGAATAAGATCAAAGATCTAGATGCCTCCATTATAACTTCTTCATCTGATTGGTTGCCCACCTTCATAGGGATCGATGATCCAAGTCAAAATATGTAACAACCACTATAAAAAAATCTACGGTCATTAAATGTTGTGTGTATGTTAGCTCAAAATGGTTTATCTCAAAGTTTTGACCATTTCAAACCATTTTGTACATGCTATGTTACTTGACACATATTGTCTCTAATGCTCAGTCATAATTACTCTTCCTGCTAATACTCAACCTCAACTAACTCAGCTCCTTTTGTATGACTCAACATCTATATGCTTTGTCCACTCGACATTTACTAAACTTGGCTTATATTGGAATACTTGGCAACCAAAGACTTTCTTAGCTCCTATAGAGCATGATAAATATAGGATTATATACAAGTCTTTATGAATACATCACTCACCCTTGTAATCACCTAAAAATGGTCATCTAGACTATTATCCCCCTTCTCAGCATTTTGGCTAATTTAATTAATCACTTACCTAGACCAAATTGCTAATAATCAATTAATTTAATTATAACCTATAGTTTGACTATGCTATCCTAAGTTCATTATTTGATTAAAAGAACATGTCCCCTTTTAATTAAATAAAAATACCCCATTCTTATAACCCACTTAAAGTGCACACATAAAGTTCTTTTTCTATTTTGTAATTAAAAGAAAAAGCTTGAGAGACTTTTTTCTTCTATGATAAGTCAACTCATTTTCTATTGGTTGACTTGTGTATGCACACGGATCCCTCCCATTTTTAATTTCAACCGTTGATCATCCACCCTCTTAATCTTGATCTCTACCATTTAAACAACTTTAAAAGGAAGAGGGCTTCTCCTCTCAAAGGATCCACATTCTTGAGTATTGTTATGTTGTAGTATTTCCATTTGAGTGCTTGAGAGATTTTGTGAAGAACACCATCTTCTTGTCTTCATTCCTTACATCCATAGCATCTTGTTACATGGCATCTTAGCTTGGTTTGCATATAGTGTAGTTTTTTTTGCAAGTAGCTTAGATCACATAGTCTAATTAGGATGGCTATAATACTTTCATTTGTTTAGCTTAGTTGCACTGTGCATCTCATTTTAGCATAGTTGCATTCTTGCATTGCATGCATCAAGAGTTCTTTGACACTAGCATTCTTGCTCTTGCTCAAAGAATCTCCCATTTCATGGTTTAATAGCAATGGTTGCATTTATAAGGCTCATCTAAGAGCCATTTTATGCTTATTTATATGCTTTTTCACTCCATGACTAGGGAGACCTAAGCTAGCATTCAAGCTTTCCAATTCATGGAAAACCTTGGATAGAAGGGTTTAGAGAAGTGCACTTCTTTTAGTGTACATTTTTTGGTGGCCACCGTGGGGCAAAACAATAGGTTTTGTCCTCAATTTTTCTATTTTCATCACCATTTTCATTTACTGTCTCTCATTTTCTTTTTTTAACAGTCATAGTTCTAGGTGACATTTTTCCAGTTTTGCACGACAATTCACATTACTGTCATGCAATACTTTTTTTGGAAATAGTGTCGCACGACCATACTAGGTTCTATCACCTCTGCATACAATTTTCTTTTGTTTGGCTTAAGAAGATATATTGCATAGAGAAGTTTTCTCACACAGTTATATTGTGAAGTATCGTATGACAATCTTCTAGCAAAAACCATCACCTTACAAGGATTTTCTTATTATTTAGGGTGTTTTGGTCATTCCTTAGTTTTTTCTTGTTGGTTCTTGGTTTTTGCAAGTCTTTAACTATTTTATAGAGGTCCATTTATAGGTTTCCCTTTGTTTTTAGAGCTAACCTATAGTGCTAACAGTTGTGGTTTCTTGTTACCATTTTGAGAAACTTGAAACATTGCTTAAAAGAATACATGTCAAAGCTCCAAATGCAAAAGGGCTACTAACGGTTGCTTGCAGGGTTGCCTGACGCATAAAAGCCAAAAACTTACTTGTTCTTTTCATGTGTGATATTTACTAGTTGTTCATTTTTTGTAGGCACATTAAAACTTGTAATTGGGATTCCTTGGTGATAAGAGAGTATGCTCTTCACCCTTGCAGTGAATCAAAAATCTTGATCCACCTTTGGATTTTGAAAGCAAGCAAATAATTTAATCTTCTTGGTGTGTTTGGGTGAAATGATTGGAATAGGAGAGTATGCTCTTCACCCTTGAGGTGAATCAAAAATCTTGACCTCCAAGAGTTGATCCACTCAATGTTTAGTTAGGATCCTTTAGAGGACCTGCTCTCGAAAAACCTTAAAGGTTAGACCCAAGTGGGGACAAGAAAATTACCCAACTCTTCCAATTCACTATAAACTCAAGGCTATCAAGGACACAAAACCTTGGTAGGCATAGTGTTTATCTTTGCTTAGTGTGATCGCTTATGGGATTTTGACCATAGAGAGATCAATAAGCAAGAACACTTGAGGTGCTCTTGTGGCTACGAGGTCTGTTACCCACCACAAGGTGGGGTGTACCGTAATTGGGTGCAAGAGGAACATTATGAATGGAAGCCCTATCTAGACACCCTAGGTTAGTATCCACCTTATTTTGCCACTCAACTTCTTGGTGCAAGGATCAATCCTAGTGGACTACCTAGATCACCCCAAGATTTACACTCACCATATGTGTTCCCTTAGTTGTGCTTATGACACTTCTATGAAAAAGCCAACATCTCTTGTAGGTAACCACTTGGTGTGAGGCAAAGGAGCATCAACCGTGGGCCAAGTTGTTGAGTAATGAACCATGACCTTAAGGTCAATTGTTTGGCTACTATTTTTGAATGTATTGACCAGTGTTAACATTCTTGCACATCAAACAATCAAGTAATACTAGTAGAAAGGTTGTTATCATATCACAAGTGTGTATTGGCAAGGTTTTTTTTACCCTTGTTCAACTGTTTGAAGACATGTTAAAATAATTACTATTTGCAAACCTTACTAGTAACTAACACAAACTAGAAACATACATTGTTTGATTCAAAAAATCACCTGATTATCAAGACTGAAACACAAATTTTGGAGTCAAAACTAGTCTTTTGTACACACAAACTGGCACTTTATCGCCTAGTCTCTGAAGAAATATCATGCGACTGTAATTTTCCAAAATTGTATTGCCTGCCTGTTGAGAGTTATATTGCCTAGGGTAGTTCTATCGCATCACTTTGTGAAAATTGTTGTTTTCTAGAAAAGTATTGCTCTCCTATTGTAAAGAGTATCATACGACATTTTATGTTGTCCCACTATCGCCTCATAACAAAGAAAGTGTCACCTCAAATTATTTCTTGCTAAAACAATGTCTACATTCTAGTTTTTCTGGTCTAAGGTGCATCGCTTCCATTTCCTGGGTCCTAGTTGCACATCCATATGTTAGGAAGTTGTCCAAGGTTGAAAAGATGGGTCTAGTCCGTCAAATGTAAGTCTTGAAAAATCACTAATAAATCACTTGTCAAAATTTGGTTACCATTCTTTTTAGCTACTTTCTATTGAGCTTCTTGCTCACTTGTTTGGTTCGATTCACAAGTGCTATAAATTCTTGAGCATTTCTTGACAAGCCATCTATCACACTTTGACAAGTGACTAATCTTGATTATGAAAGCTTCAAAACTGACTTACTTTTCTCGTCCTATTAAAAGAAGACAAGTCTTTACATGCTAGTTACAGCTAGATTTCAAGTTGGGAGTGGGAACCATACCCCTTTTGTTTTCAAACAATTAGAAACCCCACCTAGACGTCCTCGCAGATAGCCTTGCGTGGAAGACCCTAAGCCAATTAAAATGCAAATAGCTAATGTTAGGCATAATCTTTTTTACAATTTTGAAAACCCATTTGGCACACCTTGTGAGACACCTAAGGGTGAGAATGGTTCGGTCACCATGGTACACCCCAATGATGTCCAACATTTTTTAGAGAAACAAGCATGTGAAAACCAAAGGATCTTTGAAGCCATGTATGCTAGGGAGAAAGGACATCAGCAAGCTAAAAACAACTATACCCGCCATGAAGGGAACAAGGGGACTTGCTCTAGAAATCCTTTTGATGGCAATGATGGTAACAACACACTGCTAAGAACTCCTAGAGTCACCATGGCCACATGCCCTTCTCATCATGAAAGTGATGAAGAAGTAACTAGCAAAGATATTATAAAATTCCAACAAGATGATTTTGCTCAAAATCTGATGCTTAGAGCTTTAGAGGAAAATGGAGACCAATACTTCTGATACATGGCAGCAAGAGGATGGAAACTTCCCCAAGATTTTGATAGAGAGCATATAATTCCAAAACGAGAACCCACTGAAGCTAAAATATTAAGGGAAGAAATAAAAGAACTAAGAAAACAATTTACACAACTGCAAGCTTCAAAAGAACCACCTAAAACTCATTTATTGAATCAATATGTGCACTTCCATTTGATAGGAGTCTTTACATTCTACCATTTCCTAAGGATATAGAGGTTCCTAAGTATGACAAATACAATAGAAATGGTGATCCTCATGATCATGTGAGGCATTTATATGCTCTTAACATGGATTTTATGCATGAAGACACCTTTCTTATGAGGTTATTCCCTAGGAGTCTAAGAGGGCAAGCTATGGAATGGTTCACCAAATTGAGTCCTCCCATTAAAAAATTTGATGAGCTTGCACAATGTTTTATCTAGAAATACTCCTATAATATTCAACATCATGTAATAGTGCTGGACTTATGCAACATCAAACAAAAACCAAGAGAGCCTTTTGCAACATATCTTCAAGGATAGAGGTCATTATACTCTCGTTATCCCTAGAAAGTTCCTGAGGGCAAAAAAATTGATATCTTTATCAATACACTAGTACCAAATTATACTTTGATCTAAGGAAACAATTATTCATAGCTTTCAATTCCATGGTTGAGAGTGTATCATATTGAAGATGTTGCTATTAGAAGGGGTGATATTGTCATAAAAAAAGATAAGAACAATAATGGAAATGGTAAAGACAAAGGTAAACCTTGGAATAAAAACAAGTATGTTATCAATGATGGAGTGGTGGATACTCGACCAAGGAACCTACATTTAATCTTTCCATTGCCATCTATGCCACAAAGCAACAAGAAAATGTGAAACCACAAACATCTGACAAAAGCTCTAAGTTTACCAAGAAATGACGTGTTTACACACCAATGGTTGAGCCCTATGAGATGGTCTTAAAAACTTTAATTACAAACAACTCGATTACTTTGCTAGATAATTCTTGACCCTATGACCCACCCATTAAACCCCCATGGTGGAGAGAGGATCATATCTACAGTTATCATCGAAGCAAGGGTCACAACACTAAAAAATGTTTCAAGCTCAAAGATGTGATTCAAGATCTTATTAAGGAAGGCAAATTTTTCATAGATGGTCTCACCAAAAATTTTGATCACAAAGCTTTTAAGAAACCCTTACCAAAATATGAGAAGGGTGAAACATCTAAAGTTGTTAAAAATAATCATGATGCCAAGATCAGCTATGCTTATGTTGACACCGACAATGTTATAAGTATGGTTGAGCCCGTTGAGTATTTGTGCATGGAGAGTTCTGATGATGACAACTGATATGTAGATGAACGACCCAAGTTTGTCTTAAAAATGTGTGATGTTCCTCAATACCATAATGACTCTAGACCTAAGGTGGTGCTCTAGGTGACCAATTCTTTTTCATCACAAAGTGAACCACTTAATGCTATTACAAGGGGGAAATCTTAGGTTATTCTAAAAGTTGCCCAAGATTCCAAGAATGCTTCATCTTCTAAACAACCAACCACTTCTAGGATCTCAAACTATGACCTTGTCAGTCAATTACAGTGTACCTGGCTCAAATTTCCATTTTCAAGTTGTTAGAGTTATCTCCCTTGCATAAGGATATCCTTGAAAAAGCGTTATGCTCTACCAATGTTCCCATAGATATCAATGCAGAATAGTTCCAAGCTATGGTGAATCATATCTCTTCACCTTATCACCTCACCTTTTCTGAAGAAGATGACTGAGTGATGCAGAGTGCAATAATGGAAGGTTTGATCCAAGTGTAAATGCTTCCAAGTCACCAAGTCTTCAATAAAGACTTCTAAATATTTCAATCACCTTTTGATGATGGTTACACACCTTAATCGACCCTAAGGACAACAATCTAATCTCTTGAATACACTTTTACAACTTCAAGGCAATTTTAACTAACTAGTTCCCAAACAGAGCTACAAGGGCTAAATTAGAAAAATTGATGTATTTTCCACAACCACACATCAAATACCTAATAAAAGGGTGGAAATGAGAAGTTTTTAACAAACCTAACAACATTCCACAAGACCAACTCCTGATCTACTCTAGCACTCCACTAATATGCCTAGGTACATAGACCTAATAGGGCCCCTATAGGCTTGGTTTTCAAAGGAATACCAATGAAATGGGTGCATAGACAAGAAAAAAATATTTAGGACACTAAGGTAGGCTTAACACATTGCCAATACACATTTTTTTGGATTACTTTGCACACTTATAACTCCCAATAATCAATTTACAACAATTTAGGACCAAATACATCTAAAGATTTGGCCTAGGGCTTGCAAGCATAAATAGCTCCCACTAGTTTTTGAACTCCTACTTTTTGAATATGAAAATTTATTCCCCAAGCCTCCATTTCTATTGGGTTTCATGCAATTTTTACAATATAGTCACAAGCTATCCACCCATTTGCACAAAACCCCGATGTAACTAGGGTTTCTAGATAGTTTGAAAAGAAAAATCAATAACTTGTCTTAGAAACCACCAAATGAAGTCAAACCAATTGCATTTGATATATAACTCACCAAAGTTGTGTTACATCTTTATAGATGAGTTTCACTAATCAACTATCTTGAATACAGTTGCAATCGGTTGAACTTCATATTTAGCAAGATTAGCAACTTTTTTGTAAAGTTGCTTAGCAAATTTTTGTTGCATTAACAATTTTTATTCAAAGCAACCACCTAAAGACTCTAGACTATCCTAGGACCCCTATTAACTTTATTTAAGGTGTTTCCACCTATTTCCTAACTACTAGATGCCCTATAGGCCTTAAAGACTCAACATTTATAGAATTACCAAATGAGTCTCAAGCCTTTAAAAATGGGTTTATAACAACATAAAAACTATTCCTATTTTTCTAAAACATTATCATCTTCCTCATGAGTCCTTTAGGAAGGTGTTGTAGTGTAAGATCCTTGAAATGCCTTGCAGAATGCCTTGTGATGACTTTGAGTGCCCTACACCATGCTACCCTCCTCTAAAGAACTCAAGTCCCTTGAGTTGGGATTGCATCAAGCTGATAACCTACTCTTTCAATGTTAGCTAGACTCATCCATGTTGCATCTTCAGTTGGTGCATCTTTCCATTTGACTAAATATGAGTAATAGGTACCCCTCCTGGTTTGTTTTGAAATCCTCTTGTCCAATATGCATTCTATTTGTGGTTTAGTGGTCTTTGGTAACTGAGATACATTTGCATTATTAGATTGATCTATACCTACATCCAAATCATTAGTAGGAGGCTTGTAAGCATAAAGATCAGAAATATTAAAGATTGGAGAGAGTCCTATATCAGGTGGAAGGTCTATTTTATAATTGCCACATTTCTTTAGAATCTTGAATGGGCCTAATTTCTTCATCATTAGTTTGGTATATTAACCCTTTGGCAGCCTCTCCTTTTTAAGATGTATCATAACCATGTCTGCCACCTTAAATTTCAAATCTCTTCTTTTCCTATCTACATGTTCTTTATATTTTGTTGATGTATGTTGTAGTATGTCCCTTACTTGGTCTTGAATGTCTTTCATGACTTGGGCAAAGTCTTTTGCCTGTGCACTCTTTCTCTCCATGTCCTTGATGTTTCTAAGTTCCAAAACTCCTCTTGGGTGGCTTCCATAAACAATTTGGAAGGGGGTCATACTAGTACTCCTGTTAAAGGAATCATTATAAGAGTATTCTACCTGTGAAAGAATTGTATCCCATGATCCTCCATGCTATTGAGTTAGACATCTTAACAAGTTTCCTAGGGACCTATTTATAACCTCAGTTTGCCCATCTGATTGTGAATGATAGGCAGATGAAAAGTTCAAACTGGTTCTTAGCTTTTTCCATAGTGTTCTCCAAAAATGTCCTAGGAACTTAGGATCCCTATCAGACACAATAAACACAGGTAGGCCATGCAATCTAACCACTTCTTTAAAGAACAATCTTGCTATATGAGATGCATCATGCGTCATCCTACAAGGAATAAAGTGGGCCATCTTTGAGAGCCGGTCAACTACTACAAAAATGCTATCATGTCCTACCTTGGTTCTTGGAAGGCCTAGCACAAAATCCATGCTGATGGAATCCTAAGGCTTGCAAGGTATTGGTAAAGGATTGTATAGTCTTGAATTAGAAGTATGCCCCTTTTCTTTTTGACAAATTAGACAACTATCCACAAACTTCATAACATCTAATTGTATTTTAGGCCAATGATAAAAAAAAAATTTACTTGTTCAAGGGTCTTATCTATTCCAAAGTGCCCTAACATGCTTCCACAATGATTTTATTTGATGATGTTCTCTCTACAAGATCCCCTTGGCACACAAAGTTGTCCACCTTTAAACAAAAGTCCTTCTCGAATTAGGTACTCTGCAAATTTAGTATGATATTTGTCTCCCATTTCTTGGCATGTTTGATATATCTCCTTGAAATATTCATCTTTAGCATACATATCCTTCATGACTGAAATACCCACACTTTCAAGTTCAATATTTTGAACCATAAGATTCCTCCTACTAAGGGCATTTGCCACTTTGTTCATTGTCCCCTTTTTTTGCTTAATTGAGAAGGTATATGTCTGCATGAGTTCCATCCACTTGATATGCTTTTGACTGAGTTTGACCTACTTGTTCAAGAAACTTAAAGCCTGATTGTCAGTAAACATAATGAATTCCTTTAGTAGTGTAGGACCAAAAAAATGGGTTAGAAGCATAACACACTATGAGAAAATCACAAACTCAATCAACATGTATTAGCACCCACTAGTCTACCATGAAAGCCAAACTAATTAAGAAAGCAATAGAAACCCCCTTTTTCGCTTGTAGCTCCCATGTCCTTCTTTCTTCTCCAAATGATTGTAGCTCCAAAGTTGCCTATAGAGCACACAAAATTGAAGCAAAAGCCTATGATAGTGATAATGCCATGAGAATACTTGAAGTGTGATTTTATGTGAGAGAGAGAATGCAAAATGCAAATTAGTAAAGACTCAAAACTCAAAGATTCAAGGATTCAAGACTTAAGCATTCTAGCTTCAAGAGACTCCAAATTGAGAGAAGAGTGTTCATTTTATAATCAACACTCAAAGTGAGGGCATTGGATTTGTCACCCATAGATGTGCGATGTGGCAAGAGATTCCTATGACGCATATGACAGAATATGCCAAAAGTAAGATTCTATGACACACAAGAGTCAAATTTGGAAGAGAATCTATGACGCGTCATAAGATTCCTCAACCCACTTAAAGCCAAGAACCTATGACGAATAAGCCAAATACGGACATGTGTAAGAGGTAATAATAATTCCTATGACGCATATGATAGAATATGCCAAAAGTAAGATTCTATGACACACGAGAGTCAAATTTGGAAGAGAATCTATGACGCGTCATAAGATTCCTCAACCCACTTAAAGCCAAGAATCTATGACGAATAAGCCAAATAGGGACATGCGTAAGAGGTAATAATATTTGATTATGACAAATCTCATCCAAGTGTCAAAGGAGAATCCACAAGGTGTCAAATCCAAGTGTCATGATGATGAAATATTTTATGGAATATTTGAATTAAAAATCCTTTTATTCCACAAAATAAGAATTAGTAGAAAATGGAATTAATGATGGAAAATGGAACTTAGGAAATTGTAAATTTCCATGGTTTGCAGATAATGAATCAATTAATTAATAAAATTAATTAATTGAGGATGATAATTAGGAAGAATAATTAGTGAGAATAATAGAATTAAATTATGAGTTATTTAACCCTATAGAGAAAATTAGTAGATGATTGGCCAAATTGATTAAATGAATGCGACCGTATCCTTTGATGAAAATGTGATGATGATTGATATCAAATAAGATGATGAAAAGGTAGACCAAAGCCATGGTCAAATTAATTGATAGATCAAAATTAATAACATGCCAAGGACACATGACATGAATTAATTGATATATAACATTTAACCTACATTGTAAATGCTACAGGATTGAAATTGACTGATAAGGTTTGATCATAATAACATCGACGGACACTATCAATATTATTAAAATGGTTAATGATGCCATGATCCGACATTGAAAGCCTCAACAATGTCAAAGATTGAATGACATGAATGATAGTTTGACCTAGCACTGAGAGCCATGACAGTACTAATGTCAGATTGATAAGATTGATAAGTTGATAGGTTTCCAAGGCACTGAAAGCCACAACAATTCCTAGGAGCAAATAAATGATGATTGATTTGGGATGTTTGATATGTTTTGGGTTGATTAGGACTGATTTCAAGTGATTCTGAGTTGATTTGGGGTGATTTCGAGTTGATATGAAATTGATGTGAAGAAGGATACAAATGATAAAATATGATCAATCTGGCCAAAAGATCAAAGTTAGTAGAATGAGAAAATGGGACAAATTAGTATGAAGAAGTGATGAATTCGTAGATGCGAACCATTTTTGAGCGTCTACATTTTGCCCCTCTTTGATACAATGTGATTTAGAGCGTTGTATCAAAGAATAACTAATGAGAAAGCTACAACATGCCCCGGTAGGGATGATATATATGGGTGCCCCCTCGACAAATTGATAAGATAAGCATATGATAAGTCAATTTATCGATAACAAGAAGACAAAACCATAGCAACTGACGGAATGACCCGAAACTGTGTGTGCATGCCCAAAATGATGGAGAGATGCCATAACATGAGGGAAATCATCAAAAATGGTCGTATTTGGTCAAAGATGATGAGAAAAATGTCAGATTGAGTTTGAACCAGGTGGAAAGCCACAGAAAGGTGATTGATAGCGTAGGATGATGCAAGAATGCATGAATGGAAGATGAAGATGATTTGGTGAATTAGAAGACATGATCATGGTGATGGAGAATGAGATGAAGAAGAAAGATGAGATGAGGAGATGTTAGTATGATGGAAAGAATTGAAAAAGCTGACCATGAACCATCCTGGCCACTCTCATAGATCAATTTATATCATCGAGTAACATAGGGACATGATCAAAGAAAAAATAAAGAAAAAATAAATCACTCACTAAACAACGTGAGCCAACAGCTATTCTTGTCCATTATTAGGTTCTTGTTAATTTTTTAGGTGTGTAGATAGTGTTTGACATGTTGATAATGTGATAGTTCTGGTTGTGGATTCAGTTGATAAGTTCATAGTGGCATGTTGGATTGATTGTTGGTTCATGCTGCATAGATATTGTGATTGGCATTGAAGAATAGCACTTTGATTTTCAGTCGCCAAAGTGCAAGTGTTTATGCAAAAGGGGTGGTTATCCATAGTGAAAATGTACAAGGTTTATTGCAAATTTTTGACGAGTTTTGTGATTTTTAGGGTTTTTGAGGATATATTTGATTTTTTTGTATAATTGATTTCTTCAAGTCATTTTACATTTTTTAGGTTTATCTCAGGACATTTTATGATTTTTAGTGCTTTTTTCAGGATCGTATTTGAATTTTTTTTAAGGATTTTTTCAGGACATTATGTGATTTTTAGTGATTTTCTTAGGACATTATGATTTTTAGGGATTTTTTCAAGACATTTATGTGATTTTTAGTGATTTTCTCAGGACATTTTATGATTTTTAGGGATTTTTGCAGGATCGTATAAGCATATAGAAGTGTTAGCTCCAATAAGTTATACGATAGATTCAATGGATAGAAAGCACTTAGGGATATGCCCCCAGTTCAAATTCAACTCATGCACTATGTAGGTAATATGCCCCCAGACAAGACGCAAACTATGTACAAAGGCAAATGACAGAGTGTGTACAAACTGGTAATGCTTGGTAAGATAACAAAGGAAATTAACCAGTTCATGAGCCATGACAAGGAACCAAGGATGTCTTGCAATATGAAGGATATGATCAAGGAATGATAGAGGGGGGAAAAGACCAGATGGAATCTTGATAGATGGAGGAGCAATAATTGATTACACATGGCGCCTGTTTGCCAAGTTTTCACCATGGTACTTGCCTAAAGTGCCTATTTACCAAGTTTTCACTTTTGGACAAAATTTTTCTCTTGACTCAAATTTTCGTGCCAAGATGCCTGTTTGCCAGGTTTTCATCAAGGCATCCATTTTTTCATGACTTTTTTCACTTTTTTCTTTGCTTTTTTCATGACTTTTTGCTATTTTTTTGATATTTTTTCATGACTTTTTGCAATTTTTTTGATATTTTTCATGACTTTTAGATGAAATCAAGAATGTCACTGATAAATGCTAAGAAGATATATGTTGTTGGTGTTCCTAGCTGATGAGCTTTGAATCCATGATTGACTATAACTACATAGGAGTTGTTCCGAGTCTATAGCTAAAATCAAACCACTAGAAAGGCCTCAAGAGATACCATCATGTACCATATGTAAGACAGTGTTTGCCTCTTGCAAATCAAGGCATTTGAGGATAATTGGGTCAATAGATGTATCATGTGGGATGTCACTGATGATGACATATGCAAAGGCTTGTTGGATAAAGGACTGATTTTGGTTATTGGACAAATTAGATAGCTGGATTGGAGGATAAACAAAGGGATATAAGGGAGGGTTGGGAGGGTTGAGACCAATGACCTTCCGCATGAACGCTGATTGAGAGAGCTCCAAAAGACTTTGTGGCATGTTGATCATTGGAACACTGATATTCATGGCATCATATTTTTCATTTTGTATCCTTGGGAGCTACTTAGCTTTTGATTTTTTATGGTCTAATGGTGCCTTTTGGTTTTCACCAAGAGACCTATGCTTGCTATCTTTTTCTCTTTTTGCTTTGTAACTAGAAAGTGGAGTTGGCTCCCAGAAATATGCCAATGTGTTCTCTTTAGGAGAAACTACTTCTTTATGATCTTCAATCATAATGTCTTCAAATTCTATTGTAAGAGTGTCATCATTGTCGAATTGATCAAAAATTGGTGGTCCACGTTGGTCCCAATCCAAAGGTTTAGGATAAATTGAAGAGATGTCATCATTAGTGTTGAATGGGCTTTGGTTGAAGGTAGATATATGGGTAACTGATTCAACTGGGTCATTGGGGTTGTGCTCAAAGGCTAGGAGATTGTTGGTTTTAAGTGGGATATCCTCAGATGCCTTTTCATCGTTCAAAACATCCATAGTCTTACATGTAGGTATCATGGTACTAGGAGGATCTAGTCATAATGGTTTAAATCCAAGCCCCAAACTAGGAGGTTGTCCTTCTGTAGTGATAGATTCAATGATTCCTTGTTTCTGAGATCCGAGACCACTATAGCCATTGTAGCCTTGTTTCTGCATGATGGTAAACCCAAGTCCATACTTGCTAGGAGATATCAAAGTGGGTTCTCGTTCTGCTTTTTCTTTCTCAATACATATGGATGTATTCTCATTGACAGAAGTATCATTCTTTGTGCTGATGGGAGAAAGTGGTGACTCCTTGATGTGGGAGACTTGAGAAATAAAGTACTCTCCACACCCATTGTCTTCAATCTTCATCTTTTCCTTGGCTTTACTGAGCAGTATATCAGCATCCACATACTTAGAGGAATTTGTGGGTTGTGCTTCATTGTTTGTTGGGATTTGGAATGCAATAGCATCTCTTAGATTAGCACAAAATTGGAAAGGATCTAGATCACTAGGGATGGTAACCTCCACGTTGTGATAGGAAAACTTCAAACATTGATGATATGTAGAAGGGATTGCTTTCATAGCATGAAGCCAAGGGCATTCTAGTATCATGTTGCAATTCATTTCGATGTTTAGCACATGGAACAATGTGTCTTCAGTAGTTGGACCAACTCTGATAGGTAATGTGATGATGCCCCTAGAGAAGCGTTCACCATCATCATAAGCTTTTATTGTGATTCTTCGAGAGGGATCCACATCATCTTCAAAATAACCCAAATTGTTGACAACCTTAAGAGTACAGATGTTCAGTCCTGCTCCTCCATCTATTAAGACACGTCTGACTTTGGCATTATGGATGAAGACTTCAAGATAAAGGGGATCATTATGGTTAGGTTTGTCCTTAGGAATATCTCAGGGTGAAAAAGTAATATGTTGTGATGCAGATAGGTTCCCAACCATGTCTTGGAACTGGGCAACATCAATGTTATCTGGGACAACTGACTCTTTAAGGGCTTGCTCCAAGATCTTTTGCTATTGGGGGGATGCACGCAGTAGGTCCAAAATGGATATTTGTGCAGGGGTTTTGCCAAGTTGTTCAACAATGCTATAATCAGATGAAGTAGGAGCAGTAGGTCTAGATGGGGGTACAGGTCTAGTAGAAGCAGTAGGTCTAGATGGGGCTCTAGGTAGGGTGATCTTGCTACGGCATGTAGTGACAGCACAACAAGGGTCTTCAGCCTTCAATGTGAATTTGGATATGTGGAAGTTAGACTCATTAAAGCAATTGATGGTGTAGTCATAGCCGGTGCGTGTGTAATTCACATTACCTTGTGAGTTTGAGTTTGAACTAGAGGGTTTCTCTTTGTCATGATTACCCAAAGGATCTTTGAAAATAGTGTGATCAGAGTTAGATGCTAACAGTGATGGATCAACTGTGATGACACCATCATCAATAAGGTCTTGTATTGCATGTTTTAGTTGGAAGCATGATGAAGTCTTGTGTCCTTTGGTGTGATGGTAATCACAATACTTTTTGTCATCCCACCAATCAGCTTTATTCAATGGTTCATCTTTGATTGGGGGTAGCTGCAGGAAGTTGTTACTTAGTAACTGTTGCAATGTAGTCTCAAGAGGTATTCCCAATGGTGTGAATTTTCTATCCTTGGTTCTAGGATGTCTTTTGTCTTCCGTGGAAGTCTCAGTTTTCTATTGTTGAGGTATTGTTTGATTAAGAGTTTGTGAATTTGTAGGGTTTACACCTTTCAAAGTCAATTGAGGTTGTGTTGTGCTAATTGTACGAGCATCCACAATACCATCATTAGTCACATTCTTGTTTTTGGAGAAAAATTTTGCCTTGTCATTAGATGAGCTGGTGTTTGTGTTTTCTTTGTTTATCTTGAGGACTCCCTTACGGATAAGAGCATCTTCAATACTAGCCCCTTTTTTCATCAGTTTAGAAATGGTGCTTGGACTCTTGATTTTGAGTTCATACATTAAGTCTGGGACTAAGTTTTCAATGCATAGGTTTACTTGTTGTTCTTCAGGAATGTCTAGTGAGCATTAACTAACTAGGCTTCTCCAACGCAGTAAGAATGTGATGAATGATTCTCCAGTCTTCTGTTTAGTTGAGCACAAATCAGAAAGTGTCACCTCATTTGTAATGTTAAAGGCAAAGTGGGAGATAAACTTGTCTGCTAGTTCTGACCAAGATTTGATATTACTAGGAAGTTTGGAGTACCATTCAAGTGCAGGCCCACCTAGAGAACGAGGGAACAATCTCATAAGGTAAGTGGGCTCATCGCTAAGTTTGGTACATGAAGCAAAAAATTCTCGGATGTGATCAATAGGGTTTCCTTTTCCTCGATATTTTTCAAACCTTGGAGCCTCAAAGTGTCTTGGGAATGGAGGCATATACAAACTTTTATCGAATGGATTAGGACGTAGGTCCCTTTCTGTATATAGAACCTATTTCTTTTGGACTCCCAATGCTTCAACTTGTTTGGAAAGTTGTTTGAATTGTTGTAATAGTTCTTCATTAGGGTTTTGCATGATGGTCTTTCCTTCAAGTCTTTTGTGTCTATGGGTAGACCATTTGCTGTGGCGAGAACTATGTCTACTTGGTTCTGACATTTCTGTGTGTGATGAGTCTGATGAAGTGTCGCTGGGTGGTGGAGGTATGTTGGCACCTCAAAGACAGAAAGGTCCCTATTATTGGGGAACTTGTTGTGGAATTTTTTGTGGGATTGACTGTGATTGTTGTACCATGTGTTGTTGTTGTGTCATGTGTTGTGGTTGTTGTTGGGATACCTCTGTTGGTTGTATGTGAGACCATGTGCGTGCTTGTTTTTCTAGAGGTATTTGTTGAGGTTGTTGTGGCACATGTTGTTGTTATAACAAATGTTGCTGGTATGCGATGTTTTGCTCAAGGCGTCTTTGGTATTCCAACTATTGCTTGAGTTGTTCTTGTTGTTTAGAAAACATCATTTGTTGTTGTTGGAATTTTTTTTGATAAATTGTGTGTAAGTCAAGTGGGTCCACATGGGATTGCGTGTTAGGAATGTTGGATGTTTGCCCCACTTGTGGTTGTTGTTGTTGATATGTGGGATGTGTATCAAGCGGATGTAGACTTGGTTGTGCCTTGGAAGTGTTGAGTCCTTGTACCATTGTAGGTTGTTGTTTTCGTGGGGGTTGACTAAGTCCTTGAGAATTGAACATCATGTTTGTATTATTGTTTTGGTACCTTTGTGTTTTAGATGTTCCTACTTGCGACATCATATTGACTTGACTATGAGATACATTTCTATTGGGAATGGGTGTAATGTCAATAAGACTTTTCCTTTGTGCATCTATAGGGATGGTTGCACTTGATGTTTCACATGTTGTATTTATGAGAGGCTCCATAGTGTTTGATGTCATAGCACGGGGCAAAGTTAGAAGCAAAGGTGTACTTTGTTGATTTGCCTTCAAAGAAGGTATGTCTAGCATCCCTAGAGCACGAGTCCCTTTAGGTGCATCTTGTTGTTGCATCATGTGACTAAAATCAAGTCTTAATGTCCTTTTGGGGTGTTTAGGGATTGGTGGTATTTCATCAAACAAGGGGTTGACATTGATGTGTTCAAATGTACTTTGGAGGATTTCAATTGTTGGTTCTTGATGGGATCTTATAGGTGCCATTATTGCATTTGAAAACTCCAAAGGTTGTTTTCCCTTGTCTAAGTCCAAATTTATCATGGGTTGGATGTTTTCAATTGTTGTGTTGGTTTGATTTTTGGACTTAGGACCTTCCAAGTTTGGGTTAAATTTGACAATTTCTTGAGCTGCCAAACGTTTGAAGTTCTTGCAAAAACTTTTGTCTTGACATGCCCTAGCCATTTCTTCATCAGTGATGCCATAATCAATATCAGAGTCATCACTTAGGTGTACAATACCTTGTTGTATGTTTGATGTGTTAGGTTGGCTGAATTCAAATGAATGTGATTGTTCATCTTCAGGTGAGATTGGTACACTTCCTTCTCCTGGTGGCATTGGCACGAATATAGGTTCAAATTTAGGACTCCATTGAACCATCCCATGTGTGGGGGAAGTGTTCGGAGGAAATCTAATGATAGGTGCATTGTTCAAGGTTTCTTGTGTCATAGCTTGATTATGAGGATCTTGCAGATACATATTCAAAGGGTCTGATAGTAATGGTTGCGATGTCTCGATTTGGTCTTCATCAAAGGTTTGTTGGATTTTCTTGCTCTTTCTTCATCTTGGATGAGGTTTTGGTTGTGCTTGTGCCTCAGAAAACAAAGGTTGATAGAGTTCCTCTGGTCTCTAAGCTGCTTGTCTCCTAGTAAGTGTTGGCATGATACCTAAGAGTGAAAAGAGTGGTGGGTATGCAAGATATGAGTGTTTTTTGGGATTTTTTAATTGTTTAGGAATGTTATGAAATGTGAGGAAATGCTAGATTAATTATGGTTTTCATGTGCAAAGAACAAATGTCCTAGGGATGTTATGCAAATGCAAATGCAAGGTGATGTTTTGAAGTTTGACTAGAGGGGATGAAAATGACTCTAAGGTATGCAAAATGAAAATTAGGTTTATGTTTTGGACTTGTTAAGGGTACTAAAGGTTGATGTATGCAAGGTGTATCATATAAAGGATGATGTTCTAGGGTTCACAATGACGTTTAGCACATGCAAAATGAGGGTAAATGCTCAAGAAGGTAATTTGGTTGATGGACAATTTGATAGGGATTGGTAGTGAAAATTATGTTAAGGATTTTGATCAATGCAATATGAAGGGGATATACTACTAGGGTAGGTCAAAATGACATTTGGGGATGATAGGGATATGATTTCATGCCAGGTTCACCAAATGTAGGACCAGAAAAAATGGGTTAGAAGCATAACACACTATGAGCAAATCACAAACTCAATCAACATGTATTAGCACCCACTAGTCTACCATGAAAGCCAAACTAATTAAGAAAGCAATAGAAACCCCCTTTTTTTCTTGGAGCTCCCATGTCCTTCTTTCTTCTCCAAATGATTGTAGCTCCAAAGTTGCCTATAGTGCACACAAAATTGAAGCAAAAGCCTATGATAGTGATAATGCCATGAGAATACTTGAAGTGTGATTTTATGTGAGAGAGAGAATGCAAAATGCAAATTAGTAAAGACTCAAAACTCAAAGATTCAAGGATTCAAGACTTAAGCATTCTAGCTTCAAGAGACTCCAAAATGAGAGAAGAGTGTTCATTTTATAATCAACACTCAAAGTGAGGGCATTGGATTTATCACCCATAGATGTGCGATGTGGCAAGAGATTCCTATGACGCATATGACATAATATGCCAAAAGTAAGATTCTATGACACACGAGAGTCAAATTTGGAAGAGAATCTATGACACGTCATAAGATTCCTCAACCCACTTAAAGCCAAGAATCTATGACGAATAAGCCAAATAAGGAAATGCGTAAGAGGTAATAATAATTCCTCTGACACATATGACAGAATATGCCAAAAGTAATATTTTATGACACACAAGAGTCAAATTTGTAAGAGAATCTATGACGCGTCATAAGATTCCTCAACCCACTTAAAGCCAAGAATCTATGACGAATAAGCCAAATAGGGACATGCGTAAGAGGTAATAATATTTGATTATGACAAATCTCAGCCAAGTTTCAAAGGAGAATCCACGAGGTGTCACATCCAAGTGTCATGATGATGAAATATTTTATGGAATATTTGAATTAAAAATCCTTTTATTCCACAAAATAAGAATTAGTAGAAAATGGAATTAAGGATGGAAAATGGAACTTAGGAAATTGTAAATTTCCATGGTTTGCAGATAATGAACCAATTAATTAATAAAATTAATTAATTGAGGATGATAATTAGGAAGAATAATTAGTGAGAATAATAGAATTAAATTATGGGTTATTTAATCCTATAGAGAAAATTAGTAGATGATTGGCCAAATTGATTAAATGAACGTGACCGTATCCTTTGATGAAAATGTGACGATGATTGATATCGAATAAGATGATGAAAAGGTAGACCAAAGCCATGGTGAAATTAATTGATAGATTGAAATTGATAACATGCCAAGGACACATGACATGAATTAATTGATATGTAACATTTAACCGACATTGTAAATGCTACAAGATTGAAATTGATTGATAAGGTTTGATCATAATAACATCGACGGACACTATCAATATTATTAAAATGGTCAATGATGCCATGATCTGACATTGAAAGCCTCAACAATGTCAAAGATTGATTTGGGGTGATTCCGAGTTGATTTGGGGTGATTCCGAGTTGATATGAAATTGATGTGAAGAAGGATACAAATGATAAAATATGATCAATCTGGCCAAAAGATCAAAGTTAGTAGAATGAGAAAATGGGAAAAATTAGTATGAAGAAGTGATGAATTCGTACATGCAAACCATTTTTGAGCGTCTACAGGTAGTAAATAGTGTCTCCACTTTTTAAGTGATTGTACCATTGTATATACTTCAAGGTCATAGATTGAATATTTTTGTTTTGCATCATTTAGTTTTTCATTGAAAAAGGCCACAGGCATGCCTTCCTGACTCAAGAATCCTCCTATGGCTTTAGTAGTGGCATCAAAATTCCACTGTAAATATCTTGTTGAAATCAAGTAACCTTAGGATGGGTGCTTGTACTATCTTTTGTTTGAGTATCTCAAATGCTTCTGTTGCTTCCTTGGTCCAAACAAATTGGCATTTTCTCCCTCCTTTTATAGTGTATATTATAGGTGTGTGCTAGAAAATGTGACCTGTTGAGAGCATGAATCAACAAGCAAACATTAGTTCAAATCAAAACATATAATGAGAATTCATCAAAAGGAAGGAAAACTAAACTAATGCTTGCTTGAGTTTTGCAACTCTAAAAAACCAACAAAACTAATCTTTCAGCCACCTCTACAGCTCAACAAAGGCACCCATAAGATGCCTTGTTGGTGTGTTAAGATGGGGGGTATGTTTGGTGTGCTCTCCCAAACACAACAAAGTGTTGAATCTCTTGAGTGAATGTAAAAATGTGAGTAATGATGCAATATGAACCTAAACTATATGAGATGAAGAATTCTTCAAAAAATGGCTATGGAGAAGGCCATACTTGAAAGCATTCAACGCTGAAAATATGAAATGCAACAAAGAAAGTAACTAGATATGCAAGTGAAACTAAGATGTGAATGAAATGGAGATGAAAAAATGCATGTAAACTAAACCAATAATGCAAATTCAAAGCTAAACCAGCTAAAAAATGGTTAGTATTCACCTAGAAATCTCTATGAAAATTCAAACTACAATGAAAACCCTAACATGAAAACTCAAGACTCAAAATGGCATGGTAATAATGCAATAACTAGAGATGCCAATGCTTGAGATAAGGCATCTATTTATACGCTCAAGAGAGGGCTTGGTGAGGTGGTATCCATGTAGATGCCACATAAGGTGACATGCAAGCCATGCAAATGGTCAAGAATTCAAAGTTTTCTCACACATGTGTGAGCAAACTTGAGAAGAAGAGTGAGAGACAAGAGTGCAAAGGAGAGTGTGTAGGCATGCCATCTCACACATGTGTGAGCACACTCTTAGGCTAATGAGGGGGATTAGGGAGATGATTAAGAATGATTAATTGGGATTAGAGAAGAAGTAGGCTTAAGAGGATGAAAATGATGGTTATAGGCTAGGGTCTAGGTTAGACTAAAGATTAAATTTAATAAGATTTTATTTAATCATGGGTTTAGAGGAATTAATGGGATGTGAGGGTTTAAATAAATAAAATTTATTTTAAATTGGAAAAACATGGAGGATCTTGTATTAAATTAATTTACATATTAAGGTTAGGAGTATTTAAATTAAATTTAAATACTAGGAGAATAAACTCATTTAATTAAAATAATTTAATTAAATAAGTAAAAGAATGTGAGCAATATGATTAATTAATTAATAATTAATTACAATGTCACAAGTAATATTAAAATTAATTAATATAGTGTTTAGGGATGATTTTAAGCATCTACATTTTGCCTCTCTTTGAGGTGATGTCAGAACATCATATCAAAGAAAAGAAAATATAGGTTGCCCTAAAGAAGGTGGAAATCCTATGGCGACGACAAAGGAGGAGGGTGCCCCCTCGCGAAAATTGCATAAAAAATAAATTTTGGGCAATTTTTGCGAAAAGGTCTTAAGAAAGAAGAAAAATGAGAAAAAATAGGAATAAATGAGAACATTTGCATGACTTGCAGGTAAACAGGGGACGAACATGGCTCAAGGAAGGCATGGGCTCAAACGAGGTTCGCGAGGGGCCTATATAAGCCTCCAAGGGGCCCAAAGAAGGTTGTTGTCACACCGGGAGTAGAGCATCCAGAGCAAACATGGACCCCATTGATCAATTACAGCTTGGTGAGCATGTTTAGGAGTACCAGCGAGCAGCTAAGACCGATAAGTCATCTGATCCTCTTCATATTTTGGTAGACTAGGCTAGGGTAAGTGCATTTAATATGTCGTAAATGCATCAAAAATGAGGTCCAAGTAGAGATGATAGTCTCCATCCTATCGTCTATGCAGAGGACAAAGCGATGACTACAGTGTCTGCGAAGATGATAGAAACCAACCTGTCGTCTGCATAGACACCAAAGGGGGGAAAAGGTGACATGAAGAAGACAGGGTTCATCATGTCATCTTTACGGATAGAAAAAAGGGTTTTGGGGTAGTGGAGATGACGAAAAATAGTTCATCATCTCCGTAGATGACACAAAGTTATCTTCTTTGCGGATTAGCGTCTGTGTTGATCGACGTCTACGTGAATTAGGTTAGACTAGAAGGAGGTGAAGGAAGATGCCCCATTCTAGGGACATGATAGGCTAGAAAGACTAATGCTCTGCATGTCTATGCTGCAAAAGGACACAGTGGTGTTTAGGTCGAGGGAGTACTATCCTTCGACCATGGTGATATAGGAGAGACTCACAGACCCAAATTGGCGACACGTGTAACTGTGCAGCTTAGAGCACATACACAAGTGGCTAGATCTGAGGGCCCATTCAATGCAGCTATCGGCTCTCATAGAGTGATGGCATATGCCTATAGGGAGCTTCCATTTGCCAACGGGAGAGAGTACAGTCACACTCCTAGATGTGTGGCAGATCCTATGAGTACCAATCAAAGGTATGCACCCAGAGTATGTACTGGAGGGTTCTGATTCATTCCTGAGGGAGTGCTTTAGCAAGCAGTGACAGTGATTACCCATCCAGTGATCGTGGTTTTTGTGGAGGGGAGCACTAAAGCAGAGGCTACCGAGGCTGGTAGTATACCTAGCCTCACTGATATGGTGAATGTTGCCAGATCATGCAAGACATGGGTGGTCGATCAGTTGGGCATGAGTGCTGAGCACCTTACTACAGGAGGAGGGAGCAGTCTATTGTTGGGGACAAACAATCCTGGCTGATTTATATCATAATTTGCACATGTGTGCATATGGAACCCAGCACATTGTAGGGCCAGGACTAACACTACTAATGGTCTAGTCATGGGAGCATGTTGGAGTCACATGGCTTATCACTCAAAGGTAGACCAGGCAGCTTGGGGAGCCATTCACCTGCAAATATCGGCCTCCCATCTAGTATACATTAATAGAGTCTATGGGATTCTAGCACCAGTGCATAGGCAAGATCATCATGTTCGAGTGGACTCCCTATGATGGGGTAGAGCAGTGAGAGCATACACTGGTAGCAGGGGGTGAGGATGACATAGAGGATCACATGTACCTCCCATACACATAGACTGACTGTTGGATCATTGGTCGATCCATGCATGTGATCATGCACTACATGCCTTCTCAAGTGCAACGGTAGTTTGGGAGGATACAGAATGCAGTTCTAGATAGATTCTTATATCCTATGGTGTCACAAGAGTATGGACGGTTGTGGGGACACAAGACTACCACACGATTGGCTTGGGCTTCTTGGTTGGGGATGGCAGCAGTGCCATGGGTGCACGGTCAAGACAAGGGAGATGCAAGTATGACACCGGCATATGCACATTGGTGGGTAGCCCACCAGCAAGTCAGGATTACAGTGCCAGGGGCACCTCCACCAGCAGAGCAGGCACAAGGGGAGGGGGATGGTGCAGGGGATGAGGGACATGTAGCTATGATGCCACCCCTGGCATAGGGTGCACAGCAAGGACCTCGCGGGCACAGAACTAGGGCGAGGAGGGGTCCAGGGCTAGCTCCAATATAGGGACCACCACAGATAGGGCCCCAAGCATAGGTACAAGCACCACCGCAAGCACCTCCGCAAGTACCACCATAGGCACCTCCATAGGGATAGGTACAAGGAGAGGACCTAGACATGATCAAGGCTGAGAGGGACAGCTTGTGGATAGAGATAGCCTGCCTACAAGGGATAGCACAGGTGCAGCAGGCATGAGCAAAGAGCTTAGAGTAGGCCATGGGGGCTATATAGGCAAAGCTGCACGTGCAGAGGGCTAGGGGAGACAGTGTACAGGAGGCCTTAGTGGCCCTACAAGCACGGGTGGATGGCGGGGAGTTTACAGGGATGGGCATCCCTACAAGGGTGGAGGAGCGGGCAGATCTAGAGAGACTCTGAGGGGACGTAGCCATATTATAGGCTGAGTGGGCCACCCATTAGGCACAGCTAGATGGATACCATAGGGATAGGGACATAGCCAGATAGATGCTACAGCCTGGGGTAGCCATCTCAGTGATGCAGGAGGCCACTGTAGCTAGCCAAGCAGAGGCACGGGCCATATGAGAGGCAACTTATTATAGGTTGCTTTATATTGAGGTCATGCTTGCTAAGTGAAGACAGCCAAATTTTTATAGGGGAGCCACCTCATGGATCTCAGGTGGCAGAGCTAGATCAGAGCAATCTGTAGGACAATAGAGACCTCCTCAAGGGGGGGATTCGGGGGGGGCTGGGCCCTCACAACTAGCGGCTTGATGTTATATAGTGATCAATTTTTGGCAGATATGTGCAGATGCAGCAAGTTTTTGATGATGCATTTGTACTATATAATTCTACATGATTTGTATATGGACTGTATAGACACTATTTTTTGAGATATATAAATGACATGATTCAATGACTCTATATGTGTATGGATTTATGTGATGCATATGATGTTTATGATGTGGATACTAACGTTTGTGATGCAAGATGTGATGCTATGTGATGTGTCTTATGATGTATGAATATGTACATGATGCCTAACATGTGTGTGATGCAGATTTGTGAGCAATTATGAGATGTATGCATTATTTTATTTTACATGGATGCACTATGTGTGTGTGTGTGTGTGTGTGTGTGTGTGTGTGTGTGTGTGTGTGTGTGTGTGTGTGTGTGTGTGTGTGTGTGAGAGAGAGAGAGAGAGAGAGAGAGAGAGATGTGATTATGATGTATATGCCCCTAGATGTGATGAATGTATGCAACTAATGGAATGATCTAATGCAATTTAATAAAATGAACTAAAAATACCTAATGAACACTAAATGAGATGAATCAAATGAACACTAATGCAATGGAAAATGAATGAATGCAAAAATGGGAAGTTAATGCAACCTAGTGGAAATGAACTAATGAATGAATATCTATCATAATTGTCAACCAATAGCATAGCATAGGAGGGGGGAAATAAATAAAACCTTGTCTCAAGCACGACTCGAATGAAACCTTATACTACATGCATCCTAACTACATGATATCAAGAGATTTCATTGTGTTCATATGAAGAGCACACCTTAAGTTAATTTTGCAAATGAGTTTATGCATTATATGCTATAGAAGCATAAATGACATGACTCTTTTGCATGGACTAGACATACAAAACCATAGAGACTTTAGGACAATAGGTGTAATTTGCATAGTCATGATGGATCAAATGTCATATACTCAACAAAGAGGTCTGGGCACACCCAAAGTCTTTTAGAGATCTTTGGTGGGACGTGTGCTAACCTGTTGCCCCCATTACGCAACACATTAACATAACTTGAAACTAACACATATGAAATAAAGCCTCAAAAATAGATCATACCACAAAAACACGTGTAGTCAATGAGAGCCATTTAGGTATGACCAAAATATAGAAGATCAAGGTGCACCATAAAAGGCTTTCGCTAACACACACAAAAATAAAATCAATCAAAAAGAGACTTCATGACCAAGTAGTCATTCAGTCCACAGTTCCTACCAAGAACCTTAGGTCTAGAAGTGAATGTCACAACATCGCCTATAGGAAGGATTCATCCTATAAAAATGTGTCAAGTCAAAATGTCAATGATCATAAAATCATGTGCTTTCGACAAGGGCTATGAAGTGAACAAGTTTCTTGAATCATTAAGTCTCAAATGGTGATTTTGTGTAAGTCCAAGTGTGGTCACTATTGTGAAAAAGCTCAACGTAATGGGATTGACAATCACTTGACAGAAAAATGCCTCGCAGACTAGAGGTCTTTCAAAAGATGGAAGTGAAATGAAGCCTCACAAACAAGAGGTCTTTTATCGGATGCACGAAATGCAAAAGGCTAGATAAGACTATGCACAAGGGAAATGGAATGGTGGAATGGAGTGAAGCAAAACAAGCCTTATAGACAATGGATCAAATCATACTTTTTTCAGGAACATTTTTTCTGTTTTTTAGGGCTTTTTTCAGGAACATTTTATGAATTTTTTTTTTTTTTTTGGATTTTCTAATTTTTTGATTTTTTTGGATTTTTGCGAGACTATAAACACTGTACAAGAACTACAAAGGCTCAAACATAGAACCGCTTGAGATGCTAGATATTTACAAGCTCAGGGAGTGGATCTCCCTCTGGAGTAGCAATTTGATATGCCCTAGAACCATATTTGGCTGTAATGATAAATGGACCTAGCCAATTTGCCTCAAACTTTCCTTTCTTTTCACAATTCTAGAGGTTCTTCATATTATGCTGTAAAACTAAGTACCCACTTCAAATTCTCATGGCTCGACTTTCTTATGATACTGAAGCTGAAGGCAATTTTGATACATGCAGAGGTGGTTTAGGGCATTGAGTCATCTCTCATCGAGGAGTGCCAACTCTTGCAAGTGAGCAACTCGATATTCTTCTTCAGATATCAAATTTTTGAGAGAGATTTTGAGGGAAGGGAGCTCAATTTTGATGGGCAAGAGGGCTTCAAAACCATAAACAAGGTAAAATGGGGTGGCTCCTGTAGGGGTATGGATGGAGGTGTGATAGGCCCAAAGGGTGGGAGCAATTTGGATGTGCCAATCACAGCCAGCTACATCAACAGTTTTCTTTAGGATTTTAAAAATAGTTTTATTGGTAGCTTCAGCTTGGCCATTGCCTTGGGGGTAGTATCTAGTGGAAAAATTCTGGGTAATTCCAAAATTTTGACACAATGTGGCAACTTCCTAATTTTTTAAAGGGGTTCCATTATCAGTCATGATATCTTGAAGTATACCGAAATGACAAATAATCTAGTTCAAGATGAACTTAAAAATTTGTTTTCCAGTGATGTAGGTTAAGGGAATAGCCTCGACCCACTTTGTGAAGTACTCAATGGTGGTAATAATGTACTTGTGGCCATTTGAGGAATTTGGGTATAGTTGATCAACAAGATTGAGTCCCTAGTAGGAAAAGGGCCATGGGGTGATGGTGGGCTAAAGGTCTTGGGTGGAAGCATGTATCAAATCACCATGCTGCTAACATGGAAGACATCTTTTCACAAACTGATATGCATCTACTTCTATAGTGGGCCAATAGTAGCCTGTCCTAAGAAGCTTTTTTGCTAACATAAGGCTGCTAGAGTGGGCACCACAAATCCCTTGGTGAACATCTTCTAATGACATTCTAGCTTCATCTAAATTGAGACATCGGAGGAGGGTTCCATCAAAGTGTTTTTAAAAAAGTGTGTCACCTAGGATGGTATATCATGTTGGAAATGATTGAAAAGATCATGAATGAAGAAAAATGGAATTGGTAAAGAATATTTTCAATCATTGTTTTGTCATTGATGTCAAACTTGCTATTTGTAGGAATGACAATTGCTTTAGTGATCCAAATACTATCAATTGGTTGATTGACAAGGAGGTGACAATCAATAAGATGTAACTAGAATATCTAGAGAAAGGTTGAAGTTATGATGTTATAATGAAGTATAAGGATCAGCTAAGTCTAATACATAGAGGATGGACACACTAAGACATATCAAAGGTGTAAGGATTAACTAAGTTCTAGTTAGGTGCCAAACAGATTCTCAATTCAAGCTAAGAAAGTTCAACTTTAGTGTGTGCCGAGTGATCTTCAGGTGCCGAGCAAAATAGAGGTGCCGAGCAAGATACATGTGCCAAGTAAAATATAGGTGCCAAGCAAGATACAGGTGCCGAAAAAGATACAGGTTCTGAGCACCAGTAAATAATATTAAGAAGTTGAGTAACATAGAAGGTGCCAAGCATCAGTAAACCAATGATGTTGAGTTGCTACATTATTTTGAAAAGTCAAGATTCGCTAGATCTAAGCTGAAAAGGATAAAGAGATCCTTAGGAGGAGGATAGGAGATCCTTAGAGAGGGATGAAAGATTCTTTTGAGAAGGTGACTATAAATCCCATGGACTTGGGTGAGCCTAATAGCTCTATGTAAATCCTTTAACAAGGTGACATTTCAAGTTGAATGTTCTTAAATCCTTTAACAAGGTCACATTTAACAATGTGTTGTAGCCTTTAACAAGGCATGCCTTTAACAGGGCAGACCATTAGAAGTGGTTGAAATCAATTGTGCAATTATTTTGTGGGTATCATCCCCACTCCAGTTTTACCTTCTTATTCCTGGAGGGTTTTTGAGTTATCAAATCCTTAGTGTTATGGTGTGATGCATGTTTACTTTTCATGATTGTTTAATGTTCAATTGCATGCATGATAATTTCAGTTAAGTGTCATTAAGGATTTGTAAAAAAAGTTTTATTGGACATCAATGGACCTTGGATAAATAATTCACCCCCCCTCTCAATTATTATAAAGAATTCTAACAATTGGTATCAGAGCTCACTGCTGATTTGTTTCAAGGTACTAGCAGTAGGAAGATCAAGATGTCCAAGAGAGAAGTCCCCAAGCTAAACAAAGACAACTATGTTGCATGGAAAAGTCTGATGAAGCTACACCTCAGATCAATAGGTGAGTATGCACAGACCTCAATCACAGTTGATCATGTAGACCCTGCAAGACCCCTCACTATAGATGACATGAGCAAGAAGAAGGAGCACAATCAACCAATGTTAGATATTGCTTCAGCACTAAGCTATGTTGAGTATGATGACATCAAAGGATGTGATACTTCACATCAGATGTGGAATACATTATCAAGAATCTATGGAGGAGATGACAATGTCAAAAGAGCCAAAAGAGAAAGCCTAAGAGGAAAATTTGATGATATGAAAATGGAAGAAGGAGAGAATGTTGCTCAATATGGTGCAAGAATGAAGGAAGTAGTCAGTGCCATAAGAAGCCTAGGAGGACAGTTAGTAGAAGAAATAGTATGCAACAAATACTTGAGAACTTTGATTCCAATCTATTCTATAAGAGTATCAGCCATCCAAGAGCTAAGGTGTGTACCAAGCAACACAGTGACATTCGAAGGAATAATTGGAAGACTCACTACCTTTGAGCTATCCAACTTTGACAACTACAAGCCAAAAAATTTTGAATCTGCATTCAAAGCTAAGATGACAATGAAAGACAATGAGGAGGTTCAAACAAAGAAAAAGAATGGAAAAGGAAAGTATGTATCCAGTGATAGCAGCACTGATGAAGATGATGTGGGCCAATTGGAAGCATTACTAGCGAGAATATTTCACAGAGGAAGAGGCAAATTCAAAGGTAAGCTACCAATCATTTGTTTCAATTGTAATGAAGTTGGTCACATTGCAGCTAGATGCATACAAAAGAAAAATTACAAGGATGGAGGAAACTTCAAGAACAAGAAAGAGGAAAAGAAGGACTACAAAAGTAAAGGCAAAAGATGCTATATTGTTGAAGAAGACTCTGACGAGAATGATGATGAAGTAGTCTATGTGGCTATGAAGGATGAATCAGATGAAGATGAAGCAACTGCTCTAGTAACCTGCATGAACAAGAATGATAGATGGATCATAAATAGCGGATGCTCTCATCACATTACTGGAGACAAAAGTAAGTTCATTACCTTTATTCAATATGAAGGAAATAGTGTTAGATTTGGTAACAATGCACCATGTCAGATCAAAGGGAAAGGTAATATCAAGCTTACTAAAAAGATATCATGTGATAATACATTCTATGTTGAAGGGCTGAATTATAACTTGTTAAGTGTCTCACAGTTAGGCAACATAGGGTGTAAGGTTGAATTTGAAAAAGGAGTTGCTAAGATTTATGATTCTCAAAAAAGTCTATTAGGAAAAGGTGATCAGACTAAGAGTAATTTGTTTTACCTAGACATGGAAGATGCTTCTTATCTTATTGTTCAAACTGATGATGTATGGTTATGGCACAAGAGGCTATGTCATGTAAATTTTGATAATCTGATAAGCATCATCAAAATGAAGAAAGTCAGAAGTCTACCAAAGTTGAAGAAGCCTGATAACATCATGAGAAAACAATGCCAACTATGAAAGATGACCAAGTCAACTTTCAAAAGGAAGACTTATACTTCAAAAGAAGTATTAGAGCTAGTTCATATTGACTTGTGTGGTCCTATTGAAGTACAAAGCTACAAAGGTGACAGATACATAATGCTATTTGTAGATGACTATTCAAGAATGATGATAGTCATGTTTCTAAAACAAAAATTAGATGCATTCCAAATGTTCAAATTGTACTTGGCCAGAGTTGAGAAAGAAACTAGAAAGAGCCTAAAATGTCTCAGATCTGACAGAGGAGGTGAATTCACATCAAGAGAATTTGAAGAGTTCTGCAATGGAAGAGGAATTAAAAGGCAGACATCAACACCCAGAACTCCACCTCAGAATGGTATAGTAGAGAGAAGGAATAGATCAGTTATAGACTATGCCAGGACCTTAATGATAGAGAAAAATGTTGCACTCAAGTACTAGAGAGAAGCTGTAAGTATTGCAGTCTACACACTCAACAGAGTTCAAGTCAAGAAAGGTACAAGTGCAACACCTTTTGAATTATGGTATGGGCATTCTCCTAATGTAAAACATTTCAAAATATTTGGATGCAAATGTTATATATTTAAAGAGTCTAGGAATGGAAAGTTTGATGCAAAGAGTGAGGAAGGCACATTTCTTGGTTATTCTACTAGAAGCAAAGCTTATAAGTGCTTGAATGGTAACACTAACAAAGTAGTAGAAAGCACAAATGTGAAATTTGATGAGCTTGAAAAAGTTCAAAATGTTGAGAAGATCAAGAAAGTAGAAGAATACAAGACCTTTGTATACTTTTATGAAGGTATACCTAATAATGATGAAGTTGCAACTCATAATGACAATCAACAACAGAATCTAGTATCTGTTGAGTCACAGATAGTGAATGTTGAACATCAGACACATTCAAAAGCTGAGCTATAGAATACAAAAAATGTTCATTCAGATTCTAAGAGCAGCCAACAAGAAGAAAATGAACAAATACCTAATGAAAATATATGTGAGGATACAGATTCTGAAAGAGACAACATGCAAACAAGGAAAGAACCTATATTGGCAAAGTATGTGAAATGACATCATCCTACAGATCAAATTATTGGAAATAAAGAGGTAGGACCAATGACAAGAAATAGACTCAGAAATGAAACATGATTGCTCAGCAAAATGGAACCAAAAATAGTAAGTGAAGCCATAACAGATGATGACTGGTATAATGCTATGAAAGAAGAAATATAACAAATTGAGAAGAACAAGACATGGACCTTAGTCTCAAGACCAGTTGATAAGAATGTGATTGGAACCAAGTGGGTATTCAGAAACAAGTTAGATGAGAATGGTGAAATCACAAGAAACAAAGCAAGATTAGTCTGCAAAAGATATGCACAAGAAGAAGGACTAGATTATGGAGAAACTTTTGCTCCAGTTGCCAGAATGGAAGGAGTAAGGACCTTATTGGCATATACAGCCTTCAACAGATTTAAAGTCTATTAGATGGATGTAAAGTCTACGTTTCTAAATGGTATACTTGAAGAGGAAGTCTACATAGAGCAACTAGAGGGTTTTGTTGATGAAAAGAACAAAAATAAGGTATGTAAACTACATAAGGCTCTATATGGATTGAAGCAAGCCCCTAGAGCTTGGTATGAGAGACTTTACAAGTATTTGGTGCAAATAGGATTTGAAAGAACTAATGATAACAGCAACATGTACATCAAATCAGAAGAAGGTAAGGACATTCTTGTATCTAAAATATTTGTGGATGATATAGTTTTTGAAGGAAAGGAAGTACTGTGCAAAATTTTTGCTGACAAAATGAAACATGAGTTTGAAATGTCTATGTTTGGAGAAATCAAGTTCTTTGTAGGATTGCAAGTACATCAACTAAAACATGGCATATTTGTAACACAAGCAAAATACATCAAAGAGATACTAAAGAAGTTTGGATTGGAAGACTCCAAACCTGTTAGTGCACCAATGGCAATAGGACATAAGCTATCTAAAAATTATGAATTAGCTGAAGTCAATGAAACAATGTATAGATCCATGATTGAAAAACTAAAATATGTTGTACATAGCAGACTGGACATAGCACTAGCAGTTGGAATAGTGGCTAGATTCTCTGCTAATCCTAGAGAAAATCATCTCATGGTAGTAAAAAGGATAATAAGGTATCTCAAAGGAACTGATGATTTTGGCCTATTTTAAAAAAAGAATGAGAATTTTGAGCTCAATGCATACATAGATGCAGATTAGGGAGGAAACATTGATGACAGGAAAAGCACAAGTGGAGGAGCATTATTCTTAGGTAAAAGGCTAGTTACTTGGATTAGCAAGAAACAAACATGCACATCTCAGTCCACTGTAGAAGCAAAATATGTGGCAACAGCAGTCAATTGCACAAATGTTGTGTGGCTTAAACATCTATTGAAAAGAATGAAAAAAGAGGTAACTAAACCTGTGATACTACATTGTGACAGTACAAGTGCTATAAACATATCCAAGAATCCAGTAATGCATGCAAAAACCAAGCATATTGTAATCAAGTATCATTATGTCAGAGAATTGGTGGAAGACAAACAAGTGAAGATGGAGTACATTCATACAAAGGAATAAATTGTAGACATCTTCACCAAACCATTGCCCAAGGATGCTTATGAATATCTTAGAGGCAAGTTGGGGGTAATGCCCCTAACTCAAGCAGTCTAATGCAACATAAAAGATACCTTGCATCAACAGGAGTAGATCATTGAAATATCAAAAGAATGATGCAAAGGATGACAACATGAGTAGAAACTCTAGATCAATCATAAGCATGGTGATAGAAGGAGAAAAACATGAAGATGCAAAGCCTCTATTTAGCATGTTAAAGATGCTGCATCTTTGGCATTTATGTCAAAGAGGGAGATATATGATAAACTAATCAATACAAAGAGGGAGATATATATGAAGGATCAGGAATACAGAGTAAGGATGCAGCAGTCCAAAGGGAGAAAAAGAACAAAGGATTCAGTTTGTATCAGCAAAAGAAAACGTATGTAATTTTGGTGGAAACTAAGTCGATCAGCTTAATCAATTGATTGGTTTGGTTTGCCATCAATGCCAAAGAGGGAGATTGTTGAAAATGATTGAAAAGATCATGAATGAAGAAAAATGGAACTAGTAAAGAATGTTTTCAATCATTATTTTTTCATTGATGTCAAACTTGCTATTTGCAGGAATAACAATTGCTTTAGTGATCCAAATACTATCAATTGGTTGATTGACAAGGAGGTGACAATCAATAAGATGTAACTAGAGTACCTAGAGAAAGGTTGAAGTTATGATGTTGTAATGAAGTATAAGGATCAGCTAAGCCATTGATGAAATAATGCATTGATGACATACTCTAAGATACAAAGGATGGACACACTAAGACATATCAAAGGTGCAAGGATTAACTAAGTTCTAGTTAGGTGCCAAACAGATTCTTAGTTGAAGCCGAGCAAGTTCAACTTTAGTGTGTACCGAGTGATCTTCAGGTGCCGAGAAAAATACAGGTGCCGAGCAAGATACAGGTGCTAAGAAAAATACAGGTGTTGAGCAAGATATAGGTACCCAACAAGATACAGGTGCCGAGCACCAATAAATAATATTAAGAAGTCGAGTAACACAAAAGGTGTCGAGCATCAGTATACCAATGATGTCGAGTTGCTGCATTATTTTGAAAATTCAAGATTCACCAGATCTAAGCTAACATGGTAGTTATCTAGAATTTTGTGAACCAAATAGAAGATAAGAATGATGAGCTAGTGGCACAGAACACTATGTGAAACATTTTTGGTGAATGCTAATGGATTTATCATGAAGTTTCTAGATAGAGACAAGATATGGGATAGATACATTGTATCCTACCTAATCCATTGAAACCCTAAAGTTTGAGAGGGAGATTTGAGCGAGAAATCAATAATAGAACTTCTTTATAAGGAGTTATAGGTTAGAGATCAAGTGTGCATGCATGATAGGGAGTTGGTCATAAGTGTAATCATGCGAAGAAGCCAAGAGGAGTAAGAACAGATCATCAAGACTTTGAATTGATCGAGTGACCAGAGAGAGCATTGGTATAATGAGTGGAAGAACTCAAGGAGATAGATCTTGAAGGGTGAAAAAGCTATCAGCACTGCAAAGGAGGAAAGTCAAGCAAAGAAGAGAACTAAAGAAGTGATCTGAAATATGCAAGGTTGAAGTTGCAATCTGTATAAGGTCAGAACCCTTCTAATAATTTCTTACCATTGTATTAGATATTGAAACCCTACATTGCTAGGTTAGCTTAATAGCTAAGTGGATAAGCCTCAGGAAAAGGACAAAGAGATCCCCAGGAGAAGGATAAAGAGATCCTCAAGAGAAGGATAAAGAGATCCTTAGGAGGAGGATAGGAGATCCTTATAGAGGGATGAAAGATTCTTTTGAGAAGGTGACTGTAAATCCCATGGACTTGGGTGAGCCTAACAGCTCTATGAAAATCCTTTAACAGGGTGACATTCCAAGTTGAATGTTCTTAAATCCTTTAACAAGGTCACATTTAACAATGTGTTGTAGCCTTTAACAAGGCAAGCCTTTAAAGGGGCAGACCATCAGAAGTGGTTGAAATCAATTGCATAGTTATTTTGTGGGTATCATCCCCACTCTAGTTTTACCTTCTTATTCCTAGAGGGTTTCTGGGTTATCAAATCCTTAGTGTTATGGTGTGATGCATGTTTACTTTTCATGATTGTTTAATGTTCAATTGCATGCATAATAATTTCAGTTAAGTGCCATTAAGGATTTGTAGAAAAAGTTTTATTGGACACCATTGGACCTTGGATAACTAATTCAACCCCCCCCCCCACCCCCCCTCTCAGTTATTCTAAAGAATTCTAACATATCGAGCGGTTCGGCGGACGAAGGTTTTGCTTTGGTTTGGGGTGAGGGTTATGGGAATGGTTTTGTGATGTAAATAGGCAAAAATGTTGGTGTACCATGGAGACTCGGGACCAACGATCTGACACACCAACTCTAAATTAGTTTTCTCATAAGCAAGAGTAAAAAGATTCTCAATGAGAAATTCACATTTAGGACTATATTCTAGCATGGTAATCATAGAGGCAATAGTAGCCATGGCATCTACTACTTTATTATTAGCCCTTGGAATCTGCTAAAAAGCAGTCTCTGTAAAATGTTGCTTAAGCTCCTCAACTATTATGCAATTGGGCAACAATTTCTCATCCTTGGTGTGGTATTCATCTATGACTTGTTTAATGACCAATTGTGAGTCTCCAAAGACAAGAAGGTTTTTTATATTCCATCTGATAGCTTGACGTAGTCCTGTGACTAAACCTTCATACTCAACTATATTATTTATGCAAGGGAATGAGATTTTATAAGACTTAGGAATGAGATCCCTTTTGTGTAAAAGATCCATTAAAAAATAATTTTCATGGTGTAGTAAGGGCTAGGGTCATAATTGTGTCATCTGAAAAATCGGCTATAATGGGATGGTCATCTTGAAGAGGAGCTTCAGCAAGCTAATCTACAATTACTTGTCCTTTAATGGCCTTACGATCCTTATAAACAATTTCGAATTCACTTAAAATTAAGACACATTTTGTTGCTCGACCAGTGAGGGCAGCTTTTGATAACAAATATTTGAGTGGATCTATCTTGGCAATGAGATATGTAGTATGATTAAGCATATAATGATGTAGTTTTTGGTACAAAAGACTACAACCAAACATGTTCTTTCAATAGCAATGTAGTTTAACTCATAGCCCACTAGTGTTCAACTAAGGTAGTATATAGCTTGCTCATTCCCATTGTCATCTCATTGTGCCAAAAGTGCTCCTAGGGCAACTGAAGTAGCTGAAATGTATAGAATCAATGGTCATCCTATAACTAAAGGTACTAAAACTAGAGGATTAGCCAAATATGTTTTAATTTGTTCAAATGCATTTTGGCATAGACAATCCCATTGAAACTTGTTTCCCTTGCGAAGAAAATGCTGAAGTGGATGGAGTTTATCTGCTAGTTGTGACACAAATCTCCTAATAGATTGTAATTTTCCTTGAAAACTACAAAGTTGTTTCAATGTGGTAGGTAGAGGCATATCCATGATGGCCTTCACTTTTTTTGGGTCTACCTTAATGCCTCTTCTTGACACAATGTAGCCTAACAATTTGCCTGATTTGACCCCAAATATGCACTTCTTAGGATTAAGGTGCACTTTGTATTTCTCCAACCTATCAAAAATAGTGGTAAGGACATCAATGTGGGATTCTCTTGTCTTGGATTTTCCTAGGATATCATCAACATAGTCCTCCATTATGACATGTAGAAGATCATGGAATATGGTCGTCATTGCATGTTGATAAGTGGCGTCGACATTTTTCAAGCCAAAAGGCATGACTTGATAACAAAAGGTTCCCCATGGGGTGGTAAATGTCATTTTATGTTGATCATCTTCTACAATTTTGATTTAGTTATAATCAAAAAATCCATCCATCAAAGACAACATCTCATGTCCAACAGTCAAATCCACTATGATATCTATGTTAGGAAGTGGAAAATCATCCTTAAGACATGTGAGATTTAAATCTCAAAAATTTGAACAAACACGGATGCCCCCAGATGCTTTCCCTACAGGAACAATGTTGGAGACCCACTCAGGATAGTCAATAAGATGGATGAACTTCGCCTCTAACATTTTTTGCTACTCTACTTTGACTAGGAGTGCTACCTTAGGGTGCATTTTGTGCAACTTTTGCTTCATTGGTTTAATCTTGGGATCAATTGTCAAATGATGCACAACCAAATCTATGTCTAAGCCAAGCATGTCTTTGTATGTCCATGCAAAATTGATTTTTCCCTTTTTCAAGAATTCAGTCATGGCTTTTTGTTCCTCAAGACTTAAGGTAGCAGCAATGTAGGTGATTCGTGGATTATCCTCTATTCCCAAATTGACTGGAATTATGTCTTCATTCAAAATAGGTGACTTTTTTGATGGCAAGGATCTAAATGGCAAGTCAAGCTCCCCCTCTTCTAGCACCTCTAAGAGGTTTTCACCAGAAGATGCGTCCTTTATTTTATCTTTTTCTTCATCCAAAAGTGCCCCAAAGGAGTTTTCACTAGAGGATGTTTCTTTTATTTTTCCATTTTTATTTTCTTTTTAACTTTTGTGACTAAGAGAGTTGACTTGGCTACCAAAGTAGGCTTCCTTATTGTACTAGATCTCATGTTCATAATCTCGAAGATTCTTAAGGCCAAAAAGTGCCATCATTGCTTCATCAGTCTTACTAATGTCAAGAGCTGGTGGTGTATCTTGAAGGTCCCAGTCTATCATGTCGGGATTGGTGAGAGGTAGGTTAATGGATGAAAGGTCATCTATGGTAATGGCGTGGACATATTTATCTAGGTCATCTTCAATGTATTGGAAAGGTACTTCGAAGAATTCCTCCTCTTCAGTCTCAGAATCAGGTTCAATCGTACAATAGTTTTCAGCAAAGGATACCTTAGGTTTAATGGAGCCCAATCCACATCCTTTAGGATAGCTATTAGCCTCTAAGGGTTGTCTAATTTCATCTTATTTCGGTCCAAGGCCAGTACCATGATATCCCATGCTTTCAATAATGAGAGGTGCCTTAACATATTTATCTTTAGGAAATTCCATAGGTTCATCTTTTCCATCATAATATAGCCAATCTAGGATATTATCTTCCATGTGCTCATCACTTAGTGAACCCCAATGCTCAAATGTTGTCTTGCTAACTTGCATGGTTTCCTTATTAGTAGAAGGTGATAATTGAGAAGGTTTTCTAAAGGAAAGAGGGGAGAGTGGTAGTTGTCCAACACACAAGGCATTTTCAAACTTATACTCTCCCATTCCTAAATCAGCAAAAGTAACCTTCTTCCATGTGGTGTTAATTTTAGTATCTTCAACCTTCTCTTTTCCCTTTCGAGAATTTGAATCCTCATTAGCTAATTCTGGTACTATTGTGGAAGGTGGTTCTATTATGGTGAGAGACTTAGGTATAACTTTGGCAAACTCACTTATTGGACAAAAATTTACTAGTGCACCTTCCAATCTTTTACAAAATGCAAAAGGAGTGGGATTCCTTGGGATTGTGATCTCTCTTCCTTGGTGGGAAAATTTCAAGCATTGATGATAGGTAGATGAGACCGCCTTTAGTGTATGTATCCATAGTCTACCAAGCAAGATGTTATATGGAAAATCCAAGTCTAGGACATGGCATTCAGTATTTATGATGGTTGGTCCAACTTTTAGAGGCAACATGATGACTCCTTTTGATTCTCTTTCACTTTCATCATATGCTTTTATTGTGATCCTTTTATTAACATCTAGAAGATCCTCTGGCAATCCCAAGAAGTGAATCATTTTCAATGTACAAAGGTTCAAACTAGATCCATTGTCTATAAGGACTTTTTTAATCTTATGTCACTGTATAAGGACTTCAATGTGGAGCGACAAATTATGGTGGGGATTAGGACCTTGGAAATCTTTATCTGTGAAGACAAGGTTTTGTTGGGCAGTAAGGTTTCCAATCATAGTGGTGAATTGTGAAGCATTAATGTTTTCAGGAACACGAGACTCTAAAAGAGCCTTCTCCAAGATCTCTTTATGGATGGGTGATGTGGTTAGAAGCTCAAGAATAGATATTTGTGTAGGAGTCTTACCTAGCTGGGACAACACATCATAGCGAGAAGCAGGTCTTTGTGAGGTGGATGGCACAGCAAGCGCATGTGGCATTGATGGATTAGTGTTATTAGGAGTGGTGACTTGCAAAGTAAGTCTTCCTCGTCAAGTGGTGGCATCACAATCAGCTGCTTGTAAGACAAGGGTATTCACATGAGTGTCTACCTCTTCAATGTGACCACGCAAGGAGTCAAATCCACATATATCGTTGGTTTCTATCTTACCACACAAGGAGTCAAATCTTGATATGTGGTTAGTAGAATAATCATAAGGTAATGCATTTGATGTGGAAGCTTGATTCGCATTGTTGGTATTGTTGTTATCATCGTTATGATTGGGAAATGGTTTTTGAAATATCTTTAATTTAGCATTTTTAGAGGTTGGACCTCCTTCTACTTCAATTTTCCCATCATCAACAAGATTTTGGATAAAAACTTTAAGCTTGATACATTTTCCTTTGATATGGTGGTATTTACAATATTTGTTTTCCCTATACCACTTTGACTTTGGTTGATTTTCATCAAAAGGACGTGTATTAGGAAATACCATCAAGTTGTGATCCACTAATTTTTGAAAGATGGCCTCCAAAGGTTCACGAAAGTTAGTGAACTTTCTATTGCGATCATAGTCACAGTTGTAATTGTTGTGTGGAAAAAATTGTGTTTGATTATGGGATTGTTGATTGCCTTGATTGTCATGATTCGAATGGTTGTTGTTTCGATTGCGATTGTTGTTGTTGTTCCCTCCTTGAAGATTATTGACATCAATAACACCATTATGTGTAACACCCTTATTCTTCGACTAGAATTTGGGTTTGCTATTGTTGTTTGACTTATTGTTGGAGGATGATGAACTATAATGTTTAATGGTACCTTTTTCCAAAAGTCCATTTTCAATATTCTTGCCCTTTTTGACTAAAGTGGCAAAGTCTTCGAGGCTAGCCATTTTCATGTGGAAAGATATTTCGACTATCAAGTTCTTGATAAATATATCCATAAGATGGGAATCTTCAATTTTATATGGCATACGATTAGCAAGATGTCTCCACCTTTGTAGGAAGATGACAAAAGTTTATCTATTTCATTGTTTTGTGTTGCACAATGAGGCATGATGTTCAATGTTGTAAGAGTATTGTGCTATAAACTTGCTTGTCAAATCATTGAAAGAAGTAAAGGAGCCCTTAGGTAAATTCATTAACCACTCAAGTGTGGGGCCTCCAAGACTTCGTGCAAAGAGCCTCTTAAGATTGTCATCACTATAGGCTACTTCTTGGCACAAAATGGAAAATTCCTTGAGATGGGTGATGGGGCATGTCTCTCCTGTATACTTGTCAAATTTGGGAATTTCAAAACTAGGTGGAAATGGCACCATATTAATGGATTTATCAAATGGAAAAGGGAAAATTTCCTCAAAAGAGACATCCTTCACCCCTTTGTTGTTCATGCTAAGGACCAAACTTTGCAATTCTTGGAGTTGTTGAGCCAAATCTTGATTAGGTTGCACTTTTGATTGTTGGGAGTTCATAAATCCTCCTCCTAAATTGTAGGGAGTCCCAAATGTAGTGTGAGGTGGTGGAGGTACTCCACTTTGGCCAATGTATTGATATGCAATTGTTGGAATTGGCACGGATGTCTTTACCATAGTGGTTGGCACTTGTAAATAGGAGGTGTATAGGTTGTGTCAGAATTGCCATTGGTTGAGTAGGCACTTGTCCAATGCCTAAGCATCCCACAGTTGAGGTTGTCAAGGTAGATTGTGGAATACTAGCATGTGTGGTAACATTGGGCATGGCACTAATGATTTGTTGAATATGTTCTGCACTCAATTGAAATGTGGGTTTTGTTGAAGTGCTAGATGTAGACATAGCACTAGTTATTATCATGGTTTCTTTCCCTTTGCTAGAAGTTAGAGTTGCATTTGAAGTGGGCAATATAGGAGCACCACCTTTTGTAATTTGTCCAAACAAAATGTTCTCGTCGAAGCTTGGGGGAACATTAACACCATCCTTGACCAAATTTAGGAATATCTCAGTTTTGTTTGCCCTAATGGATTTTTTCATCATTTCCACATTATAGGGGTCTACAAGGAATGTCTTGACATCACTAGGTACATCGTTAGGGTTAATAAGATCTTCATCTTGGTATACTTCTTCATCATTATCCTCCAAAGTTGTGTTATGGAAGGGATCTTCTGGTTCTCATGTGGATGTTGAGTTAGGCATACCAAGGTTTGAACTAGAGGGAATTGTGTTCCCTAATGAAGTTGTGAGTGGAGGAAAAGGATTCTCCATCTCTGATTCCCTCAATGATTCCCACAAATGTGACATGAGATTAAACATGAACCTTCCTGATCGTGTGTGTACTATACAAGAGTGACCTAGCCAATGGGTGGAAGATTATGGAAGAAAAAGAAAAAGAGGATAAGAGCTATTAACCTTATGTGATTAAAGGGTCAACTACCCAAGTGTGAACGAAAGACCTCGATTTAGCAAACAAAGTTTTATTGGAGGATAGTAGTATCTTTCTCCTACCAAAGATAGCCAAGTGATCTTTAGGCAAGATAGGACACCAAGTTTATTGCTCACTATTTGGAGATGGACTTGTGATCCCAAATAAGTAAGTGTAATTAGGATAAATGTTTGCTTATGGATGAAAGGTCTAATATTGAAATGTCAAAAGATGTTTTAAGGTTTAAGCTCTCTAGAAGAAAATTTGAAAATGGAAGACTAGGAGTTTGGAAAGATGGAGGTAGATATGAAAAGATGAAAGTGTTGTGGTCACTAATGTAGTTAACTTAATTCTCGTTCACTAGAAATAAAAACCTTGGGTTCACTCTTGGGAAAGCAAACTAGTTTCAAAGTTTTCCATTGTAATTCTATCATAGCGGTCTTATCTAGCTTCTTCCTTTTGAATGTCTTTGATTGCATATCAAAATTGTTTGTCACTGTGTGTTAGGTTCTTCCTTCCTTGTAGATAGGTGGTTTGGACAACTTCACTTTCTTATGTTTGACTTGGTTGACTTTATCGGTCATGGCAAGAATAAGACAACACCCAAATTTCAAGTACCCAAAAACTTTGCAATAAGATGTGACTAGACTCAACCAATTTCAAAATGCAAACCACCAATAGTAACCATGAGTCAAGAAGACTTCACTTAACCTATCTCACTCAATGAAAGGTTACCTCACAATTTCACTCGTTTTAGAACTTGTTTGATATTTTGGCTTTGGTTTTGAATGTTTGAACAAGCACGTTGAACATGCCAACATTCCCAATAAGGTTATCACTAGGATGAACAAGGCTTATCTAAAGGGCATCATTGATATACACAAGGTACGTGAGGCCAAATTTGTAGATGAAAGGAAATACTACCACATAGCCGTGGGGAGATGGTAACTCAAATCTCCTCCTTCACTTCCCAAAGGTATAAAGTTCTTTGGGGCTTAGCCAAGAGTGGCAATATTCCACTTCCAAGAGAGGTGTCTTTTGATTCACCTTCCAATTTTTATACTCTGCTAGAACACTAGAGTTGAGGTCATCCCAAAGGGTGATGAAATCCTCAAGCAAGCCTCCTAAAACAGAAAAAGAAGACCACTTATTTCTTGTGCACCCAAGATCACCCGAAGGCATGAGGGGAGAAAATACGTAAGTGGTCTTAGGGTTTAAAAGACACTTGTTCTTTCCCAATGAAGCTTTAAGTTTTCTATCTACTTGAAGACACTCGTGATTAAAACATACAAGGTTGTTTTCAACTTGAAATAGCACCAACGTAAATAAAAATGTGGGTTCCTCAACAAGAAAGTAAAGCGAATGTGTGAAAGTAAAATGCTGAAAATAAAAATGCAAAAAATAAAGTCAATTTACTTTAGGACATTCAAGAGTGTATGACTTTATTTTAAGCACCAAATCCAAATGTGATCTAGCCTAGACATACATGTCCATTTTAAGCACCAATTGCAAATGTTGTCTAGCCTAAGCATACATGTCCATTATCCTTTAAAGTATTCAAGATGGTGTGAATTCTTTTTAAGCACCGAGTCCAAATGTTTGCTAACCTAAACATTCATGTCAATTTTAAGCACCAAGTCCAAATGTTGGCTAACCTAAAAATTCATGCATTCAAATGAAAGTGTTTAATCCATTCAAGTTCATTAGCCCTTAAGGTTTAAGTGAAAAAAATCACTACAAATCCTCTTTAGTGATAAAAATCACTATTGGTTTTACTTTTTAGGTTTTCAAGGTTAATTCTCTACATCAAAAACTATCACTAAAAACCTGAAAGTCAATATGTTAGCAAAATTTTATTTTACAATTGCACAATTCTGCCAAAAATTGTAGATGCCAAAATGTAGATGCAGACACTAATTTGTGAAGACGATGAACAGCACAGATGCCAAACTACGCAAATGCTAAAAAATTGCAGACAACGGAAGATGTTTTCAGATGTAAATGATAATGTGAAATGTAGAGACACCGAAAGTTGGAAATGACAAACTAAGACCCGCACACAACATAGATGACAGAATGTATTCGAAGATGACAAAGTATACCTCGCAGATGACAGACTTAACTTCATAGACGACAAACTACTCCTTGCAGATGACAGAAAGAACTTCACAGATGACAAGATAAACCTCAAAGATGATAGCCTAATAACCTAAATGATAGAATGGTTCGCTACAGAGATGATAAAATGGAAGAGCAAGTGATAAAGTAGGGTTTGCGGAGATGCTAGAGAATGGAGACGTTGGTTTGCGAAGACGCTGGTCTGCATAGATGATAATCGTAGACGATGTTGCGGCCTGCATAGACAACAATGCCATGTTTTAGGACTGAACCAGGGTTGTTTGCAAATTTTTCAAATGAAACTAGGGATGTGGGTCCCACCAAGCGTGCCAAGATGTGTGCTAGAAACTATGACTTGTTGAGAGCATGAATCAATAAGCAAACAATAGTTCAGATCAAAACATGTAACGAGAATTCATCAAAAAGAAGGAAAACTAAACTAATGCTTGCTTGAGTTTTGTGACTCTAAGTAGCTAACAAAACCAATCTTCTGTTGAGATAATGGGTGTTGCACACATTGCATAATATTGTTATATTTTATTATTTTATTTTATTATGTAATGTTGCATCTAGATGGACGTGCAACATGTAAAGATTCCCATGGTATATTCTTGATGAGTTGTATTGTAACATTGTGATAATATTTTATGTAATTATTTAACATTGGAAAAAAGAATTAAATGCCCAATATTAAATGTGGGGTCCGTGGGTTAGGTAGCACATGGTTTTAGCACATGGTTTATGTAATACCACTTAGTGGTTTTGTGGGACTTGCTACTATATAAGCAGCCACAAGGGTAGTTGTTGTAGAGAGAGTGACAAGGAGAAGAGAAAGGCAAGAGTTGAGTAGGACAAGGCTTGACAGGTTAGCCAAGGGAGCATTTGTGAAGGTTGGAAGCATGGCATGGGATGTGTGGATTCATGCTTGTTCACATAGTTTACTCGGTTGTGGCTATGGCCATGAAGGCTTCCATGGTTGTATGGCAATGGTATTTTTTGTTGAATAATACATGGTGATGGATGCTTTTGGAGGCTGGGTTTTTCCCTCAATGAGGGTTTCCCAGGGTATATCTTGTGTCACATTTTGTGGGTATGTTGTCTATTCTCTTGCATGTGGATTTTAATTCTGTGTTTATTTTAGATCTATTATGGGTTATGTGGAAACGGTTATATTATTTGTTGCCAAGTTTCCTTACAAGTGGTATTAGAGCTATGGTTTTATTATTGTAACCCTAGATTGAATCCATGGGAATGCATGAGAGGATAAAAAAAAAGGGCAAAATATATGAATAATTTATTGCAGATCTAAGAGTTTTTGGATTTGCTGTTATGATGGGATGGTAAAATATTTGGGCATGTGAAATTGTTGGAGAAAAGGATTTTTTCAGATGTTTCATTTAAATGAGGGTTTTAGGGGGGGGGAGCATGCAGAAATGACCTCCTGAGTAAAAACAAACCTCACCATTGGATCCGGATCGACATTTCCATAAATTTTGATATATAATATGCCCTAGTTTGGCCATGTTCAGAGGAAATGAAAGAATTTTTTGGTTTCAGCCCATGATGGCTGTCAAATTTAATCCCGTCGAAATTTTCGTCACTGAAAAAAATTAAAATTAAAAATGAAAAATCATACTAAAAATGGTAAAAAGACTGTCTTAGTAAAACGGCCATAACTTTCTCTCAGAATATCAGATTTTAGAGTTCTTATAGGCGTTGGAAAGCTAATTCAGAGCACTACAAGATGGTGTAGGTTTGATTCTATGATTTTGAAATTTTTTTAGATTTTAAGAGCCCTAAAGTTAGATGTTATTTATTTTAAGCATGGATTAGGGCATAACTTGGGCATAAGGAGTCAGATTTTGGACTTCGAGTAGTCAACGGAAAGCTCTTGGAGAGTTCTACAAATTGGTTCAAATTTGGTGCAGGTTTGGCATGATTTATTTGTTGATCTGAATAGTTTATAGGTATATTTTGACTATGGTAACATTGTGAGTTTATGGCATTGGAGATTTAAGATTTGATGTCATTGTATACTCAGCTCATATTTCAGATTGGTCTCATGATGATATGGTTATCAGTGTTTGGTTTGGATATGCATGATGACTTGTTGGGTCTACAAGTTGTGCAGTGTTGTAAGCGGTCTATACTTACAGGTTGAATTTATAGTTTGGTTATGGGTTGTCTTTGCCCAATGATCTTTCATTATTGATGCATATTCAGATTGGTGGCTTGGATTTGGGTTGTCTATGCCCTGAGTCACATAATTTGCTGATTTTATTCTTCATGTAGAAGGGATGAGATGTTGTTACCAGGGACAGTCATGGTGGAGGATTGTGGTTGACTATTTTATGCTGACAGGTTGGACATATTGAGAGACAGATGCTCGGTTCATGGATGTGATCATGGTGTCATGGATTTTGGCATGACATGATTGGTTATACAAGTACATCCTTGATGTTCATTAGCTTGGATTTTTGATTCAGTTATGGTGGTATATCTTCTTGGTAGAGGATCATGGTTATTTGGTTTTCTTTTCAAGAGCTCATGATGTGCATTTTGAGTTCTTTGATGGTTTGATGCCTTGCTTGATTCTCATGGTTAGAAGATGGTTTTTCATCATTATGTCATGGATAGCTTGGATACACGGTTTAGTGGGAGCTTGTGACAATGATGAGGTGACAGTGCAGGATTAGTTCCTGGTTTGGTTTATATCTTCTTGGTTTGGAGAGGATGGATTTTATGATGCCATAGGTGACTTGGTACCACGGTTGAGTGGGAGTTGTTGGCATTGATATATTTATTGAGTGTTTGCAGATGTTGGAGGTTTGTCTTAGATCCTGTTGCTGCAAAAGCATCTTTGGCACTTGCATGGTGCACTTGTTATCTTCATGGTGTGTGAAGATGGTTGCATCTTGAGGACTCACAGGGTTCTTGGCAAAGGTGTGGTTTATGTTTATTTATTTATTTTTGACATGTTATCCTTGGTGTGAGGATGGTTTCTTTATTATGTCATGGTATACTCTTGATACGTATTTAGAGTTGTGACATGTTATGGTGTGTTCATATGGAGCATGTTATCTCTTTAGTTGAGATGGTAAGATCATGTTGTCATGTTTATGTTCCTGAGGCCATGGTTGGAACTTTGACATTGATCTTGGTTTAGTTTCTTGGTATTGAGTATACTGAGCATAAGCTGGATACTTCATGATATTTATATGTGATTGATTGGTTACAGGTGCTCATGGATACTTAGAGACAGTGGTGATGCTGATTTCTCTTGGATTAGAGAAGTATTTGTTGAGACAGTTGATGGTTTCAACAGGAAGTCCGAGGGGCAGTCACCTAATATGGACTTGAGAGGAGACTTTTCTTAGATGAGTCTTAGTTGGAGACTTGGGTATCTTGATGAGCATTCTCATTCCCCACTCTTGGTCTACTCAGCGGTTTGCTACTTGAGAGGTATAGCCCATTGTTTCTCTCAGTTGCATTATATTTATGCTTTTCTTTCATGGATATGGATCTTGAGCTATGGTACATGAGTTAGTTCTGGAGGGTTCATTTGAGAGATGGTTTAGCATTGGTTATCTCCATTTGCATATGTTGTTATGTTGGTTGAGTTTGGGAGATGGTTTTATATTGGGCATTTTCTTTGGATTAGGAATGGTTATTCCTTGGTTTAGGAATGGGTTTATTGAGTTTGATCTTTTTGTGAGAGGCTTACATCCATGATTAGTAATATGGTATGGTTTGGGTGTTGTTGAGGCATCTTGTTGGGGTTTTATGGAGGAGATCATACTTGCACAGTTTACATCTAGAGGTGTGTGTAGAAGGACATGATACAGGTTATGATTTGCATGGTTTCTCTAGTCTTGGTTATCTTCTTGGATGTTTAGTTTTTCCTACATTGGATTTGAGATTGGTTGGAGATTGTGATCACTGGTTTATGCTCATGCATGTCATGTGAGAGATGACATGGTTATTTCTTTCTCTTTCCTCTGTTGGTTGTGGTGAACTTGGGAGAGCATTGGAGACTTGTTATGAGAGTTGTTCTTGTAGGATATTAGTTTATGTATTGTGGATGTCCTTGATACTACATGGATTCACTTCTTTGAGATGTGTTGAGTGGATTGGTTATAAATTTGACATTATCTTTTGCAGTGGGAGCTTCTTGGTATATATGTGGCAGGTATTGCTCTTGAGGCTTGTGATTGCAGGTTGTAGATTGGATATGTCAGTGATATGAGATTCACTTGTTATACCTTAGAGGTATGGATAGTTGGATGGGTTTGGCACTTTTTTGTGGGTGCTATTTCAGCTATGGATATTTTGACAACTACAGATACATGTGATTACCTTTGGATCAGGTTTTTTTTTGTGCTCAGAATTTCAGTTGGTACAGGATTTTATGATCTTCTAATGCGACAGGTTGGGTGGTTTTCTCTTTGGATGGCTTCTATGTATGTCCAGTGGTAGTGGCATAATAGGAGGTGAGATCATTCATGTTCGAGATGCTGGATACTTTGATTTTGTTGCGGGTACCAGGATGGAGCACTTGGTGTATTTTGATCCATGATGGTGGATGTGCTGGGAGGGATTGTTCCCTTGTTCATTTATGTGGCTATGGATTGATCCTATGCAATGTATACAACAAGTGGGAGATTGTTGAGATAATGGGTGTTGCACACATTGCATAATATTGTTATATTTTATTATTTTATTTTATTATGTAATGTTGCATCTAGATGGACGTGCAACATGTAAAGATTCCCATGGTATATTCTTGATGAGTTGTATTATAACATTTTGATAATATTTTATGTAATTATTTAATATTGGGGAAAAGAATTAAATGCCCAATATTAAATGTGGGGTCAGTGGATTAGGTAGCACATGGTTTTAGCACATGGTTTATGTAATACCACTTAGTGGTTTTGTGGGACTTGCTACTATATAAGCAGCCATAAGGGTAGTTGTTGTAGAGAGAGTGACAAGGAGAAGAGAAAGGTAAGAGTTGAGCGGGACAAGGCTTGACAGGTTAGCCAAGGGAGCATTTGTGAAGGTTGGAAGCATGGCATGGGATGTGTGGATTCATGCTTGTTCACATAGTTTACTCGGTTGTGGCTATGGCCATGAAGGCTTCCATGGTTGTATGGAAATGGTACTTTTTTCTTAATAATACATGGTGATGGATGCTTTTGGAGGCTGGACTTTTCCCTCAATGAGGGTTTCCTAGGGTATATCTTGTGTCATATTTTGTGGGTATGTTGTCTATTCTCTTGCATGTGGATTTTAATTCCGTGTTTATTTTAGATCTATTATGGGTTATGTGGAAACAGTTATATTATTTGTTGCCAAGTTTCCTTACATCTTCCAACCACCTCTACAGCTCAACAAAGGCACCCATAAGAGGCCTTGTTGGTGTGTTAAGATGGGGGGTATGTTTGGTGTGCTCTCCCAAACACAACAAAGTGTTGAATCTCTTGAGTGAATGTGAAAATGTGAGTAATGATGCAATATGAACCTAAACTATATGAGATGAAGAATACTTCAAGAAATGGCTATGGAGAAAGCCATACTTGAAAGTATTCAATGGTGAAAATATGAAATGCAACAAAGAAATGAACTAGATATGCAAGTGAAACTAATATGTAAATGAAATGGAGATGAGAAAATGCATGTAAACTAAACCAATAATGCAAATGCAAAGCTAAACCAGCTACCAAATGGTTAGTATTCACCTAGAAATCTTTATAAAAATTCAAACTACAATGAAAACCCTAACATGAAAACTCAAGACTCAAAATGGCATGGTAACAATGCAATAATGGGAGATGTCAATTCTTGAGATAAGGCATCTATTTATACACTCAAGAGAGGGCATGGTGAGGTGGCATCCATGGAGATGTCATATAAGGTGACATGCAAGTCATGCAAATGGTCAAGAATTCAAAATTTGCTCACACATGTGTGAGAAAACTTGAGAAGAAGAGTGGGAGACAAGAGTGAAAAGGAGAGTGTGTAGGCATGCCATCTCACACATGTGTAAGCACACTCTTAGGCTAATGAGGGGGATTAGGGAGATGATTAAGAATGATTAAGTGAGATTAGAGAAGAAGTAGGCTTAAGAGGATAAAAATGATGGTTATAGGCTAGGCTCTAGGTTAGGCTTTAGATTAAATTAAATGAGATTTAATTTAATCATAGGTTTAGAGGAATTAATGGGATGTGAGGGTTTAAATAAATAAAATTTATTTTAAAATGGGGAAACATGGAGGATCATGTGTTAAATTAATTTAACACATTAAGACTAGGAGTATTTAAATTAAATTTAAATATTTAGGAGAATGAACTCATTTAATTAAAATAATTTAATTAAATAAGTAGAAGCATGTGAGAAATATGATTAATTAATTAATAATTAATTACAATGTCACGGGCAATATTAAAATTAATTAATATAGTGTTTAGGGACGGTTTTAAGCATCTACAATAGGTGCACAGACCCCACTGAAATTTTTAACAAATTTCCTATAGAATTTATAAAGTCCATGGAAACTCTTGACTTTTGATGGATTCTTTGGAGGTGGCCAATTGATAATGGCTTCTATTTTTCATGGATCCATTTTAAGATAGCCCCTAGAAATGACAAAACCCAAAAATATGAGTTCTTCTTTCATGAAAGTGCACTTTTCAAGATTTATCTTGAGTTCCTCCTCATGTAACCTTTTCAAGACCTGATATATGTGCCTTAGATTTTCTTCCATATCTCTACTAAAGATTAGGATTTCATCAAGATAAACAACCACAAACTTGTTTCAAATGGGCTTAAGGACCTCATTCATGAGTCTCATAAAGGTACTAGGTGCATTTGATAGATCAAATGGCATTACAACCCATTCACAGAGTCCCTTTGTGGTTGTAAAGGTTGTTTTCCATTCATCCCCCTCTCTTATGCTGATTTGGTGATATCCACTTTTCAAGTCCACCTTAGAGTAGTAGTTTGATCCACCTAGGCAATCCAAAAGGTCTTCCATTCTTGGAATTGGGAATCTATATCTTATGATAATCTTGTTGATTGCCCTAGAGTCTATACAAAGTCTCCAAGTGCCTTCCTTTTTAGGTGCTAGAACTATAGGAACAGCACAAGGGCTCACACTCTTTCTAATCAGCCCCTTAGGCAACAAATATTCAATCTGTCTTGCAATCTCTGCATTTTGTTTTGGGGTCAGTTTATGTGCTACTTTTTTGGGCAATGTTGCACAAAGGAAAAAGTCAATACAATGGCTAACTTTCCTTTTAGGTGGAAAAAAAGGTGGAATGATGTTTGTAACTATCCCATGATACTTTTCTAGAAGATTTCTAACCTCCTTGGGACCAACATCTTTCCACCATTGTACCTTCTTGGGTTTTTCTTTAGGTTTCACTAAGATCTCCTTTTTAGGCATGGTTATTATGGCAAAGCATGGAGTGTCCTTTTCTTTTAAGGTCTGCATTAATTCTTTTTCCCCTACCAAGGAAACACTACTAACAACATGATCCAACTTCCCCTCATCAGTTAAGGGGTTCATAGTATATGTTATGCCTCCTTTGGTTATAGTATAAACACTAGTTTCCCCATCATGTTTGGATTTAACATTATACTACCATGGTCTCCCTAATAGGAGGTCACAAGCATCCATATCTATGACATCACAAAGAATCTTGTCCACATACTCACCTAGAGTAAATTCTACCCACACTTGCTCATTAACAAGGGTTTTTTTTTCTCTAGTCAACCATGATGCTTTATAAGGATAAGGGTGGGGTATCTTTTGCAACTTTAATTTATCAACCATCTCCCTAGATGTTATGTTGTCTATTGATCCAGAATCTATAATTAATTTACATACCTTGCCTTTGACTTTGCAAGTTGTCTTAAACAGGGCCTTTCTTTGTGGTGGTTCCATGGAGTTGGGCACCTTCAAGAGTGTCCTTTGCAGCATTAGGCATTCACCAGTTTCAGGATCTATAGGTCTATAAGAAGTGGAATGATAAGAGGATATGCTTTGGCCATCTTCTTCTTCTTACAACAATTGAACTCTCCTATCCCCCTACCTAGGATTGTCTCCAAGCTTTTGAGGGCATCTAAAGGACCGATCTCATGTCTGATTGCATGTAAAACACTTTCCACTGAACACATTGCCTCCCCTTCCTCTACCATTTCCACCTCGTCTATGGTTATTAGGCCTCCTTCCTCTGAAAGTACCCCTGTTGCTGCTCTCAATTTCAGTAATTTGGTTCTTTCCATCTTCCTTGGAATAATTATTCTTCCCTTGAAACCTTCCTTCTCTTCCTCTGAAATTATTTCCTCTCCCTCTATTGAAACTAGATTCTCCTCTCCTCTTTTGCTTTTCTTCAATCTTCAAAGCTAGATTAAAACATTGATGGACTGAATCAATAGCAATTAGAGTCAGTTCATCTTGAATACTATATTTCAAACCATTTATATATCTTGCAACCTTTTGTTTGTTGGTTTCATACACCTTTGCCTTAAGAGTCAAATTATGAAACTCTTGGGTATATGTGCTAACATCCCTATCTTTTTGTTTGAGATTATGCAACTTCTGATGTATTAGGACCTATTAATCCTTAGGGATGAATTGCTTCCTGATCTTTGCCTTCATCCTCTTCGATGTGTTGATTTGATCCTTTCCCTCATCCTCTCTTTCACTTTGTAAAAAGTTCCACCAACTAAGGGTTGGGCCCTTAAGTTTTGCCTTTGATAATTTGAACCTTTGACTTGTAGGGACCTAATCACATTCAAAATGGTTGTCTAATGCTTCCAACCAATCCATACACTCATCTGGATTCAGTTTTCCATGAAAAGTAGGCAAGTCTCCTCCTTTCACTCCTACTCTTTCCAAGTCTTCCAAGAGTGGTCTCTGATCCAATGGAATTTCCTCTTCATAGGGCTCCCTTTCAATTTCCTCTTCCTCAGACTCATCATTATCTCCTTTTGTCATCTTACCCTTAAGTTTCTCCAATTCCCTTTTCATGTTTCTATTTTCTCCCCTTATTGTTCAGCTCTCTACCATGTGCTCCTTTAAAAACTTGGTCAATTCAACATTCGTGAACCTCAAAGGGATCTCCCTTTCTCCTTCTTCTCCTTCATACATATTTCCTTTATCTACACTCCTCAAGATCTAAACTACTCTGATACCACTTAATGCAGAGTGCAATAGTGGAAGGTTTGATCCAAGTGTAAATGTTTCCAAGTCACCAAGTCTTCAATAAAGACTTCTAAATACTTCAATCACCTTTTGATGATGGTTACACACCTTAATTTACCCTAAGGACAACGATCTAATCTCCTAAATACACTTTTACAACTTAAAGGCAATTTTCACTAACTAGTTCCCAAACAGGGCTACAAGGGCTAAATTTGAAAATTTGTTGTATCTGCCATAGCCACACGTCCAATACCTGATCAAAGGGTGGAAATGAGAATTTTTTAACAACCCTAACAATGTTACACAAGACCTACTCCTAATCTACTCTAGTACTCCACTAATTTGCATAGGTAGACAGACCTAATAGGGCCCCTATAAGCTTGGTTTTCAAAGGAAGACTAATGAAATGGGTGCATAGACAAGAAATAAGTCTTTAGGACTCTAAGGGAGGCTTAACACACTTCCAATACACCTTTTTTTGGATTACTTTACACACTTATAACTCCCAATAATCAATTTACAACAATTTACGACCAAATACATCTAAATATTTGGCCTAGGGCTTGCAAGCATAAATAGCTCCCACTAGTTTTTGAACTCTTACTTTTGGAATATGAAAATACATTCCCTGAGCCTCCATTTCCATTGAGTTTCATGCAATTTGGATAGTATAGTAACGAGCTATCCACCCATTTGCACAAAACCCTGCTGTAACTAGGGTTTCTAGATAGTTTGGAAAGAAAAATCAATAACTTGGCTTAGAAACCACCAAATGAAGTCAAACCAATTGCATTTGATAGATAACTCACCAAAGTTACTTTCTAGAACATTAACCCTTGCTACCAATCCATACAACACGTGTGAAATTGAAAATGCTATAAATTTGAGCCAAAAACTAGAGATCTTTATCAATTTCAATTAAAATCTGTACATCTGACAACTTGTTCTATTTGGTAGGTTGTATTACATCTTTATAGATGAGTTGCACTGATCAACTACCTTGAATACAATTGCAATTGGTTGAACTTCATATTTAGCAAGATTAGCAAATTTTGCAAAGTTGCTTAGCAACTTTTGAAAGTTGCATAGCAACTTTTTGTTGCATTAACAATTTTTATTCAAAGTAACCACCTAAAGACTCTAGACTATCCTAAGACCCCTATTAACTTTATTTAAGATGTTTCCACCTATTTGCTAACTATTAGATGCCCTATAGGCCTTGAGAACTCAAGGTTTATAGAATTACCAAATCAGTCTCAAGTCTCAAGCCTTTACAAATGGGCTTATAACAACATAAAAACTATTCCTATCTTTCTAAAACATTATCATCTTCCTCATGAGTCCTTTAGGAAGGTGTTGTAGTGGAGGATCCTTGAAATTCCTTATGGAATGCCTTGTGATGAGTTTGAGTGCCCTACACCACCGAGCTCCTAGTCATCCCTACAACCTTGCTCTCCATGTCAAAGTCCAAATCTTCCATACTCGTGTTCACTGAGTCTTGATAGAAAATGGTGTAGGGTTAATCATTATCTCCTTTAATGTCATCCAATAGTCGAGCATGTCAGAATTTGTTATTGATCCTAAGATCAAGATCACCATAAAAGCTTATGACAAGGTTGAAAGACCTTCCAAGCGTCTAATTATGCTACCAATTAGAGTTGGTCCAGTGGAAAATGATGTTGTTTTCCAAGTCCTAGATATACCCCTTGCATATAATTTGTTGTTGGGATGACCATGGTTTCATGGCATGCAAGTGGTGCCTTCTATGTACCATCAATTCATCAAGTTTCCTTTCAATGGTACTGAAGTAGTGGTTCCCAGTGACAACTCAATGTCTATCAACACATTATCTATTGTTGAAATGTTGGTTCCATGCAATTGATGTTCTCATGAGCCAACATTGTCTCTTACAGAGTGTGAACAAAAAATGAAAATGATGAGCCTTGGTATGGGTGAATACACTTTAGACTTTACTATTGCTCTACCTATTTCCCCTTGGTCTTATGGGAAGTTGTCCACCAAAAAGAAACCTTCTGCATATGCCATGATGCTTTTTGGCACTTTTGTCTAGTCCTCAGTTCTCCTGGAAGCAGAAAAAGAAGAACAAGCTATTAAAGACTAGATATATAGGGGAGAGGGAGATGAAGAGGATATTATAGTTACCACTCTTACTTCTCCCAAATGATATGGAAAAGGATATAAGATGCTTGCAAACATAGGCTATCAAGGTCATGGGTCTTTAACTGGTAACAAAAAAGCTCTAGTTGAACATTTAAGTCATACTCAAGGTCATGATGTGTGAGACACTGCTTGCTTAGGATTTGGGCTAGAGGATAATATGCTAGTGTCTACTCAAAATGCACCCATATCTAGTGAATTAGAGGATGATGATTCTCCCTTTGTTGCTGCCACTTCACAAGATGAAGACTTTGTGCCTAAACCTTCTCTTCTTTGGGGGGAAGACACTCCAAATACTATTAATGATACCAAATTTTCCACTTCCTGACAACTAGAACAAGATAAATCTGACCATGAGGACATGAATAAAGGTCTAATTAGACAAAATATTGCTCATCTAATTACTAGAGATTAGAGTATAGACTCTCAAGAGTATGAAGGGAAAGTTTATCAGATGCCTCTTTTGAACTAGGAGTGGATGTTATTCATGCTTATGTAACCCAACCAAATGTAGTTGATGAGTCTAGTGTAGGGTTAGATGAGTTTGGCTCACAATATGCTTTCATGGATCATGTTGGTCCCTCTAAGACTATTCTTGATCTGGATACCTTTGCAACATTCAATATAGGCTCAAGTTTGCATATCATTAGAGATGACTCTTTTCACATCAATCATCTTGAAGCTTCTACCTCACTCTCATTGATTCATCCCGATCTCAAAGATTGGTCCATTCAACATCAGACACTGGAAATATAGTCTTTTTGAAATGACTATGAGATCACCTATTATCTAAATGCCATCGAACTTGTCACTTCTTCCACTAGTGAACTTGCGATTCACATGATAGAATTAGATATCAAGTACCTTAGTCATAAAATTAAAAGAAAAATAAACGGTCAAATGGAAAAAGCCACATTGTGGTAGTATCTGAACCTACAAATAGTAAAAATAAAGATGTATCTAATAGTGAAAACCTCTTTGAGGCACTTTCAGTGAGGTGCTTGGTAGTTTACCAAGCTATTTTCAAGATATATCATCAGTTCTCATTGAGCCTACGCAACCAATCAACCTAGGGATAAAGGAATCTCCTAAAATCATTCATGTAGCTCAATCATTGTCAGCTAAAGAAAAGGAACAATTTGCCCAATTTTTTCAAGATAAAAAGATCAATTTCACATGGACATACTCAGACATGTCTAGGCTTGACACAGATCTTATCGTGCATCATTTGTCTATTTCTCCTAATATCAAGCTTATTAAACAAAAATTGAGGAAGATGCATCCACATGTAGCTTTGTTGGTGAAAGTAGAGTTGGAAAAAATTTTGAGTGCAAACTTTATTAGAGCAATTGACTATGCAAAATGGATCTCCAATATTGTACCTATATCCAAGCATGATAAAACCATCCGAGTTTGCACTAATTTCAGAGATCTTAACAAAGCATGCCCCAAGGATGATTTCCCACTACCAAACATTGATATGATAGTAGACATGACTATGGGATATGAAATGTACTCCCTTATGGATGGGTTTTCTAGGTATAATCAAATTAAGAGAGCTCCAGTTGATCAAGAGAAGATAGCCTTTACATGTGCATGGGGTACTTTCTGTTGGAGCAGCATGCCTTTTGGGCTCAAGAATATCGGTGCTACCTACCAAAGAGAAATGACCACCATATTCCATGATATGATGCATAAAAATATGGAAGACTATGTTGATGACACATTGGAAAAATCTAGAACAAGAGATACACACCTTCAAGACCTTAGTTTGATAATAGATCGTATGGAACAATTCCAACTTAGGCTAAATCCAATAAAGTGTGCCTTTGGTGTCAGTTCGGGAAAACTACTAGGCTACATTATCTCAGCAAAAGGTATTGAGGTTGATCTTGAAAAAGTCCACGTTATCATGGATATGCCTCCTCCAAAAAATATCAGTCAAATTTGAAGTCTACAAGGACATCTACAATCCATAAGAAGGTTTATTTCTCAATTAGCTACATTATCTACATGGATAAAGCTCAGCCTTTCAACAAGAATTTGCACAAAAGTTCTACTCATATCTAGAATGATGAATGTCAACAAAGTCTAGATCAAATCAAAGGGTACTTGGCAAAACCTCCAATTTTTATGCCACCTATTCCAGGCAAACCTTTGATCTTGTATAGCTCAACTATAGCTTCTTCTCTAGGAGCACTATTAGCCCAAAGTGATAAGACTGGTAAAGAACAAACTATATATTATATTAGTTAAACTTTGGTTTCTTATGAGATGAATTATACGAGCATTGAGAAAAATTGTCTTGTAGTGGTCTTTGCTTCTCAAAAAATTCAACATTACATGTTGGCACATATAGTCCACCTAGTTGTTAAAATTGATCCTTTGAAATATTTGTTGAGCAAAGTTGTGCTTACTAGTTGTCTAGCTAAATGGATGATGATTCTTTCATAATTTGATATTCAATATGTCGAATGTAAATCCATCAAAGGACAAGCTATAGCTGATCAATTAGTTGATTTTCCTCTAGAGGATACAAAACCTATACAAGATGAATTTCTAGATGCCTCAATTATGTACATCACTGAGAGAATTTGGAAAATGTTCTTTGATGGTTCTCACACAAACAAATGGAGCTAGAGCTAATATATTGTTTGTTTCCCCTCATGGGTATACGATTCCCAAACCTTACAAACTCTTGTTCCCTTGTACAAACAACATGGTGGAATATGAGGCTTTAACAAATGGGATCAAGATGGCTCTTGAGTGGAGGATACCTAAATTGCATATCTAAGGAGATTCCCAACTTGTTATTAACCAGGTGAATAATGACTATCAAATGAAAGATGACAAGTTGATACCTTATAAAAAGTTGATAGATGCTCTAAGGAACTACTTCACTTTTATGACATTTCAACAAATTTCTAGACCAGAAAACAAAGCTACTAATGCTATGGCCACTCTAGCATCTATTCTCCAACTACAAGAACATGAATCTTGATTTGAGTTCCTAGTGGAAGAACTAAATCATCATGCCTATGATTCTCTCGATAACCAAGTGATCTGCACCATTGTAGGTCATGATTCCTCTTGCTATGCTGACATCTTCTCTTATCTACATGATAAAATTGTTCCTAAGAACTTCACATGCAACCAAAAATGCCAATTCCTTCATAATGCCTCACATTACATTTTGGTCTCTGGTGACTTGTATAGAAGGGGTCTAGACGGAACATTGCTTAGGTGTTTAGAGCTAGAAGAGTCTGAAAAGGAACTTGTCAAAGTCCATGATAGAATTTTTTGGGCACATTCTAATGGCCTTGCACTTGCTTGGAATCTGCTTAGAGCAAGTTATTATTGGCTAACTATGCAAGCTAATGTTGTTTGTTATGCCAAATCTTCTCAAAAATGTCAACTCCATGGTAACTTAATTCATGCTCTTAAATGAAATTTTATTCCTTCCATGACATATTGGCCATTTCAACACTGGGCCTTTGACTTGGTCAGAAAAATTCACCCAAGTTCAACTAGTGGCCACAAGTTCATCATTAAAGCAACTGAGTATTTCACTAAATGGGTTGAAGTTGTGCCATTATCTACTATCACAAGAAGACATGTTACCCTATTCATACTAAATCACATCATTTTTCAATATGGTATTCCTTCCTCTATTGTCATTGATAATGGAGGACAATTAAAAAATAATGCAAGGAGTTTTGGATCAAACAACATTGGTCTTTTATTTATTACCCTCAAGGGAATGGTCAAGCAAAGGCCTCCAACAAAACACTGCTAAAAATCTTGCATCACACAGTTCATAAGTGTGGGAGAGATTGGCACCTTCAAATAAATCTAGCACTTTGGGCATACAGAATTACTATTCATACTCCTACAGGGACCACACCCTTTTCTTTAGTCTATGGTTTCAAGGTTGTTCTCCCATTAGAAGTAGAGATCTCCTCCTTGCGAGTCTCTTTGCATGGGTTGATAACTAATGAAGACCATAGAGCTATGCAAATAGAGGAATTAGAAACCCTTGATGAGTGGAATAAGGCAGCTTTTGATCACATGAGGGCTTATCAAAAGTGCATGTCGACTCAGTATAACAAAAAGGTTCATCCACGTGAGTTTCAAGTGGGTGACCTTGTGCTTAGAGAAAATCCAAAGAATCAACAACATAGAGAGCAAAAGGGAAAGTTTGAACCCAATTGGTTAGGCCTATACATTATCATAGCAACATTTGGGTTTGGTGATTATTAGTTGTCTACTCCTGAAGGTGAAGAGCTTGCAAAGCCTATTAATGTCCTACACTTAAAAAGGTTCTATGCCTAAAGGCCTACTGCTCAACTCTCTTGTACATATTTATGATCCTGAAAAACCCTAAAAATTAGAAAATATCCTGAAAATATGATCATCTTAATGAAAACCTAGCAATAGGCACTTTGATTTATCACCCACAAAACTACAAAAATACAAAAATACAAAAAAAATTGAAAAAGAAGTCCTAAAAAAAGAAAGAAAGAAAGAAAGAAATTTTCCAAGTGGTGAAAACCTAGAAATAGGCACTACTTGAGACCCTTGCACCTATGTCTATCAGTCTCAATCACTCATTTTGCTATGCATTTCCTAGCTTGGGATTGTTTCGTGTCTTCGTCTCAGGGGCACCGCTATTTAGCCTACTTGAGGTTTCCTTGTGCACTAGGGTTTCTTTGGAAACTCACAAAATAGTGTTTCTCAACACTACCCCCAACTTGACATCAAGTGTTTCTCAACTCTTTTTAGATAGTTTACCTACAGTCTCTGATGTCATGATATTTCTCACTGTTAGGATCAAATCTTGAAGAAACAGCCAAGTGACTTACACACATGCACTTAAACATTAAACAATTGAGCTATAATTATCTTTATTTATTTTGTGTGCTATCTATGGCAATTTCTTTACTATGTGTTCCATCCTAATAGTCTCTCAAGGATGTCATTGACTAGAAGATTAGGGGCATGGGGCACGTTTTCTTGATTCCCGCTTGTGGGTATACTTTATTTGTCTATAGTGTTTTAAGTGTTTCATGCTTATCTTATTTGACACTTGGACTTATAAAGATATCATCCTTGACTTTTTTTTGCAAGACCACACTCGAGGGTTATCCTGGTGCTTATCCCTTGATACAGGTGTAATCTTGTTATATTAAACTTAGGGAATTTGATCATGTAGTCATCTTGACTTCTATGTCTTTGATACTTAGATTAGATTTCCACATACCTATCTTATATTGATCATATTCATATCCTCATAATTACATTAGTGATGGTTTTATGATCTCATGATGTCCCTAAATAAGTGCTCAATGATGAAATAAGAGTTTAAATGTTATGTGTCCCTTTCCGGTAAACCATTTGGCATATTAGCTTGCATTTTAGGATCATTATTCTAATCTAGTCTTGCATTCTTGCATATGGGGAGAACTCTCTCTTTATCCTTTTCGTGGACCTATCAGCTAACTACTTTCATGTCCTTCTTTGCTTTCTTTATCATATCTTTCACCTTCTTGATCTTTCATTTCATATCTATCTTGCTATCCTATCATCAAAACGGGTTAATCTAAACATCACATTCAATCTATCCAAGTGTCACATATTTTCATAAACATAAAGTCTATATCATACACATGAGAGCTAAAAACATCACACATGAGAGAGATACATGAGCATAAGTATTCAACCAAATACATACATGAGCAAGAAATAGAAACAGAAACATCACATGGAAATTAAAATGTTGAAACATCCATTTGAGACAAGTACACAAGACTGCCAATCGAATCCAGTATCTCATATATATATCTCAATGTGTCATAATACATATACAAAAATGAGATCCAAAATTTGGATATCCATCTCAAAAATACATAATGTACAATCAAAATGTCAAAAACATTGGTATCAGCCTATGACTGACTCCCACCCTCTACAGCAGGTGGAGGTGGTGGCCCTGGTGGTGGAGCTTGTCTCCTATTCGGTGGCTACACTACACCCTCTGATCTATCCACCTGCTCTAAGTAATCAAGTAATCCCTGCCCTGGTGACACCACACCCCTATAGGCAACATAATAGTATGCGGCACAAGCACCATGATGAGCCGCTTCTTGCCTCGCAGCATCCTACTCCCTACGGAGCTCATCTCCTTGCGCTTACTCATCTATTAGTTATTGATCCTACACTGCAATGGTAACCCAAGCTTCTTGTAGCTCTACTTCTAAAGTGTAGATCCAAGCATCATGCTTGTCATCACCCCCCTGGCTAGCTTCTCTGGCTTTACCTCCAATCTCCCTGCTCATCGTAGCCTCAGTGGTACCTCCTCCTCCTCCTCCTCCATCTCCCTCATGGCCTGTGCTTGCATCCTCCTCCTCCCTGATTAGGATCCCTCTCCAACCTCCATACATCTCACACCCCTACCTCTACCACCACCTTCATGTCCCCAACCTACGAGTAGCATATTAGGGTTTGTAAATCATGGGAAGGGGTGCCTCTACCTCTCATATAAGTATGCAGGATCTACCCCTACATCTACTACATCTGGGCGATAATCATAGGGAGTCACCACTAAAGCCACTACATCATGTACTACTATATGATAATCTAGCATTAGTAACCATCCTCGTGCCTCATCTGAATGCATCCGAGCATAGGTGGTAGTCTCCACCGATATCACCTGGCACTCTACAAACTACTGCCATACTCGAGTGATCACAAATCACTCCACCACATCTACCATCCTGCCCACCAGTGGCTTGTTATACCTCATGTAGTCTAATTCCCATGCATCAAACCATCTATGACACTCTCCATAAAATCACCATGTGAATGTTGTTAGCTCATAAAAAATGCACTAATAATAGGTCACATCGCCACTATGTGTCTGGGGAATAAATCCTCTATAACCAAAGATATATGGTTGGCTCTGCTCTAATGGCTGCAAATGTGGCCGGATCACCACAATTTGCTCCCAAGCCTAGATCTGTGCCACCACTGCACCGCATGCCCATGAGTGGCCCTCGTGATACACTATCTCATGTAACTCATGGTACATCTCTGCCAGTATCATTGGCCCCCATGCCATCCTATGTGGCCATGCAATTAGATCAAATACCAGTCGACCCCATCCTAGTGGGAAGCCCTTCTGGCCCCTATCTGTCACCAAAGCTTGAGCCACCAATGAACATAGTAAGCTAGGAAGAGGGAAATCTATTCCATACTCCACAATCAATTGCTCCCCAACCTAGATGACGATCTAAGATGGTGACATCATGGAACAACTATTGCATCACAGCTTGCCCCTCTGTTGAGGTCTAATCATAGTACACTTATGACATACCCAAGGTTAACATCAGTATCCCTTGCATCAATATTTGCAAAACATGATTAGCACAAATCAATCAAACAACTTACTGGCTCATTGTGGCATGGCACTCGAAGAATGTGATACACATCCTTGAATGTGATCGAGGCCTCTCCAGTCAGTAGATGAAAGGTGTTATGCTCACTATGCCCCCGCTTAGCCGACGTAGTTAGCAATCCATGGTTTGCTCATATATGGGGCATCTATATAACCCATTGCAAACCCATAGTAGATGTGGCCGCATGCTCATCATCCATCAGATACTACACAACATGCAACCCCATCACTTTGGGGTCTTTGATCAATAGCGCTATAAATATCTCCTATCAACACATAGCATGTACACACCAGTAACTCATTGCAAATGTGATCATAACATAAAAATTTGACAAAAACATGCTAAAAATAGTTGTGCAATACTTTTTCATACTATAGGCAACATAATTTGCTGACATAGTATCGTGCGATACTTTTTCTAAAGACATGTGACACAATTTTGTCATAACATTTGTGCGATACATTTTGGGCATAAATCTATCGTGCGCTATTTACCAAAGTACCCGTGCGATACTTTTTAAGTATTGCGTGATATTCTGCAAAAAACCCTTAAAACATGCAAAAAAAACCACAAAAAGCTAAAAAAAGTGACAAAAAGTTGTTACTTGCTAGCACCCCATATTGCTTTGGCCGGTTGTGCAACCAGTTACACTCGAAATAGTGTCGGTGAAGCAGAATGTTTGCCAAAGCCATCATAGCCTCTCAACCACTCACAAGCTCTCAACAAATCACAAAAGACAAAATGAATTTGAAAACAACACTTGGGCACCTTTTATAGCTTTCGACCTCATTTTGACCTAATTTTCAAACCCCTCAGAATTGTGCAAAAATTGTGCCCTTGGCTAATTTCAACGTCCTAGATCCATTTTTAGGATCAAAATCAAAATCCAAGTTCATCTTGATGGTCAAAATTGCATTTAAAATTCTACCTTCTTTTGAGCAATTAGCTGACATTTCGAGATCTAATTTCTGAATCATCACTGGGGCATCTTCATTTCTTCATGTCTTTACCATTTCTATGCTTCATCTCTCCTTCTATTCACCTTTTCATGCTTTAAATCACTTTTCTACTCAATTTGACCTAATTTTTATGCTTTATCCTTCATGGTCAACTCTAGTCAAACTGGGGCATTCTATCACGTCTTAATAGTCACTCTTTCATTCTAATCATTCATCTATCATATTGGACATTGCTATATCTTGATTTGTTTATATCTAGCTCATTTCTACATCCCCCTTACCTTATTTCAATTTCAATCCCGAGGGGCAAACATACTCTATCATCGCTTGCTACAACTATCTATTTCTTAGGAGCATATGATTGATTTTTCACTTGCTTTTGATCTATCTACTTTGCTAGTTGATAGCATCCTTCTTGGATTCTAACATTGTCTTTCTTTTCCTAGTGTTTAGTACTATCACTATCAGGCTGTACATTCAGGATTTGCTATATCTTTCTGCATTTCATTCTTCAGAATTAGATATCTATTACTACCTACTTGGCTTTTGTTTTCTTTGATGTAATGTGTTCTCAAATCGATCACACATTAAACAAAGAGGGGAAAATTTAATCACCTAAAAATGGTCATCTAGACTATTAGCCCCCTTCTTAGCATTTTGGCTAATTTAATTAATCACTTACCTAGACCAAATTGCTAATAATCAATTAATTTGATTATAACCTATAGTTTGACTATGCTATCCTAAGTTCATTATTTGATTGAAAGAATATGTCCCCTTTTAATTAAATAAAAAGACCCCATTCTTCTAACCCACTTAAAGTGCACACATAAAGTTCTTTTTCTATTTTGTAATTAAAAGAAAAGGCTTGAGAGACTTTTGTCTTATATGATAAGTCAAGTCATTTTCTATTGGTTGACTTGTGTGTGTGCACAAATCCCTCCCATTTTTTATTTCAACCATTGATCATCCACCCTCTCAATCTTGATCTCTATCGTTTGCACGACTTTAAAAGAAAGAGGGCTTCTCCCCTCAAAGGATCCACACTCTTGAGAATTGTTATGCTGCAGGATTTCCATTTGAGTGCTTGAGAGCTTTTGTGGAGAACACCATCTTCTTGTCTTCATTCCTTACATCCATAGCATCTTATTACATGACATCTTAGCTTGGTTTGCATATAGTGTAGTTATTTTTGCAAGTAGCTTAGATCACATAGTCTAATTGGGATGGTTGTAATACTTTCATTTGTTTAGCTTAGTTGCATTGTGCATCTCATTTTAGCATAGTTGCATTCTTGCATTGCATGCATCAAGAGTTCTTTAACACTAGCATTCTTGCTCTTGCTCAAAGAATCTCCCATTTCATGGTTTACTAGCAAGGGTTGCATTTATAAGGCTCAGCTAAGAGCCATTTTATACTTATTCATATACTTTTGCACTCCATAACCAGGGAGCCCTAAGCTAACATTCAAGCTTTCCAATTCATGGAAAACCTTGGATAGAAGGGTTTAGGGAAGTGCACTCCTTTTAGTGTACAACCCTATATAGAGTGACTTGGTCAGAGTGATGATTGACCAACTTTTCCTTGTATATGACTAAGTGTTTGACACTAATAGACAATGGAACTTTGAGAGATCAACATTATGTGCAACTACTAGTACAAATTCTTCTAGATGTTTATAGGATTGAGGTGCTTCACACCATGTGGCCTCTTCTTAGGATTTTTTCTCTTCTTTGGAGGCTTCTCCTACTTCACACATTTTGATGGGGAATAACACTATTATGATCATAAATGAGAAAGGTTCTATTGCCATTGATAACAGTGCATTCCATGATGCACTATGCATTCCATCTTTGTCCTCTAACCTTCTCTCTATCTATCAAATTACTCATAGTGGGATAGGGAAGATAGTTAAGTTTACACATGATTCAATGCATTTAAGAGATAGTGAGATAAACAATATTGTTGCTACATGGAATGTCAATCATTCTTCCTATCTATACTCTTTCTATCATTTTGGTCCACCATCTCCACGATCGGAGAATGACTCTTCCTCTCTATAAGAGCCAGTTGAGGTGAAGTCAGGTCACTTGAACTTATGTGTTGTTCTTGAGACTAGTGTTGTGACTTCTACATCTCTATCTCCTGTTCAAATTTCATTTGTTGCACATGATTCCTCTTCAACATTGCCTGACATTTTAGCTCCAATTTATCGAGCCACTTAGAGAAGTTGTTGAGAATATATCAGAGGACATTCATCTCCTCTCAGATGATAGATTCAATGCACCTCTTATCCCACCTCTATTGGAGATTCCATTATAGGACTCTCATGCATTCTCTTTTGAGCATCGACTAGGAATTCTAACTTCACCTTACATTCAAGGGTTTCATCTTCCTTGTCCACTACCTTTGCTTCTTCCAGATTGGAGCCACATTGATATGATCATTGACACAAGAGTTATACCATTTTGGGGGGGCTATGGAGTCTCAAGCCTTTATCATGGAAGGTTTCATTGCACTTATGGTTTTGAGAAAGTCTCTTGAGACATCATTTATACTTTCCTTTCTATGCCTTTTTGAAGTAGAGTTTTTCCCACTAGGTTTTCCTTATTTCTCCATTTTTCAAAGATTTGGTTGTGTTGGGTACCTCATCAAGCCATGTTGTCAGGACCCATTTTATGCTTTCAACATTTTACTTTCCTTACTTTTTTTGCATTTTTTGTACTTGCATAGTTTCTCATCTTAGGGGGGTGTTAGAGTAAAGGATTAATTTTATTTTATTTTATTAAATTACCTTTACTCCCTTCTTAAGATTTTCCTTTATGTACATTCATTACCATTTAATAATTAAATATTAATTGTTAAATGTCATTTACCTCTTAGGTTTTCCCTCTTAGGTTTTATGATCTCCTTCTATAAAGATTGATCAACTGTATATTTCAATTCATTTCTTTTAGTCTGGTAATATATTCTTGCATATTTTCAAAACCAAACCCTTGTCTTCTCTTATCTTTTTCTTCTCCATGACAGCTTCTTGCATGCAGGTATTCTACTGGATCTATGGATTTGTTCTCATCAAATCCTTTATATGTTGTTTTTAATATAGTGAAATTGAATATACACTAAAATATATTGACACCATTGTTGATGCACATAAGATTGATATTAACATTGATGTTCTGAATATGGATGCAAGATGCTCATATGTGATAGTTATTTGGTGATTGAAACCACAATTTTAGCATTGTGTCTATAGATAAATTTTTTAAATACACAACTTAAAACCTTTATCACACAATTCAACAGATAATGATACTATTTATAATAGTCCAATTTGAGATAAATAAGCTAGAAAAATCATAAAGAGTATACTCATATATATGTATATACACATATAAATATATGTATATATATACATATAAATATAAATATAAATATATATATATATATACACATACATATGTATATATGTACAGACGCATACATATATATACACATGTGTATATATATGTGTGTGTGTGTGTATATACATGCATACATACATACATATATGCATGTATATACATACATATATATATGTATATATGTATAGATGCACACATATATATACACATGTGTATATATGTGTGTGTGTGTGTGTGTATATATTTCAATGATAAGTTCATAATAAACAAGTTAGAAAAATCATTAAGAAAGAGTGTGTATACACACACACACACCCACATATATATACATATGTATACATGCACGCACATGCAGACACACACACACACACACATATATATGCAAACATACGCATATCCATACAAGCGCACATGCATGCACACACACACACACACACACACATTTATAGGATCACTAAAATGTGGGTATAAAGTAAACCCCTTGTTGGCTTCCCAATTAGATCAATAACTTAGTTTACAAACACAACTCATGGATTAAACATCCAAAATGAGCAGTTATCTTTCTAATAGAGAAGGTTCATTTTAATTATCAACCTGAGGATGCATACTTGAAACAAGTCTACAAAGTATATGCACATAAAAATCTCTAAGTTACTCTATCATTGCAAAATGACAATGCTGGAAATAAATCTTAATACATAGTAATGGCTATAGGAAACTGAACAGTAGTGGTTGCAAGGACTGTATATTATATAATCTATCTATATTTCTATGTATGTATGCATTTATATCAAATACTTGATTACAATTTCGAATATATAATATTATTGACTCCCTAACAAAAATCTAACAAGTGTCTCCTCATTCCTTCAAACAAGGAAGAGATTTATTACAAAACTAATGACTAAATGTGTTGATTTTCTAGTCCACATTTTCAATAGTCCACTCAAACACATGGTTCTCCTTCATTATTATGAATTATGTAAAACCCTTTTACCACATTGTGCTCCTCCTTTTTCTCTTTCTAGATCATTTTGAAATTTTCAATTTCATTAAGAAATGTGGAAGTTATGGCCATTTTACTGAAAGTGGTTTTATGTTGCCTGAAAATGTGCCACCTTTTCCTCAGTCAATTTCTGATCCGTGGTGCTCATTAACTATTCCAAACTAACTCAAATGCCCAAAAGGGTTTGTTCTCCTTGTTTTCAGCTTTCCAAATCAATAAACCATTCTAATTCTAATGTTAATTAATAAATCAATAGCTTAATTTATTAATTAAGCATTAATGTCATATAAAATGGTTATATTTATATTCATCTACTATAACACTTTACCTCATGGTTTCAACATATTCCCAAGCCAATTCCATACAAAGTGCGTGCTTTGAATAGAAATTACGAATCTAGAAAAATGATAAAGAGCTACTAAAAACTCAAAGAATCTCATAGTTTGACCTGTCCCCGACAATGGCACCAAAAATGTCGACTTCCCAATTAGATCAATAACTTGGTTTACAAATACAACTCATGGATTAAACATCGAAAATGAGCAGTTATCTTTCTAATAGAGAAGGTTCATTTAAATTGTCAACCCGAGGATGTATACTTGAAAAAATTTTGCAAAGTATATGCACTATAAAAATCTCTAAGTTATTCTATCATTGCAAAATGAAAATTCTGAAAATAAATCTAAATACATAGTAATGGCTGCAAGAAACTGCACAGTAGTGGCTGCAAGAACTGTATATTATCTAATCTGTCTATATTTCTATTTATGTCTACATATATATCAAATACTTGATTACAGTTTTAAATATATAAGATTATTGACTCCCTAACAACAATCTAACAAGTGTCTCCTCATTTCTTTGAACAAGGAAGAGATTTATTACAAAACTAACGACTAAGTATGTTGATTTTATGTTCCACATTTTCAGCATCCACTCAAGTGCATGGTTCTCCTTCATTATTACAAATTATATCAAACCCTTTTACCACATTGTGGTCCTCCTTTTCCTCTTTCTAGATAATTTTGAAAATCTAAATTTCATTAAGAAATGTGGAAGTTATGGCCATTTTACTGAAAGTGGTTTTATGTTGCTTGAAAACATGTCACCTTTTCCTTAGTCAATTTCTGATCCATGGTGCTCATTAACTATTCCAAAGTAACTCAAATGCCCAAAATGGTTTGTGCTCCTCATTTTCAGCTTTCCAAAACTATAAGTCATTCTTAATTTCATTAAGAATTGAGTAAGATATATCTATTTTTCTGAAACTGACTCTTGACTTTTCTTCATTTCCTGCAATTGTTGATTATTGATAAGTGTCAACTTCTTTCTCCTTCTTCCCAACTGCATAAATGACTCAAATACCTCACAAAAAACATGTTAATCAACTCAAGATAATTATACTTTAATAATAACCATTTATCATAATAAATAATCACAATTCAACATTAACTAGCTACACATACAAATGTCAATCAATAAATCATTTATCATAGTTAATGCTTCATAAATCAAGTTAATGTATGGAATTGGCTTGGGAATATGTTGAAACCATGGGGTAAAGTGTTCTAGTAGATGAATATAAATATGACATTTTATAGGCTCATCATTCCCCCTAGCTAAAATCTTGCTTGTCCTCAAGCAAGGGGTAGGTATTAGATAGTCATGAAAAATTTTATCATTCCATACTTTTCTTTCTCTTATTTGCATAAATTTCACTAAGAATATAGGAGATAGCCTAAAAATATTCATGAAAGGTCATCCTTGAATTGTCTATGATAATAACACAAGGCATGTATGTGCTCCCCCCAACTAAAAGGTTGTTTTTCCTCAAACGATAATGTATGTATGAGGGTAGCATCAAATCACTTATGAAGCATATAATTACAATAATGATAATTGAGAAACAAAATGAAATGCATAGATATTCAATTACTAAAATGATAAATATAATGAATAAATAGAAATCATAAACATGGTAGCATTTGTTGTTGTGAGAAGCTTCAAACTTTGCAAATAGTTGAAAGTACAGGTTTGTTGATTGTTGAAATTCAGGTCCCTCCAAGAGTATTGCATATTTAATATGAGTATTATATTCATACTTTCTGAAAGTTGTCTTTTGGATCACATAGTAGTTGTTGCAAGATTGTCTATTGAATCAAAAAGTAGTGGCTAGAAGACTAATTGTTAAAACTAGACAGTAATTGCTACAGGATTGACTATTACAACATGAAACCTACAGATAATACCAACTAGACATCATCAATGAATAGAACCTTCTTGACATCATGAAGACTCAACTACTCAATGAAACCTTTGGAAATATATGAAAAGACTCTCTTCTAGAATTAGAATCTTGACTCACTCACACCCTTGGAAAAATGATTTGAAATATGAGCAACCAACCAATTGTGAACTCCTCCAAAATAGTCAATGAGACGAGAAGAACCAACAAACAAACTAAACTAGACAACTACTAACTCTAAGACATTGTGTAAGAACACTTATTGTATGAAAACCTACCCTAACCTATCCTAACCTACACTAACCAAATAACATGACTTTTTCAAACAAAACCATTAACTAGTTCTATGAAGTATCTTTCTCTTCTCAAAATCTTCCAATGCTTCACATGCTTATGCACAATGAGAAATAGTTCTAGCATTACTAAAAACTTAACAAACAACAAGACTTTTGAAAAGACATTAACAGACTCACTTATTACTTCATGTTGATAATATATATTGTTATATTGAAGTACATGAGTAAGCTAAAATGTGTCCCCTTTTGTTGCAATTGCATATTGAGGCTTCTCTTCAGTTGTAACTCCTTTCTTTGCTGCAACCATAGCTTGTGATAACATCTTTTCCTCCATATGAATGAGATGTCTAATAGGACACCCTCGTGAAAGAATAAATTTTGAACCCTTCTTGTTGGCTTTGTGTAGATGAGTCACTTCTTTATCCTCTTCTTGACTTTTAAAAACCAATTTGCGTGGCTAATTTGATAAAATTATAGGAATTTATGCACCATCTTCATAAGGCTCATAGTTTTTCTCTACAAGAGATGTTGATTTAACATCTAGAGTTAAATAAAACTCTTCTAAATCATCCCAAAACTGATCTTCTTCAATATCTTCTTTACTTTTCAACATGAAAGGATTGATTTTCACTTTATTACAACTCTCTTCTTGAAGTAGGAGTTCTAATTTGACATTGCATCCATCATTACCAGCAACCTTGTGTATGGTGATTTCATCATTTTGCAAAACAAGGTTGTTTTCATTTTCCTCCTCACAAATCAACACTTTTTCATCAATATATGAACAAAATTCCTCTATGATACTAGAGAACACATCTTCATTGATTTTCAAAATTGCTAAACATGATATTGGATCTTCATTCTTATCCTCCAAGGATCTAAAACCCATTTTGTGTTGCAGCAAACTTTTCTAATCCTAAGTGCTTTGAATAGAAACTAAGATTCTAGAAAAATTACGAAGAGTTGCTAAAAACTCAGAGACTCTCATAGCTTGATCTATCCCCGAAAACAACGCCAAAAATTTTAGCTTCTCAACTAGATCAATAACTTGGTTTACAAACACAACTCATGGATTAAACATCCAAAGTGAGCAATTATCTTTCTAATAGAGAAGGTTCATTTAAATTGTCAACTCGAGGACGTATACTGGAAACAAGTCTGCAAAGTATGTGCACTATAAAAATCTCTAAGTTATTCTATCATTTCAAAATGACAATGCTAGAAATAAATCTAAATGCACAGTAATGGCTGAAGGAAACTGCACAGTAGTGGCTGTAGGAACTGTATATTATCTAATCTATCTATATTTCTATGTATGTCTACATATATATCAAATACTTGATTACAATTTCGAATATATAAGATTATTGACTCCATAACAATAATCTAATAAGTATCTCCTCATTCCTTTAAACAAGGAAGATATTTATTACAAAACTAATGACTAAGTGTGCTGATTTTTTGTTCCACATTTTCAGCATCCACTCAAGCACATGGTTCTCCTTCATTATTATGAACTATATCAAACCCTTTTAGCACATTATGCTCCTCCTTTTCCTCTTTTTGGATCATTTTGAAAATCTGAATTTCATTAAGAAATGTGAAAGTTATGGCCATTTTACTGAAAGTGGTTTTATGTTGCTTGAAAATATGTCACATTTTTCTCAGTCAATTTATGATCTGTGATGCTCATTAACTATTCCAAATTAACTCAAATGCCCAAAAGGGCTTGTGCTCCTTGTTTTCAACTTTCCAAAACTAGCCATTCTTAATTTCATTAAGAATTGAGTAAGATATGCCTATTTTTTTGAAACTGACTCTTGATTTTTCTTCATTTCCTGCAATTGTTGATTATTGACAAGTCTCAACTTGCTTCTCCTTCTTCCCAACTATATGAACAAATCAAATACCTCACAAACAACATGTTAATCAGCTCAAGATAATTATACTTTAATAATAACCATTTATCATAATAAATCATCACAATTTAGCATTAACTAGCTACACATACAAATGTTAATCAATAAATCATTTATCATAGTTAATGCTTCATAAATCAAGTTAATGTATGGAATTGGCTTGGGAATATGTTGAAACCATGGGGTAAAGTGTTATAGTAGATGAATATAAATATGAAATTTCATAAGCTACACATACAATGTCGCCAAAAATGTCAGCTTTCCAATTAGATCAATAACTTGGTTTACAAATGTAACTCATGGATTGGACATCCAAAATGTGCAGTTATCTTTCTAATAGAGAAGGTTCATTTAAATTGTCAACCTGAGGTCATATACTTGAAACAAGTCTACAAAGTATATGCACCATGAAACTCTCTAAGCTATTCTATCATTTCAAAATATAAACTATAACAATGTTAGAAATAAATCTAAATACACAGTAATGGTTGGAGGAAACTACACAGTAGTGGCTGCAAGAACTGTATATTATCTAATCTGTCTATATCTCTATACATCCATATATGTCTTCATATATATCAAATACTTGATTACAATTTCAAATATATAAGATTATTGACTCCCTAACAAAAATCTAACAAGTGTCTCCTCATTCCTTTTAACAAGGAAGAGATTTATTACAAAACTAATGACTAAGTGTGCTGACTTTCTCTTCCACATTTTTAGTAGTCCACTCAAATGCATGATTCTCCTTCATTATTATGAATTATATAAAACCCATTTACCACATTCTGCTCCTCCTTTTTCTCTTTCTAGATCATTTTGGAAATCTGAATTTCATTAAAAAATGTGGAAGTTATGGCCATTTTACTAAAAGTGGTTTTCTGTTGCCTGAAAATGTGTCACCTTTTCCTCAGTCAATTTCTGACCTGTGGTGCACATTAACTATTCCAAACTAACTCAAATTCCCAAAAGGGTTTGAGCTCCTTATTTTCAGCTTTCCAAATCAATAAGCCATTCTTAATTTCATTAAGAATTGAGTAAGATATACCTATTTTTATGAAACTGACTCTTGACTTTTCTTCATTTCCTGCAATTGCTGATTATTGACAAGTGTCAACTTGCTTCTCCTTCTTCCCAACTACATGAACGACTCAAATGCCTCATAAACAACATTTACCCATTTATCATAATAAATCATCACAATTCAACATTAATTACCTACACATACAAATGTTAATCAATAAATCATTTATCATAGTTAATGCTTCATAAATCAAGCTAATATATGAAACTATATTGAAACCATGGGGTAAAGTGTTATAATAAATGGATATAGATATGACAATTTATAGGCTCATCATTCCCCTAGCTGAAATCTTGCTTGTCCTCAAGCAAGGGATAGGCATTAGATAGTCATGAAAGCTATTAGAATGAAATCTTGTGACAACTTCAATAAATCATCAAGAATATTAGAGGTAGTATAAAAATATGCATGCAAGTTCATCCTCCTATGGTCTATGCCAATAAAATCAAGTATACATGTGCTCCCCCTAGCTAAAAGGTTATTTATCCTCAAATGATAATGTATGTATGAAGGCTACACGATATATAACTTATGAAGCATATAATTACAATAACGATTATTGAAAAACAAAATGCAATGCACATATAATCAATTACTAAAAATGATAAATATTATGAATAAATGGAAATCTTAAACATAGTACTATTTGTGTTGTTGTGAGAAACTTCAAACTTTGCAAATAGCTAAAAGTACAGGTTCCTTGATTATTGAAATTCGGGTCCCTCCAAGAGTATTACATATTTAATATGAGTACTATCTTCATACTTTCTGAAAGTTGTCTTTTGGATCACATAGTAGTTGTTGCAGGATTGTCTATTGAATCAAAGAGTAGTGGCTACAGGACTAATTGTTAAAACCAAATAGTAGTTGTTGCAAGATTGACTGTTACAACATGGAACCTACATATAATACCAACTAGGCACCATCATTGAATAAAACATTATTGACATTTTGAAGACTCAACTACTCAATGAAACCTTTGGAAATATATGCAAAGATTCTCTTCTAGAATTATAAAATTGACTCATTCACACCCTTGGAAAAATGATTTGAAATATGAGCAACCAACTAGTTGTAAACTCCTCCAAAATAGTCATTGAGACAAGAAGAATCAGGAAACAAAGTAAACTAGACAACTACTAACTCTAAGACATTGTGTAACAACACTTATTGAATGAGAAACCTATTCTAACCTATCCTAACCTACACTAACTAGATTACATGACCTACTCAAACAAAACCATTCACTGGTTCCTTGAAGTATCTTCCTCTTCTCAAAATCTTCCAATGCTTCACATGCTTATGAGAAATTGGAAATAGTTGAAGCATCAATATAAACTTCACAAACAATAATACTGTTGGAAATACATCAACAAACTCAGTTATAACTTCATGTTGACAATATAAATTTCTATATTGAAGTACATAAGTAAGTTCAAATGTGTCCCCTTTTGCTGTCGCTACAAATTGAGGTTTATCTTTAGTTGTAACTTCTTTCTTCACTGCAAACATAGCTTGTGATAATGTCTTTGTCTCCATATGAATGAGATGTCTAATAGGACACCCTTGTGAAAGAACAAATTTTGAACCCTCCTTGCTAACTTTTTAGTAAATGAGTTGCTTCTTCATCCTCTTCTTGACTTTTAAAAACCAATTTATGTTGCTGATTTGATAAAAGTAAAGAAATTTTTGCACCATCTTCATAAGGCTCATAGTTTTTCTCTACAAAAGATGTTGGTTTAACATATAATGTTAAACAAAACTCTTCTAAATCATCTCAAAGCTGATCTTTTTTAATATCTTCTTTACTTTTTATGCATGGGAGGACTAATTTTCGCTTTATTGCAACTCTCTTCTTGAAGTAGGAGTTCTGATTTGACATCACATCCATCATTACCAACAACCTTTTATATGGTGATTTCATCATTTTGCAAAACAAGGTTGTCTTCATTTGACTCTTCAAAAATTAGCATTTTGTCACCAATATGTGAACAAAATTCATCTATGATACAAGAGAACATGTCTTCATTGATTTTCAAACTTTTTGAAAATGATAATAGATTTTCATTCTGATTCTCCATGGATCTAAAACCCATTTTGTGTTGCTGCAAACTTTTCTAATCCTAAGTGCTTGAATAGAAACTAAGAATCTAGAAAATTGACAAAGAGCTGCTAAAAACTCAAAGACTCTCATAGCTTGACATGTCCCCAGCAATGACACCAAAAATGTTGGCTTCCCAATTAGATCAATAACTTGGTTTACAAACACAACTCATGGGTTAAACATCCAAAATGAGCAGTTATCTTTCTAATAGAGAAGGTTCATTTAAATTGTCAACCTGAGGACGTATACTTGAAACAAGTCTACAAAGTATATGCACTATAAAAATCTTTAAGTTATTCTATCATTGCAAAATGAAAATGCTGGAAATAAATCTAAATACATAGTAATGGTTGCAGGAAACTGCACAGTAGTGACTACAAGAACTGTATATTATCTAATCTGTCTATATTTCTATGTATGTTTTCATATATATCAAATATTTGATTACAATTTTGAATATATAAGATTATTGAATCCCTAAAAACAATCTAACAAGTGTCTCCTCGTTCCTTTAAACAAGGAAGAGATTTATTACAAAACTAATGACTAAGTGTGCTGATTTTTTATTCCACATTTTCAGCAGTCCACTCAAACGCATGGTTCTCTTTCATTATTATGAATTATATAAAACCCTTTTACCACATTGTGCTCCTCCTTTTTTTCTTTCTAGATCATTTCAAAAATTTGAATTTCATTAAGAAATGTGGAAGTTATGGCCATTTTACTGTAAGTGATTTTATGTTGCCCAAAAATGTGCCACCTTTTCCTCAGTCAATTTCTGATCTATGGTGCACATTAACTATTCCAAAATAACTCAAATTCCCAAAGGGTTTGTGCTCCTTATTTTCAGCTTTCTAAATCAATAAGCCATTCTTAATTTCATTAAGAATTGAGTAAGATATACCTATTTTTCTGAAACTAACTCTTGACTTTTCTTCATTTCCTTCAATTGTTGATTATTGACAAGTGTCAACTTGCTTCTCCTTCTTCCCAACTACATGAATGACTCAAATACCCCATAAACATGTTAATCACCCCAAGATAATTATACTTCAACAATAACCATTTATCATAATAAATCATCACAATTCAACATTAATTAGCTACACATACAAATGTTAATCAATAAATCATTTATCATAGTTAATGCTTCATAAATCAAGCTAATGTATGGAAATGGCTTGGAAATATATTGAAACCATGGGGTAAAGTGTTATAATAAATGGATATAGATATGACAATTTATAGGCTCATCACCCATTTTAAATGAACTTAAGGATAAAATATTAGATTTTCAAAGGTCTTCATAATTACAACTATAGTTAAAGACTTGAGTATCTAAGACTAAGAAACACAGATCTCAAGAAGGATTGAAGAGCCTACTTAGTATTTGACATGTTAATGTAACAACTTGGACTAGTTGTGACAATGGGATAAATTGTTGTAAACTACAAACTAGTAAAGAATTGATGATCGTGAACATGATTAAAAAGTTAGGATGTATAGGGATAGACCACACTTATAATTTAGTTTTGAGATACTTTTCCGTTGTGTGTTTTTTTATACTTTTAATTTTGTTTTAGATCTACAATACCAATTTGCATGTACTTACAACTATGTTTAATAATAGGTGCTTTTGGAACACAATTTAAAGTTAACAAACCACTAACTTTCTTGATAATGATCAAGTATTGTGTCTAATGTAGTGAAATTGAATATACAAAAAAAAAAAAAAAAAAAAAAACATTGACACCATTCTTGATGCACTTTAGATTGATATAAGATTAATACTACCATTGATGTTCTTATTGTGATGTGGATCCTAATCAAACTTGGAGGTTTATTCATCGTGATTTCCCCCTAGATTATTTCTATAGGGGTTTTGGGGTAGCGCCCCTAAGATGATGTCAAGGGGTAGCACCCCAAGCGTGCTCGCTGTCATAGTATAGGGTGGGGTCTAGGGGCAATGTCCCCATGGGGGTTTTCAGGAGTAGCGCCCTTGTTGGTGTTTTTACACTATTAAGCAACAAAATACTTAATACCAAGATAAAAAGATCACAATAACCTAAGGACTAGCTAATTCACATAAATAGTTATTATGTGCTTTGGATCTGGAACCAACTTTAACAGAATTAGAAAGATTTTCTACTCTTTACGCTCTACAAAACCAATGTGGGTGCACTTGAGGGATGAAAGATTTATAACATGATATTATACACATATTTCAATCATTCCATGACATTCTTATAACAATACACATCCCTTTCAACAGATTGGTCACAATTCTTCTTAGATCTACAAGTAAGTTTGGGAAATAATAGCTAACTAAGACTCAGAGGTTAAATGTAAACAAGTGCTGACTAACTTTGACATTCTTCAAACATGAAAATAAAATTGATTTGATTTGATTTTAAGCTTAATTCTCATTCATGGTTTCTCCATCTGTAGACTAAACTAATAGATCAGTGCCTCATCCATTGGGATTCAAAGTCTATCCAATTTTCAGACCTAATTGATTGCATTACAATCAATGTTATCAATAATTCTCATTGAAACTTATTCTTATACACATCCTTCCTATTATCTTAGAAATCCTATCAACTTCACTGAAGCATTTACTTAATTCATTTGAACTAAAATCAATAGTGAAGTGACATATAATTTGATTTAATTACATTCAATTGAACAAACTTTGCTCATACAATTTCAAGATAACCAGACAATAAAAATGGAGACAAGGTTCAGGAAGAAAAGATATGCGGACAATTCATCTTTGTATTAATTTCCTTTGAAAATTGTATAAAAATTATAATAGAACTCAAAAATGGCTCAAGATAAGACATTAAATCCTATAACATCAATGTATTCTTAGATATTTGCAGAGAAAACATCATAAAGTTTGCACCAAGAAGTTGGACCGAACAATACTGAATAATACTGAAATTGTAAATGACTTTGAACCCTTCCTCTAGCCCTAGAATCTCACTTATATAGTATGAGATGCAACAAGCTTTAGGCATAGAGGAACTAATAGCTATCCTAAAGATAGAAAAATATCTATAATGCTACTGTCATAAAAGACAAATAAATGTGCAACAAGAAAAACTTTACATCACAACACCTTTTGGTGGGACCATTTTCTGTTACATCTTTTGTTGCATTTCTTTGTGAGTGAAATTTTTGATGATTGGCCTTATTACTATTGTTGCTTCTCAGAGGTTGTGGACAATGGGATTGATTGTAATATATCTGGCTTTGCTTGATGCAGACTAACTCACTTGAGGCTCTCCATGTATATCATCATGAACTGATAAGACAATAGTTATATCTATTTTTTCTTATGCCAAGTCATCAGCCTGAATTTATGTGCTAGCAACTAAAATTGGTTGCTCACCTTTGTCCTCTTCTTTTTGATCTCTTGTTGATGTGTCAATTATATGTACCTCATCTTGTTCCATTTCCTCATCATCATCAGTTTCAACATCTTCTAACTGCTCACCATGAGTGATATCTGCCATCCACTTGTCAAAAAGTGTCATCTAGCCAATTAAATTGTAGAATATCATGTTGTTTCTTAATCACATATTCAACAATTTTGTCAATTTCAATAAAATCTTGTTTTAAAGAATCAAAGAATAAATGAACTTTTACAATTTCTTCAGTAGTAGCTGCCCAACATATACTTCCTCTTTCATTTATGACTCTATTCATCCTTAGACAAAATAGGTCATCTAATTCTTGGGCCCATTCCTCCTTACCTTTTAATTTATTCTTTTACCCTAAAGCATGCGGGAACAAATCAAATTTAACACTCTTGTACTTGTCCAGATAGCTGACAATTCTCCTTTGTAGCTCAACTCTTTTATCATCAAATTCTGAAAGATCATTAGCAACATCATTAGTCTTTTCTATATGACCATATGATAAATTGATGACAAAAAAAATAAAAAGGTGACCTCTTTTCTCCTCTTACTCCACTTGTTGAAAATTGGTTTCAAGGCTTCATCACTTACCTTTATTTCATCCCATATGTTTACTATCTTTGCTAGTTGCTCATAAAATGAGGGCCAATCAATTTTATCAACTAAATACATGAGGGCCTTTCTTAGCTTATCTTCATATTGTACATTCAGTTCCATATGTAATGCCCACAATTTGCTCTTTTCTTCTTCAAAATCTTCTGCAGTATAATATTGTCACTTTTATGGTGTGTCTAGGATCTCAATGAAGGGAGCAGATTTAAAAGGTTCCATTGGTGGGCAAGGGTAGGTGATTCTTGGCCTAGTGGATCATCCCATCACTTTTTTCTCAAGTTTAATTCTTTTTGAACTTCTTTTATTGTATGCATCTAGAACCTTTTCATGCCTATCTTGTAACTCCAACTTTTCCTTTTCATCTCTTAGAATTGTGGATAAGGTAAAGGGGGTTGATCCAACACCCAAATGTGCAGCTTTTACACTAGTAGTTTCTTCAACTCTTTTCACAATTAGGTTGCCTATCAACCCAGTATCATCAGGCTGGGAAGAGCCAATCCTAGATCCTTTCCTCATTGACCAAATGACCAATGCAGTCTGGTCCTCACTGAATTTGGCACCTTTCATTTCTTTCTTCCCTTGATCCTCTATACTCATTTTGTCTACAACAAAGTTAAAAACCAAAGCATCTGCAATATCCCAATTGGGTAGCAACAAAACACCATATGCTTATATCATTTGTCTCCCCTCTTTAGGGATTAAGCTCTTGAATTCTTGCATCATTTCTTCCTTTATTTGATTTTGAACATCTGCCTCTTCCATTTTCAAATGCTATGTTTTCAGCTTATTGCATCTTTCTTCAAACATTCCCATGTTTGTTCTCCAAGCAAATTGGTAGAAGGCTCTGGATTTGACAAAATTATCATCAAAGATGAATTCATGGCTGACCTGTTCCATTACAAGTTCCAACTTTCTTCCTTTGTAGTCTGCCACTGTTAATTCAAGGCTTGGCATTGGAGGTTCCTGAGGATTTCCCTCTTCTAACTCTACTTGAGTAATGAACACTCCCCCTTGGGATCCCAATTGTTCAACCTACTCCCTAATGAGCTGTTCATCTCCTATTTCTAGTGGGAACTGAGTAGGTGAATATTCCTCAATCTAAGGTGTTTGTTCCTTTATTATTTTCCACCTCTTGGGTGAGGGCTCATCAAGTCTTTCCTCAAGAACTACACTGGTTGATCCCATAATCTATTTTCCTTTATCCACAGTGGCCCTTTTATTTTGAATTATATTGTAGCCAGGTCTTCTTTGAACAACTAACTACTCTGAACCTACTATAGGAGTAAAAGATAACCTCCTCATGACCTCTTTGGCCTTCTTAGGAAAATAATTAATAAAGAATAGCTTATTATCATTCATGACTTCCATGATTTCATAAAAGGTATTCATGAGTTTTATTCAATCTATCTGCCTCTGTTTTGGAATCTTTTAGAGGCTTGTAAGTATTATCAAAATAATGAATAAATTCTAAAACCCTAGAATAAACCCTCCACTTTTCTTTTTTGATGTCTTGCTCTTGCAGAGAGAACTCATTCCTTATTATATCTTCAGGGAAATAGAATTGGTGGTCTTTTTCACCCACCTTAGCCCTTCTTCTAAACATATCAAAAAATCCCTTGGTGTCACAAAAAAGGGGATGAGACACAACCATCTTGTATTGGTCTAGGAATTTATAAAAGAACAACCAACCACCCTTTATAATTATGAAATGGTGGGCCACAACACAAGTTGGGAAAATTGAGCCTCTGTTTCTTCTAGCCAATTATGCTTCCTCCAATCCTCCTAGGTACCACAACATCTCAGCTATCCCTACCTTCAAAGGCACCTGGTAAGGTAGTACATGGTGAGTCCCTTGGAAACCATAAACCCTAAAAATGGTTGAAACAAGGTATGGTATGGTATTTGCCCAATTATGTGATACTTTAAAATCAGAAGGATTATCCATGGGTTTGATAAAATCCATCAATGCCTTAGGGATTCTAGGATTATCCCTTAATATGAAGCATCTTAACCTAGATGCAAATTACCTATTAAACCTAACAAAACTGGCCTCCCATGCATCCTAGGTCATGTCTGCACTCCACAAATAGATTGGTAGATCTTCTTCATACTCTTAGTTTGAAACCATCTCCTTTTCAAAATATGTAACCCCTTTAAATAGGAACATGTGCATTAATAGTGAATAATGGCCAAAAGTTTTTTCCATCTTGCCCTTCGCAATTCCAAACAACCCTATATGAATTTCCTTTGCTATATAGGATGCAAAATAAAAAATAATATCAACACCAAAAGAGGAAATCTGAATCAACATATACATAAATTTTATTGGCACAAAATTTTCCTAATCCTCACCAAAAACCCTACACAGAGTCCTATATATTTCTATGGCCCTAGAAGTGAAAAAATCCTTTTTAAAGGGCTCCTTATTAGATGTTGTGACAACTGGAAAATTTCCAATTGAACCTATGTGTGCCCTCAGGTTCATCCACCTTGGTTTTGCAGAGCCTAAAGAGTAGAAAATCTTTTTGATTTTGTTGAAGTTGGGTCTAGATCTGAAGCACATAATAACTGTTTATGGGAATTAGCTAGTCCTTAGGTTGTTGTGATCTTTTTATCTTGGTATTAAGTATTTTGTTGCTTAATAGTGTAAAAATGCCAATAGCCCCAAAGCCAAAAATTTCTCACTATTTTAAAAGGCGTCGACTTCTATTTTTCTATTGGATAACTTATTCTATCCCTAAATATGTAAGCAACAAAAGCTTGTATAAAATGGCTTACGATTAGGGATTTCATAATGTATGATGAGATGGTAGCTTCTTGCGGTGGTATTGAGCTATAAGGGATTGCAGATTGTAATAACTAGATAATAATAATTTTGGACCTGCAGTTAGTGGATGTAGCCCAGGGATTGGGTGAACCATGTTAAATCCTTGTGTCTTGTGTTCTCTTATGTTCGATTTATTATTTTATGATCTTGGTTATATTTGCATGTAACTCTTATTTTTGTTTGTGGTTAATTTTAACAATTCTAAATATGGATGTAAAGTGCTCATATGTGATAGTTATTTGATGATTGAAACCATGATCTCAGGGTTGTGCCTTTAGATATATTTTATAAACACACAACTTAAAATCTTTATGACTCAATCCAAAAAATAATGACAATACTTATAGTAAGTTTTATTCGGGATAAACAAGTTAGAAAAGCCACAAGGAGTCTACCCTACACATACACACATACATATATATGTGTTATTTGTGTGTGTGTGTATGTATGCATGCATGTATGTATGTATGTATATACATACATGTAGACACACACATATATATGCACACACACACACACGCACGCACACACACATGTCACACACAGACACATTTCAATGACAAGTTTATAATGAAAAAGTTAAAAATTCCATTAAGAGTTTACCATGTGTGTGTGTGTGTGTACATATGCACACACATATGAGATCACTGAAATGTAGGGTATAAAGTAAACTCGGGCTTTTAAATGAACTTAAGGTTAAAATATTATATTTTGGAGGTGTTCATAATTATAACTATAATTAAAGACTTTCGTTCCATCGAGTGGCTTTTTCAAGAAATTGAGGCTTTGAAGGACATGAGCAACCAGCCCAACAACCAGGATACTGACAAGGACCAACAAGCCAGAGGGAGCAAGGACCAGGTGGGTAGCCAGGAGAAAGATAGAGGCCAGGTCTCTAGAGACCATCAGGATGATAGACTCACCCAGCTAGAGCAGAAGGTCCAAAGGTTGGATTCTGTCCACCAGATAATCACCGAATAGATAGTAGAGATCCTTCACACCTTGAATAAGAATATTGTCAATCTGGGTGACTATCTGACTACAACTGGCCTTAAAAGGGATGCAGAGTAGAACATAGAGCAAGGACTCAACTGGGATGAATTTCAGAAAGAGGCTAGTGACTAGGTGAATCAAGGGAACCAGATGAACACTCCTACCAGGATTCAGGAAGAAGTGGCTAGTCAGAAGGACAATGATGCTGCAGATACCCTGCAGGCCATGGACACAGATGGTCATTAGCCTATTTGCTTGGCTTTGACTCTGGCCTTTGTACTTTGGCTTCGGGCCTTCTTTTGTTTTCGGCCTTTTTGAGGCAGTTTTTCTGTTTGTTTAGACTATTTTTTCTCACTATTTTTGTTGTAAAACTTTGGGTTTTAGGATCCCTATAAAACCTGTTTTACCTAATCAAAAACTATAATTAAAGACTTCAGTAACTAAGACTTGTGGTTTCATAATGCACATCCCATTTCTCTTAGAAATGGGGACCCCTTGGTAATTTTTTTCCTTTCCCAGACTCCTAGTCTGGGGTCTGAGTCATTTTTGGAACTCTACCTAAAGTCCAAGTCAAACCTTAGCCCTTCAGTTAAAAAACCCAGTTGCTAGAATTAAGAAATTTGGATATAAAGGGTGATTTTGGGGTTAATGTGTGCACTAGCGCACATGTGGACCTATCATAGGTGTGAAAGTGTGCTAGATGAACTAGTGTGCATTCACACCCTTTTGAGGTGTACACCTACACACATTTACAGGTGTACATGGCCCCGGGTCTATTAATACCTAGGACCAACTTTTCCTTTGCTCATTTTTCTTCCTTTAGCCTCCATAAGTGCACCTCTATACCCTTAGAGGTGCACATAACTCTCCAAACTTGCACACACCAAAGACAATAAGTTAAAAAACACAAAGGTGTGCATATGTGCACTTGTCCAAGGTGCGCATGTGCACACCTTTATTCACATACCTAAGCAAAAAATAAGACTTAACAAACCTAATAGAACTAACTCACCTAAGTGAAATGCGCACATGCACACCTATGCCTATTTGTTAATCCTTAGCCCCAAAACACTAAGTAAGAGTGTGCACATGTGTACCCCATCAAGGTGTGCATGTACACACCCTTAGTAAAGCCAACTAAGCTCCCTCCCTCTCCCCCCCAAGCACATGTACACATGCAATGTGCACAATAGTGCACATGTGCATGTGCACACTCCACAAAGGTGCACATCTATGTAGGTGTGCCACTGCACACTAAACAACCTTTTAAGGGTTATTAAGTGCACCTAGCACACCTATCAAGGTGTGCAAGGTGCGCTAAATTGCATATCGGAGCCAAAATGGGGATTTTAAGTGGTTTTGCTAGGTTTTGGTGTTTTGGTTCTTTTTTTTGGTAATTAGGGTTTGATGTTCAACTTTCTAGACTAATGTGTTTATGTTTTTGTGCAGATAAAATGACTTCCTCATCATCTTCACTTGCAGAAAAGATGGATCCAAAGCCCGTAGTATTCAAATTCCAAGGAACACTAAAGAAATCACATTTTTGAGATGAACATTCAAAGATCAAAGATACTGAGTTGGGACACACTGACTAGAAGGCATTCCTAGTACTTTGCAATAAACCTAAAGAGGGGTCCCTGATGGTCTCATCACTTGTCAGATCAGGGTTGGTCAATGCATCATCACATCCAACATCAGTAAAATCTTAGGAGCTTGTAATGGCATTAGCAAAAAACTATGTGTTAGAAGAAAGAATTGTCAAGAGTATCACAGGGGAGATCGTCTTAGCCCTAAGACTGAGGAACATTAAGAAAATTTTCCATCTCTTGAAAGCTAATCAATATGTGAAGATCACCTATCATCAAGTAGAAATATGGCATAGGGATAATGAAAAGAAGACTACAAAGATCATACAATCATCATTTTTGATTGATATGACACCCTTGGGATGAAGAGCAAGAAAGGTAGATATGACTAGAGGATATATGAAGGACGACATCAGACACTCCATTGTATTTCTAAGCAGAGTCATGGGTCTACCAGCGGCTGGGCATCTTAACTTTTGGATGGTACATCTCATAGAGACCATCAAAACAACCAAACTGCCAATTGATTGGGCCACAATACTAAGTGAAAACTTAGATGAGCAGCTGGTAGGAGTCAAAGCTGACCCCAAGTTTTACATGACATCATACTTGGTGTATTTGCTAGTGGTGAGAACAACTAACTATCTAGGATTGTTCAAGAGGGGAAGCATGTCAGATCCTAATGAATGGCCTTGTGTGGTATACCCCTAATTGGTAAAGAAAAGCTCTCAGATCATAACAAGGAATATTAGATAGCAAATGATGCCTTCATTTTTGTAATCATCTGATTCATAGAGGGTGATTATGCCAAAAGGATATTAGTAGAGGCACTAACAAGGATTGCAGAAATTGACGCCTACTACATCCAATTCAAGACATTCACTTACCTAAGGGTGGCAGGTACAACTATGAATTCGAAGAAACTCCCGAGATATCCATCGGATAGGCTCATCTTGTTGGAGATTGCAAGACAACTCATATCTGCATACGACAAAGTAAGGAAACAACATAAGAAGACATGGGTATGGCCCATTACCATAGGTCCATTTGAAGTAAAGCATAAGCATGATATCATGACCTTTGATGTAGAATGGGGTCAATATCCCTTGGAAGATTACAACTCCCCTTGTCCATATTTTGACAATATTGGCAGAGTTCAACATTTAGCAAGAAAGAAGTTTTCTCATGAAGATGCAATATAAGATCATTGGATAAACAAAATAGATGACTATGATATCCGAATAAGGGATTATTGTAGGATGACTCTATATCTGGCAGGAAGCACCTTGAAGATAAAGATCCCACTAAAAGTTGTCCAACAAGACACTCAAGATGGCTTGGATCCCTTGGATAATTGTGACAAGATATTTGATAGGCTAATCATGAATGTAGAGATTGATAGGGAAGAGAATGAAAATATCAATCACAAGGTGAGACATATAATCCAACTGACAATAAATTGGATTAAGAAGCCCTTTAAGCTGGACCCAATTCCTTAGGCAGTAATCTTCCAAGCCACAACACACCCAATAAAGGGCAAAGGTGTAAGAGTTATGGTGCCAACATTCTCTGTCCAATCTCCAGTTAGGCCAGAAACAATATACAAACATGATAAGGATGTTGGGTACTTAAGGGTGGAAAAAGGAAAAAATAAGAGGAAAAGAGATTCTCCAAAGCAAGTTGAGCTTGAAGTTGAAGAACCTCAACCTCAAGAGGCAACTCAACCACTTGAGAATCAAGAGCATCAAAATGAAGAAGCAACTCAAGCTCAAGATAGTCCAAAAGTGCCTTCACCAGAACAAGAATAAGAATAGGAACCAGAACTAGAGCATGAAGCACAAGAGGGGTCACCACCTGTACAAGAGGAAGGAGCCTCTCTCTCAACTACTAAGAAAGTTAGGGTTAGACCTACAGTTAGAAGGAATAGAAGGTAGAAGATATAAATAAATGTGATACCTATTCCTCTAGTCTTGGAAACCATCCTTGAGGTAGATAAGAAGATGAAGAAGATAATCTCTCTTTGAATCAAAGGACATGCTTGGCAAGGGCTGCCCAGGAAGAGAAAAGGAGAAGCTCCGCCATTATGTCACCATATATTCCTACGAAACCTATTGAGGTTACAACTTCATAGAAAGAGCAACAATAGTGGATGAATGAGCAAGAGGGGCAGGGAACAAATATTTTCAACATATCTGATTTTCACTTTATGCCAGTAGGAGCTAAAATGGTGGGTGATAAAATACGAGATACACCCATGAACCAACCTTTGGGAGAGGATTAGAACCAAATGCCACTCTACCACAAGGATCTTTGGGTACCTCACCACCACCATTTTAGGATTTGTCATTTTTGGACAGAGACTAAGCCACTCCTCTCCCTCCTATCACCGAAGAAGAACGAGTAGGGTATGAAGAAGAGCCGAAACAAAGGCTAGCCGATGAAGTATTAGAGGAAGGACAAATACCTGAAGAACCTTAGCAAAATTCTCAAGATACAGAGGTGAGGACTTTGGATACTACAGATATAGGGACAACGAATCTAGATCTTTCTCTAAAGGAGAAGACTTTGAAAAGGAGGGATAAGGGAAAAGGGCCTGTAAGGCAATCCTCCTCTTCAACCAAATACATGTCTACTATGGGCACTGCACCGACTTGGCTAAAGAGGGAAGTTATGGTTTGATAAAAGAGGCAACTAGACCTGAATGAAGAGGAGAGTATGGATGTGCTAGTATAAGCCATCAAGACTTGAGCCACCTACAAGTGATGCACAAAAATTAACCGTCATAATGAAGAATAAAGACCAAGACTTACTTACTCATATAGCCATTCCTCCTCAACATGCTAAGACTGAAGATTTGACTCCTAAGGACTATTAGATTAAAGAAGTCCTATTAGAAAAGCCCACAATAGACATGACTAAATAAATGATCACTATAGGCATCAAGGGGGTGTTTAGGCATTTATATACAAATGAGAATGCATTGATAAGGCTGCACAAAGAGAACAAACTTCTAAGAGGCTACTTGTATGGAATTGTAGGTCTATTAGACCAAGATCACTTAGAGATTACTCTCGTTGTAGTGTTGGAAAGGAGAGTGCCCAAGATAATTCATTTTTGGGAGCATGTTAGCAATGACGTGACAATTTTGAACAGAAAGGTGTAGACATAATACAGGATAATTTGAACCTATTGCATAATGTTCCCTCTAGTGTGGAGAAACTGGTATCTATAGTAGACTAGGATTTTGGGCTTATGGATGAGGTACATACGTGGGGAAAAGACCTTCAAGCACTCCAAAAAATAAAAGGTCAAAGGTATTGTACACTCACAGAAGTGTATACAATAGATGAGATTGATAAAATTAAGGATTTGATAAAAAAGATAGTTGCCTAAAATAAGGTCATGGAAGAACTTCATGAAGATATTCAAAAGTTAAAAGGCCAGTCTTAAGAGCAAATTTTGGATGCAGATAGGTATTATGAGATTTTTGAAGGTGAGTCCAAGACAAAGCTCAAGTTAGTGCAAGCAGTGGTTGGAATTTTTTGAAAAACTTTTGAGGATGCTTCATCTAATGAAGATATTAGGCAAGCATTCAAGATTGAAGAGGTATTATTGAAACTTGACAGTAGACTTGATGATTTTGTAGAAACTTGAATGGATATCAGTAATTATCGACAAACAATTAGGCATAAATATGAGGCTTTAGATTTTTCAGAAGCTTCCCAAGTGATGGAGATTATAGAGAAATTCAAGAGCAAACATCTAGACATCGCTCTGGTATAAAGGGGAAGAAAACCCAGAAGCTAGAAATTCAGTTTTGACACATAGGGAAAATTTTGGATTTTTTGAACTTGCCCCTAAGGTACTCCAAAGGTACACTAATTTTTTTGAAGAAGTTAGAAGTGCACCAACAGTTAACTGCCAGTTCCAAATTTAGAGCTTTCCATGCACCAAAAACACATTCCGATAGTAGTTAAACTTCTAGAAACATTCAAAGAAGGCCAAGCTTCCATTTTTAGAGCTTCCAGTGACTCCTAGATCCTCTTACAACTTCCTTCTTCTTATCTACTACTTGTTTCTTTGTTTTAAGACATGTAAAGGCTCATGAACCCATTAATTGATATAAACAAGGGTGGAGTCCTGCTTAGCACAATTTAGAGAGTCATTTTGTACATAATTAGATTTGTTTTATTATTTTAGAGTATATATTTTCTTGAAGAGATCTCTCACTCTCAACACAAATTGAGGACATGATTTCTTATAAATTCAGGAATATAACATGTATTCTAGGTCATTATTTTGATGCAATAATATATGCTATTGGTGCTCTCATTCTGAGTGTAGTTATTCTTGCCGGTGTGTGTTATTTTGTGGATTGTTGTTCACGATAATAATGGAGCCAATAGTTTTGTTGTTTGATTTGATTGTGCGATATTTTAGTTATGGTGTTTGTTGCGTGTTAACAAATTCTGCTGATGTATCGAGTTGGAGAAGAGATCACCCTATTGTTCCTACATAAGTTCTCATCTCACATGAGCGCACTTTTCGTGGCCTTGCAATTTGATAAGAAGTGAAACATCTTTCAGTTTTACTAAATTCCCATCAACGATTGCATCAGTGGATTTGAGGAAGTGCTGCTCCTACTTTCATTGGTTTCCTACCCAATCTTTTCAACGATTCAACTCATAGATGTGTTGTTATCGTGGTTTATGTCTATTAGGAATTTCCCTTTCATGTTATTTGCTTTCATCTTTCGTTACCTTATATTCGTTATTTGCTTTACTAACACTTGGTTAAATTAGGAATTTATATAGTTGCATTCATTTAAAAATAGAAAATACCAAAAACATATCTCTTTTTGTGGTTAATTTTGAAACAACAAGTAGATTGATCATCTTATAACCAATAAAGGCCTCCTTGTAAACAAACACATTTATCTTCAACTAAGCAGATTCTAGTAGGTCGTAAGATTGTCCAGAACCTTGGAGTTGATCCTAGATCAACTTTTCAAGAGAGGAGTTTGAAAGGATTCCTGCCATTAAGCATTGTGCAGAATGACAACTCAACAAGACTAAGAAACAAAATGTTAAGAAGGATTAAAGAGCTTACTTGGTATTTGACATGTTAATGTAACAACTTGGACAGTTGAGGCATTAGGATAAATTGTTGTAAACTACAAACCAGTATAGGATTAATGATTAGAAGTTTAGGATATATAGGGCTAGACCACACTTATAATTTAGTTTTGAGACACTTTACTCTTGTGTGCTTTTTTGACTTTTAATTTCATTTTTGGATCAACTAGACCGATTTGCATATACTTACACCTATGTTTAATAAATAGGTGCTTTTGAAACACACATTTAGAGTTAACAAACTGCCATCTTTCTCAATAATGATCAAATACTGTGTCTAATGTAGTGAAATTGAATGTACACTAAAAATATTGACACCATTGTTGATGCACTTAAAATTGATATAAGATTAATACTACCATTGATGTTCTAAATACACACACACGCGCGCGCGCGCGCGTACACACACACACACACGAGATCACATAAATGTAGCCTAAAAATTAAACCCCTTTTAAATGAAGTTAAGGATAAAACATTAGATTTTCAAAGGTGTTTATAATTATAACTGTAATTAAAGACTTGAGTAAGACAGACTAAGAAACATACGTGTTAAGAAGGATTGAAGAGCTTACTTATTATTTGACATGTTAATGCGACAACTTGGACTAGTTGAGACATAAGGATAAATTGTTGTAAACTACAAAATAGTAAAGGATTAATGATCATAGACATGATTAGAAAGTTAGGATATACATGGTTAGGCTACAATTATAATATAGTTTTTAGACACTTTGTTCTTGTGTGCTTTTTTTTGACTTTTAATTTCATTTTTGGATCTACAAGACCATTTTGCATGTACTTACACCTATGTTTAATAAATGAATCACACATTTAGAGTTAACAAATCACTAACTTTCTCAATAATGATCAAGTGTTGTGTCTACTGTAGTGAAATTGAATATACTCTAAAAAATATTGACACCATTTTTTATGCACTTAAGATTGATATAAGATTAATACTGCCATTGATGCTCTAAATACAGATGTAAGATGCTAATATTTGATAGTTATTTGATGATTGAAACCACAATCTTAGGATTGTGTCTTTAGATACATTTTTCAAACGCACAACCTAAAACCTTTATCACACAATTCTAATAATATATATAATAATTTGATTTGATAAAGTTGGAGATTTAAAATTTCAAACTAAAATCTAAATCATATAAACAATCTAATTTAAAAATAAGTGAACCCTTGATCTATTAGTGAAGTTGAATGATTCCAAATGAACTTACTAAATACAAGATTCTCCCATCATAAGAAATAACCCAAAATGTACCTAATAAAATGTGACCTTAAAAAACCTTACATACCTAAAACTGTAAATTTAAACTCAAAATATAAAATATACACTCGTGTAATTTAAGTTATCCAATTCCTTCATAATCCCTAGTTTGTTTCCTTTTATCTTATGGGCTAAGCCCCTCTCCCCCACATCCGAAAGCCATGGGCGTGGAACCTAAGCACTTTTCCTTTTAGAATTTCCCCATGGTGTCTAATTTACGCGTGGATTTCATATTTGTGAAGGCCCTACTATAAGATGGGCCCTAACCACAAGTTCTTCCAGGCGGAGGTTGCTTGCAGAAGAGGTGGAGTCGGATTTACAAGCAGCTCCAGCGCTCCCTTCACTTTGCTGCACTTACTAATACAAAAATAAAGGAAACCCCACAATCAAAATCTACCAATCCAATCAAGCAAACAGCTAAGAGCACACATCTCAATCGAGCCTCTGCATCGGAACGAAAAATTGTAAACCGGTAGGTTTCTCAGCATTTCTTCTCAGCTCTTTGTGGCTTCTTTCGAAATCCATGGATCTAGAGGCGGGTATTTTTCTTTAGCTGTTTTTGTCTGATGGGTGTGATGGATTCACTTGGTTTTATGGTTATTTGAACTGGGTTGGTATTCCTTTATGCAGTATTTGTTTAGCTGAAGCTGCGGAGCTTGGTGTAGGGTTTAGGGTTTATCTGCAAGCAGAAGTCGAAGCTTTTGAACCATGGACAGATACCAGAGAGTGGAGAAGCCTCGCCCTGATGTTCCCATTATGGATAACGAGATTCGTATAACTACCCAGGGGATGCCTAGGAACTATATTACATATGCAACAACTTTACTCAGAGTAAGTGCTGGGACCTTACTTTTGCTTAATGCTAGGTTATTTTTGGATTTATCATTGTTATGGCGTATCGTTTGTTACGACCAGGAATGGACAGATTATTGTGATTGAAAAATATGCTTTATTGGTGTGTATACGATTCTTCTCCGGTCCATTGAAGATAGTTATTGTATTTGCCCTGTTAAGGTTATTGAGCCTGAGTAACTGACGTTTGAAGAGAGGTCACAATGCTATCGGCTAGGTTTCATGTGCATTGCGAAGTTCCCAAATCACGAGTTTTATTCCAGTGAAGTGTGTTTAATGGGAGTTATTTATGGATCACTTTGATTGTTGTTATAGTTGTATTAGCTCTTGTAGGTCTTCTCTCAGACAGGAAGTCGCGGGAAACATTGCATGCTGTTTTTTGAATGGCGCACAAGGTTGTATTTGGGGGGCATCCCTGATCATGTGTATCGGAAATGTAATTTAGGTATAAATGTTGTCATTCGCTACATGCAACAGTTCAACTTCATATTCGCATTGTTTTCTTTGTGTGGTTTAGCAATGTGGGTCAGTATGCGTTTTCTAATATCTGCAATCAGTTTTGTTGAATTGTTATGTGGAAATTATCTGAATGCATGTGCTATAACATTTTTTGATTTAGTCAATGGGATTTGTGTGGGAAGTTTTCTCAAATATGACCTCATTTGTATTGGACTTGTGTTTTGGATGATAGTCATCACATTGTTACACTGACCATGGTCCATAATTTAGTTTGATTGTTACATTGGATTTTTTGTGGATAAGTAAAATGTGGGATAATCTGGATTACGGTGATAAGTTCGTTTATCTCTGCATGTTTACTCTTAGAGTACCCAGTGCAGATTGTGTGCTGTCTTTCATATTGGGCACAAGGCTGTGGCTTTTAATGGTTGTCTGGTAAAGGCAGTATTTGTCTTGGAGTTAAATGTTAATGTATTTTATAATATTTTTCTCTCAATTGCAACTTAAATTTATGTTCTCATTGCTTTTTTTGTGGGTTGCTCCATGGTTAATTTTTTCAATCTTCACTCTTAAGAAGATGATTTAATGTGAATTGTGCAGTCTTTGGGAATGTGAACAAGGCAATGTCTGGTAATATCATTAATCATTTTGTCTCTCCCCATTTTTGCGCCAAGTGCATTGCATATGTAGATTCTATTGTTGGAGATAGAATTTCCAATTTCAGTTGGGTTAATATTGTGAGTTACCAAGGCCATGTACTCTCCACATTGTTATGATGATTGCATTGGATTATGCAGGTATTCTGATAGAGAAGAGGACACTTCATTGCAAGCTGGATTAAGTTTTGAGTAACTACAATTCTAAATTATTACTAAAATAGATTGAAATATGATGATACTTATCGAAACCAGAAATCTTTGATATTAATATTTGTCCTTTACCTAGGGTTTCCATGTACAACTATGCTTAACTCCTTTACACAGAATTTCCCCATTCAACAAAGGGTAATCTGTACAGGATTCTTTATTTATAATTCTAGACAACCCAATGCATAACCAATTGCGATTAGTGGTTATTTACAGCAAGAAGCGTATTCCAAATGCTACATGCTAATGCTGTCTGGATATATGGTACCATACTAAGATGCAACATTAATGTCATCTACTAAACTTTTCCAGCAAGTTATAATATGCATATGGCTGCTGAGCAATATATCTTAGGAACAAAGACAGGAATGGATTATACTTCAAAAACAAAGACATGAATGGACATATATCTTAGGAACAAAGACAAGAACGAACATATATCTTAGGAACACAGATAAGAATGGACATATATCTTAGGAACAAAGATAAGAATGGACATTGGATGCTTTGCTGACCATGACACCATCCATGATATTGTTGGTCCTATGGATCAGACTTAGATTTGATCTTTCCATTCCCTCTTCAAAGGATTTATAATGCTGGATGCCTAAGTACTTCCTGGCTTTCCCTGTAATTTACCGGTTAGCAAGTTAAGATTGTGGTGCATAACAAGTGGTTTTTTATGATGCCATATAACACAGGCAACTGAATCATGCCTGCCAAATTTTGGATTTGATGCAGGATCCCATATTAATATCAGTATTTGTATGATGTGTGGTAAGATGCATATTCCATCTTAAGCATTCGTCCTTTAGTACTTCTTGGTTTAGAGCCGGGAGAGACGATTGCATTTATCTGACTAATATCAGTATTTGTATGATGCGTGGTAAGATGCATATTCCATCTTAAGCATTGGTCCTTCAGTGTTTGTTGATTTAGAGCTGGGAGAGACGATTTCATTTATCTGAATCGGAAGCATATCTTCTTAGAAAATGCTGTTTTTTTAACACAGAGAGCAATGGAACATCATTTATTCAATTCAATTTTTACTGAAGTGTTTCTCCAAGTTTCCTTACATGTTTTGCAGACAATTTAAAAAGATAAATTGATAATTGAAAGCTTAGCTGATAATTGATAATTCGTTGTCAATTGTCAAATGTTAAATGTTCAAAGATAAATCAAAATGGTTTTTGTTATAGTAGCTTTACATGGATGGAAATGTACAATAAAATAGAAGTTGAGAATACAGCTGGTAATTATGATAAATCTGTATCAATTGTCAAGTGACCATTTATAAATATAAGTCAAGATGGTTTGCATCTTTGTAGCATTTGGATTTGATTTTTTAACCAAAACCCAAAGTTGCTGGCTCGGATTCCAATGCAAATGCGAGTTCAAGATTTGGGTTTGAAATTCATTTAGTTTTTTTTGCGCTGGGTTTGGTTTTTTTTTGGGTTCATTTATACAAGAATGTGTCTATGTATGTATGTATATACGTACACACACACACACACACACACACACACACACACACACACACACACACACACACATGCAGCAGCAAATTAGTTCAAACATCACCACATATATTACATTTAGTAATGGAGGGGAGAAGTTTTCCTTTTCATTCACAACTGAACAAATGATATATAAAACAACTTTTTTGGTCTTTTTAGTGGTGACTTTTAGGGTTGGAGGGTTGAATAGACTTAAGTTGGCAAAAGAAACTTTATGAAAAAGTCAATGAAAATGATGTTTTGGATTAAATGCCCCAAAGTTGTTCTGTGTTCGTCTGCCCAAATCGGAAGTCTTCCAAATTTGTCCAAAATTCTCACAGGGTCCTGAGAATTTTGAGCAAATTTACCCGACTGGCAGAATTGTGAGCAAATTTGAACTGAACCAGACTTTGCAGCAAAATTGAATCTTGAATTCCAGCAGGGAAGAGCGAATGTGGTTACTTAGGCAATTAGTAATTTGATATAAAAATATCAAAGTATAAAACTTCCAAGGTTCAAGTATACTATACTCTGTATTTAATATTTCAAATACTGTATTTGGCATTTGCTATTTTACTTCTAATACTATTATTTGTTTTTTCATAACTGCCATTCCAAGTACTATATGTATGGTATGTAGTATATACAGCACCCCCCCCTTCTGTTTTCCCCCTAGCGTCCTTAAATTGAAGCCCTTTTTCCATTTGTCTTGTAAAATTTCACCCTTAGGACCCTTGTTACACTGAATTAATGAGAGATGCCTTTGATTAATGTGGATGTGATCATTGCTTTATAGGGGATCTGGGCCCTTGTCCCCCTCAACTTCTCCTAGCATTACAGTTCTTATTTTCAATCTCAGCAATCTTATGGTATAGAGTAATTGAATTCATGGTTTTCTGTGCAGGAGAGAGGTGCATCTGAAGTTGTGTTGAAGGCAATGGGAAAAGCAATCAGTAAGACAGTGACAATTGCGGAGATTATAAAGGTATTGTAATATGTCATTTTAATTTCCAAGGTAAGTCTATAATCTGGATACTTTTTTTTGAGTTTGCATGCTTGTGTTATTCACTGCAGAGGAGGATTCCCAATCTTCACCAGAACACAACAATTAGCTCCGCTCCTATAACATATATGTGGGAACCTCTGGAAGAAGGTCTTTTACCGTAAGTCCTTTCAGAAAATCTATTGTTTCTGATCTCAACTAATTGAGGAGAATGGATTTTTTTTGGTCTATTTTAGTTTTAAGAAACTTGTCTCTTAATAGTTTTTTTTCTTTCAGGTTAGAAACTACAAGGCATGTATCCATGATAACGATCACTTTGTCCACAATACAACTTGACGCATCATCTGCAGGGTAAGCCTGATGCTATCCTCTCTTTCCACCGAACTATTTGTTTCTTTTATCTGTAAAATGGGTAACATATGTTTGTTTTGACCCATTAGTAAAGTTCCTTGTAATCTAAATTTACTATGCAAACTTGTTGCAGTTATCAACCACCACTTCCAGCTGATCAAGTCAAGCCACTACCTGAATACGAATATGAGGGAGGTGAGCATTCGTGTGATGAATTTTACTCATTCTTATGAGGTATCTAAAAGTTCGAACAGCGTTTTTGATGTTAAAATATAAATTAACCCAATAATCAATTTTCTTAGAGGATTCTCTTCAAGATATGAAAGGCAAAGGCCGTGGGCGTGGGAGGGGGACTGGCAGAGGAGGTATAGTATACATATCTCGAGGTGAAGCTACCATTAACATTATAGATTGCTAGCCTTGATTTAATATGGCTGTGATGTTAATGTGGTTGAGTTTGCTATAGGAAATACCACCTCCGCAAACTATCAGAATGGTGATGCTGGAGCGTATTATGACTCTCCAGATAATGGACGGAACCAAGGCCGTGGACGTTTTCGTGGCCGTGGTAGAGGTCGAGGTTTCCCTGCTCGTGGTAGAGGAGGCTTTTATGGTGGTGCGGTGCAAGATAATAGCAACTACAATGATTTTGGCATGGGTGGTGGTGATCTCCCCCCTCGAGGTCAAGGTATTCTTGCTCTCTATATGTTTATGGGGGGACTCATCTTCAGTGTATACTGATGAATAAATTTCAATGCTTTTGTAGACAAAATAATATCTGTTTCTTTTGTTTGATGCCAGGACGTGGTAGGGGTAGATCCAGTGGCAATGCACAGTACGGCAATGGTAATTTTAATGACAATGGAATGGGTACTATGGACTTTGCTCCACGAGGGAGGGGAGGTAATTTCTTTGGAGGTAATTTTTATTTTTGCAATTGATGCTGTTTCCAACAGTCTTATTGCTTTTATATAATGTGCATCAAATTCATTTTTTGTCAATGTTTTGATATTTGACTGCATATTTTTTCCATGTATTTGTTGTCCACTTTCTAAACAACACCCTGGCTTGCCAATTATGAATGTCAGGTCGTGGGAGGGGCAGGTTTGGTGATGATGGTAATTATAATGACAACGGCTTCCGTCGAGGCCAAGGTGCATTTTTTTGTTCAGTCTCAATTGTACTTGTGAATTTGAATCGGTTATTTTTGTATGGCACTTAAGATTTTTAACATGGCAGGTCGTGGTCGAGGTAGATTTGGTGGTAACGCTCAAGATGGTGGTTACTATAATGACTATGCTGGAGGGGAAGTAGCTTCACGAGGCCGAGGTTTTTGTTTTTATTTTTAGTATCCATGATAAATGCAGAAGACTGCCTTGTTTCATGGTCTTGAAATTACCTTAGTTAACTCCTCTTTGTTGTCTTGTAGGGCGTGGCAGAGGTAGGGCACGAGGAAGGGGGGGCAGGAATTGATACCTGTGGGCACACAGACTGAATGAACTATTTGCAAGGGAAAGCTCTAGTTGGATAATGTTTAACCGTGATTTTGATAATGTGTGAATTTCTGCTGAAGGGGCGGTCAATTTCTTTTTTCCTGATTCAGTTTCTACTGTAATGAGATTAAAGGGACAGTGATGTACAAGCTTGAATGTGGATATAATGTGGCTTTGAGGTTGCGTATAAAGAGAAATGTTTGTATATCTTGCTCGATTGTAGCACTGTCGGGCCTTTTGTCAAATTAAGCAAGGTATATGTATTTTTTCATCTCTGACTCGTCAATGTTGAAGTGGGTTCCACATTAGATGCAAGAAATTATAGGTTGTAATAGTTTTGCTATAACAGAGCATTAGGGCGGCAAAATGTATTTGCCACATTACCATTTGATTTACTGGCTAATTGCAATTATAGGATATAAATAACCATTATAGTTGGCAATTTTTTGCTTTAGGAGGAATGACAAGCTGTAGATATCCTTACGAATTACCCCAGACAGGGATTCGGAAGCACACGAGATACGATTTCTTATGTTTTGTTAATCATCTTCGTTGCATTCTTCTTGTGATAGTCGGGATCTCGACTTAATATCTTTAAACATCCGTACTAATCTGGAGTAGATATAATTTTTTAGACATTTTGCTAATTTTCTTATAAATTATTATCTTTTGGTTTAATCTGGAGCTATATATAGTTAGAGGTGATATCTAGCTGTAAAATAGTTATAATAGCAAAGCTAATTTTACTACATGTTAGTTGTACTTAAAGTGTGTTTATGAGTATGTCGATATTCGTTAAAAGTTTGTTATTTGTTAGTATAATTGTATAAGCACACGATAGCATACCTATCTTCAAGTTATGTATGATAATATATGTTTAAATTTAGTCTACAATATTATTATTGAGTATAGTTATATAATTTACTTTATGCAAAAATCATTTGAAGTTGTTTGTAGTTTAATTTAGTTAATAACTCAAGAAAATGGTTGTTCTTTAAAGAGTAAATAATTTTGATGGAAAATCTTGATGGTTAGAGGGAGTCCAACATATTGAATGTAGTCTTAATGATTACAATGATGATCTCAACTTTGATTGAGGTGATGAAATGTAGAAACCCTTGTTATAGGAGTTAAAGGTGAGTCGTTCATCCTTTTGTTTATCCAACACCATATTGAAACAATCATGATTAGCTAAATAATATTCTCTAAAGATGTTAGGCATGTTTAGTGAGGTAGAAAAATATTTTTAAATACTATACTAAATTGCTTTATCATGAGTCATGATTTAGAGGGATGAGGATATCTATCAAAAAGTATGTTCAATGTTGCCCTTTGTTGTAAGGGCAAATAAGTATGTTCAATCTTAAAAAGGGGTTTTTCATTGAAGAGGAAATATGAGGACACATTCAAATCTTAGAGAAAATTGCTTATCCTTCTGAAGGTACAAGAATGGTGATGAGAAGAAAGTTTAGAGAATTTAATTGAAAAGGAATGAAAGAGATCATTAGTGTAGTGAAAGAGATGAGAGGTGGTATTAAGAAAAGTATTTGTAGTTGAAGGCACCTCTTGGTAACTTTGGAAAAAGAAGGGCACAAATTTAGAGGTAGATTTACTAGAGGAGGAAATTATTGAAATGAGGGGTTGACAACCATTATTGAATTTCTTCATAGTATAAAGATGACCAAAAGAAGAGTCCTCTAAGAAGTTTGAATATCCTCTTTTGGAATGTTAGGGGCATTAACAGGCATCTTCTATTGAGAAGCGTCATTTTAAATGGAAATCAAACGATAATTTTAGTTCAAACTAAATGTCCAAAGGAAGGTTTTATAGAGATGATTTCGCATAGTGCGAAAATGCCACTACAAGGTGATGTGTCAAAGTTCCTTTAGGAGGATAGGGTTTGGTTTGGAATTCGTAAGCAACAAAAGCTGAACTTGTTGTTTTTGGGTTTTGTTGGATGTGCTATTTATTTGAAGGTTATCAAAAGGATAAGAATATTTCTTTTTGAACTTATATGGCTTTAATTCTCTCGCTAAAAAATGTTTAGGAGAAACTTAAAAGGAAAATAAGAGGGATTTGTTGACAAGTCTTTCCTCTTAAGAGGCTTTAATGTGTTTCTTTTTGTAGTGAACAAGTTTGGAAGCTCTTATTGTCTTTCTAAATTAGCTTAGGATCTTTTGGATTGCATTTAAGCCAACAATCTATTTGATTGTGCCTCTAAAAGAGGAGACTTAATAAAAGATGGAAGTATTTTACTATTTTGTTAAAGGTTAAACATGTTTGTTATCTTGTGGACATCGTTTGGTGCTCCGTTTGTTAGCTATCTTGGTTGTAAGCTTCTAGTATAGACCCATGTTGTGGCCTTTGTTGGATATTAATAAAATTAGCTTATCTTATATCTTGCAAGTTTGCTTTTATTTTGTGTAAAGGTGGCATTTATAAGTATTGATGTTCCCAATGGTAAGATTAGATATTTTTTCTATTTGACTAGACGTGATAGAGGGGAACAAAAGATTCATATATGTAGCTTAAACATCTTAGGATCCATGTTTGCATTCCTAAATGGTTGTAGCTAAGGGCTAGCTAATCATATTGTGAGTTAGACTTTCCTAAAAGATAAAATGCATAAAAGAGTAATTGATGAATTGTAACAAAATGGTTTTCAGTTAAGTTTTATTGGAAGAAGAGAAAACAATCAAGGAATTAGAAGATTTGTGTAGATTAATATAAATGCAAACAACCAATTATAACAAGTTATGTAAAAGAACACTTACAAAGGCAGAAAAGAGGATATTTTTTGAATGTGGAAATTTGGTAAAAAGGAGTGAAACAAAGTAATGCAAATATTATGTACTTCTACATAATTACACATACTTTGGAAGAAAATAAATAATATGTTGTATTATAAAAAGTGATGTTTGAAGTATCTCAATACTAGGATACCAATGAGGAGGCAATAACTTTTGAAATATTTTCTTGTGGGAGGTTAATGGTGACAATCTAGGTGATGATATGCTTGTTTAAATTCCATGTTTAATTTCTCAAGAGGAGAATGATGCCTCCTTGATGCCTTTCTTTTTAGAATACAAGATGGTGATTATGGATTTGAAGAGTGATAGTGTTGGCTTTAGGTTGAATGAATTTCTTGTTGGCTTCTTTGAGGCTTATTGGATATTATGGGAAATATATCATAGTTCTATTGAATGAATCCACTAGGATAAGTGGATTTTGGAAGATTTCAAACTTACTTTTCTAGTAGCTATTTTAGGTTGAGTAATGCATCTTCTTTCTCCAAATTGAGATTGTTATGTTATGTAATATAGTGAATAAGATATTCTTAAGGCTTAACATTGACAAAGCTATTGGGCTTTCCAGCTAGTGGTTATAACTTGGATTCTACTATACTATCTCATGAACTAATTTACTCTATAAAAATGAGGACTTAGTTATGACAACAAAGTTGTATGTTGCTAACATATGATTGAATGACATGAGGCTTTATAGTAAAAATGTTCGAGACATCTAGATTTAGTAAATGTTGGGTAAAATGGGTAATGATGTGCATAACTAAAGCATGGTTTTCCATTATGATAAATAATAGCCTACAATGATTCTTTGTTAATTTGTAAGCAATATGGCAAGATGATCCTTTGGCTCCTTACCTTTCTATTTTAGTGGCAAAAACATTAAAGACGAAGATAAAGAAAACATGCAAGTTAAGATGCCTTACAAGTTATTTTTTTCTTTTTAGCAAAGGATGAGTGCTTGAACATTATATTTATATTTTAAGGAGTGTCGATATAAAAGGTTTTAGAGCCATAGATCTAGACCATTAAAGCTAAAAAAGAATGTAAAACACAAGAAACATCCTATAAGTAATAAATGACTCACATTTGAGCCATTAAGTGAATGAGTTGATACCAAAAGAAGAATAGTAGATCCTAGATTGAGAAAACAATATTCCTCTTGAAGAGTGTAGGGGTTGAAAATAAAACTAAAATTAGTTAATCTCTATTTCTTGGTTAATATTAATAGAAGATGGATGTAGTGCCCAAGACTCTAGATAGATAGCCAAGATTGTTTTTTGTAAAATAGTAATAGAATCACTAACAGCCCTATTTTAGGGAAATATTAACTTTCTTTTCTTCTACACCATACATTTTAATAGAAATAGCAAATTCTTCATGACTCATTTTATAAAATAGAACAACATTCAGGAATAGAAATCTTCCTTTTAAAATAAATAAATTTAAATGACAAGCACTTTTATTTCCAACAAGAATCCACTAGCCTATTTGTTTTAACACTACATTTTACATTCCTTTTACAAAACATAGGCCTTTTATTTCTGTCCTTCTCATTACTACAACAACTACAAACTGCCATTACAATAAACCCATCAACATTTCTAGTTGTAAATATGCAACTATGTATTTTTAATGAAGTAGAATAGTAGGTCCACTACTACATTTCCTTTTCACACATAATATGCAATTAAACTCTTCTAAATACTTGTCAACAAAGCACCAAAAGTGGGTACATTTAATGGGAGACTCTCCCATCTACATTACATAATGGTTGGACTTTTTGCATAAAAATAGAAATAACAACAATAGTCTTCATTTTTGAGCTCCAAGAACCTACAAGAACCTCCAATGAAAATCCACATATACCCATGGAAGCTCACCTCCCAGCCATAGGCCTTTTCAAGGCCACTCGAGCTAGGAGAACCTTTACTAGATGGGGAAACACATACATTGCAACCATTCACACAACTACATTTGCACAGTATATTTTACAATACATTCACAATGTCACATTTCAACATAATATTCCCATCCAAGGCTTACACTTAGGATTGTGCTATTGATCCTTTTAAAGGGTGAAGGTGGAAATGAACATATGGGGAGAATGCACATTGCAAATACAACACATGCCTTCACAAGGCTACACATAGGATCGTGCTTTTGATCCCTTTAAAGGGTGAAGGTGGAAATGAACATATTGGGATAATCCACATTGAAAATACAACACATGCCTTCACAAGGCTACACATACACTTCCACATGCCTTCCCAAGGCTTCCACATAAACTTCCACATGCCTTCCCAAGGCTTCCATCACAACCCTTATGGCCCCTAAGCAAAATCCCTTTTGCCTCCCAAGATAAAACCCATATGGTATCTCTCTCCTTCACAAGGAAAGACTCCACCTAAATGCATTCCCCATACACCCTTCACCCAACAAGGTTCTCTTCCCTCCCAAGGGTGAGGCTCATCTTGAAACTCCCATACGCAACAACAAAATCAAAGAAAAACTCAAGAATCACACATAGACACCAAAACATCACAGAAAAACAACTTCATTTCAAAATTATAGCACTACATCAAGAATGTAACACACCATGAACAAACATTTGATATAACATTCTACATAAACACAAATTCACAAGGTATGGGTACCAACCTTACTTCTAAACATGCACTAGGTTGATTTGAGCCACTTCTCTTCTACCAAGCTTCTTCTCCTTCCTTCCCAAGATCTCCTTCTTGCCTTAACCAAAATCTCCAAGATGCCTAACTTCTTCTAACTCTACTAGTAGTCTCCCAAAATTGGAGAGTGAGAATTAGCGTACCACATTCTCCATAACTCCTCTAAGAAGGCTCTCAACCACTCTCACCTACTACCCATCATGAGGTAGATTTTCCTTGGTTTGATAAAAGACCCCTTTACTATCCCCTAGGTCATTGCTCTCTTCTAAGGCATTTTGAAAGGTCATAATTAGACTTTGGGAAGCTCAAATGGCCTAGAAATGCCCCCAACCCCTAGTACAGCCCCGAGACAAGTTATTTTAACCCTAAACTACCCCTTGGAGTCACCTTTTTGCCTTGAAAAGTCCACCAAGAGTCAACCTACAAAAATAGGTGATGGGGTAATCTTCTTGGCTTTCTAAACAAGAAATCCCACCTAGGGTTTCTATATGGTTACTCAAAGGCCATCCTACCTATCCATCTCACTTGGCATGCCACATTACAACACATGTGTCAATTGACACCACATTAACTGTTGATGTTTTGTAACTTTTGTCGGATAAATTCTAGTGAAGATATGTATATATATTTAATATATGTGAGATGTGTGTGTGTGTGTGTGTGTGTGTGTGTGTGTGTGTGTGTGTGTGTGTGTGTGTGTGTGTGTGTGTGTGTGTGTGTGTGTGTGTGTGTAATTTGTGTATACACAATTATGATGTTTATTATTATGAATGAACATGTCCTTGAAGACACATGTCTATTCATAATTCATTCTCCATATAAATATAATTGATTGCTGCAATTGAAAGATACATACCTTAATAAGTAGTGCTATTACATCTGCAAGCTTTGCATGATATTAGAGCAAGATATGATCAAAACACAATTCTAGAAGCTTAAATCACCTAAGTCTTCTCATATGATATATTATCTATAGTCAATATCCTTCCATTCTGAAGATTGCTAAATTAATCTATTTCAAAGCAAAGATTGATGAACATTGTTACCAATCACATATTGAAATTCATCCTCTTTTATTTTGATGATGTCTGAGATATATTTTGATGCCTGCTTATGTTCTTCGCTAAATGTCTTCGTTCTCTATACTTTGAGTGATCTCTTGTTATGAGGTTGTGACCAAAACTAAAAATGATTAAATATGGAGATTGTATTGTAATACTATCACAATAAGTAATCACATATGTCTAGAAAGGCATAATATTTAAGAATAAACAATTTGATTCTCTCACCCCTTTTGCTATGACAGTCTGGATTGAGATATTGGAACAAACAATAATTGGATGCCCATGCATAAGTGAGGTACAAGATATTAGAGTCATGCCTGGAATAAGAAACCAATCATCAACAATAAAACCTTGTCAATTAGTCATCAAGCGGATTCCATATGTGGAGAGCGATAGTCACTATTTTGGGAGAAACATTTACTTGACTTGGACCGGAAAAGATAATAAACATCCATCAAAATAAAATAATTGGAGGCAAAATAGATAGGTCATCGAAACAAAAAATGAGATTGGGTGGCATTGAATTAGTGGTAGTGAATGAAAATGAGTCCCAATGAAAGCACAACGAATCAAAGAGACTATATAGGAATGCACACCATTTTCCCATTGGAGCTTGTAAGGAATAAATTATATAGGACCAACACCTATACTTAAGGTAAAAGATTGAGTAAAGAAGTATTCTCAGTTAGCAACAAGACAATAATTTTGGAATGCTTCCCAAAGGTGCATATAGAGTATAATTTTAAATGGATTAAGGATGAATATTGAAATCTATGATATTTCCATATTAGGATAAGAAGAAAGATTCAATTATAAATAAAAGGACCAAGCTATATTTATTTTCCTCACTTTTCAAAAAGCTAAGAGAAGATAACATGAGAGCATGAAAAGGTAAACCGAAGGAAAATAAGGATTAATATTAGATTCAAAGGGAGTTTGACACTCTATTACAAGCATCATTGGATGAGAAGCTCAAAATATTGATATTGAGAGGGAGTCTGAAAATCTATATGAGTGATTGCATGATTTTGATGGGCCTACTCCCTATGCACATCATGAGGAAATGGAGACTTCCAAATGATTATCACTTGTATTTGTAGAAGTTATTGAAAGGTGACGATCTTTCAATAACTTAACCTTCTATTGTGATAGACATTTATGATGTTTGAATCAGATCATAATAGATTGTAAACTTGCATGGTGGATTAAGTTCCTTAAACAAACCATAGCCTTCTTTTATGATGGTCATCTTATGATGTCTAATAGAATATTACTTGCATGGTGGATTAAGTTCCTTAAATAGACCATGACTATTCATATGGTAAGCATAATTGAGAATGTGTGTACATAACTTATGAATATTTTAAGTATGTGGTGAATATCATATGTTGATATTGTCGAGGCCAATACTTATGATATCAAATGTGATGTCAAAATGTTAAATATCTTCTCATCACAGATATTTTTATATTACATTGAGGTATACCTAACCATATGTTTATCCTCCCTAACTAAGAGGAAGTATTGATGTTGTCTAGCTTCTGTCAGATAAATTCTAGTGAAGCTATATATATATATATATATATATATTGTTGAAAATATTCAGGACTAACAAGGTTACTGAGAGGGGAGGGGTGAATCAGTAAACTTTAAAATTTAAACCAATTCAACATAATAACAAATTCACCATTCATTCATCTACTTTACTGTATGCATGAAAAGATTAACACACTAATTTGGTGACCCAAAAACCTTTCAATTTGAAAGTAAAACTAGGGTGGGGATGATGCCCACGAAACTTCAATACTGCAGTATAAAGTTGGCCGGTTAAGGCTTACAATGATCACTTCTGGTGATCTGCCCTGTTAGGAGCAAGTAGGACTGCTAGATCCACCTTGTTAGAGGATTTACAAACATACAATGAAGTATGCACTCTGTTAGGAGATTTACAAAAGACTGTTAAGTCTACCCTATTAAAGGATTTACAAAACTGATTCACCTGTTAGGATGAAGCAGTGGATCTACTTGCAACTGGTTTGCTGATTAGATCTTATGTACTAATCACTTGATGTGATGGATATATCTTTGCTGCTCCTTGATAACCTTGCTGAATACTCCGCTGCTGATTCTTTTTCAATTCGATCTTACTTCACTGTTACTTCACTTTATTCTTTCTTCTTTTTGCAAATGGCACAATACATTACATATATACCATTCCAATATTTATAGCAACAAGGTTGGCCAAACAAAAGTGGACAAAACATTACTAAGTCGACCAGATAGTAGAAAACTCAGGTTCCTCAAACTCACTCGATGACCTTCTGACACTCGGCATCCACTATATTACACATCATCGTCATGCACTCGGTAGAGGTAGGGGCTCGGTCCATACTAATCACTCTGAGTAGCTTGGAACTTGGTAACCACTGGTGACTCGGTAAACATTGTGTCACTTAGTAGAAATTAACTCCTTCAATTCACTTGGTAAGCACTGAATACTTCTTTTACCTTTCTGTCTTGGTAACTACTGAAACCTTCATTTACCTTCTTGACTCGGTAAATACTAAATCCTTCGTTTACCTTTCTGACTCGGTAAACATTAAAACCTTCGTTTACCTTTCTGACTCAGTAAACACTAAAACCTTTGTTTACCTTTCTGACTCGGTAAACACTAAAACCTTTGTTTACCTTTCTGACTCAGTAAACACTGCTGAACATACTTGGTAACCAATGAATGCTCGGTATGAACTATAAACTGAGTGATGAACTCAGTAAGCATTCAGAATCAAATAAGTGTTGTAACTAATGACAAATGTATCATTATTCCAACAAGCTCCCCCTTTGGCATTAGTGACAAAAACACTTATGAGCCAAAATTTATATACAAGATCTGACAAAATTGATTTGATTCTGCTGTGCTGAATATACATGGGCTACCTTACATATAATTCCCCCATACAATATACACAAGGTTTTTACATGAGTTATATGACTTTATTCTTTATTACTTTATTACCTTCTCCCCTTTTGTGTCTGATTTTCCTCTATATATTACTTTCTCCCCCTTTTTGACAATAATGCCAAAGAATAAAGAGTGTATTTACATGGAAACACCAAAATGTGTGATAAACTCAGAATGTACCTAAAGAATTAGTTGCAAAGTTTTATCCCAATTGTCTTGCAGGATTTTACATGTGGAGAGAGCTACTTGAACTTCTGCAGAAAGTTCAATCACATGGTTTGCAACAGAGAAGTTTTTATCATGGATCAATGTTTTTGAATATGCAATGTGCTTTTGCATTGTGTTCATGACAGGAAGGATCATATTCTGGATGTCAATCAGAGTAGACCTGATCCTTGCTTCCTCTCTTAGCAATTCTGCCTGTTTCTCTGACAAAAATTTGATTCTCAGATGATGGGATGAACTTGCACTGTGGTCAGATTGCAGCATTTGGGCACTGACCTTTATATCCTCATCAATTTTATTCAACTTTTCTTTTATTTCCTTTGTATACTCGGTAACATCACAAAGTTTTGCAAAAAGTGAGGTTACATTATTAAAAGAATTTTCAATGTCAGACAAAATTGAGGTTAATTCACCCTATTTTATTGCTAAGTGCTGAGCAATGTGCTCAAGCACTTTATTTTCAAATTTCCATTATGCTTTCTCTATTAACTTTTCTTGTCTTGAAATATCCTCATTAAATTTATTCACCGCTTCTTCTAGCTGTAACAAAATGTGTTGAGATGAATCCACATCAACACTTATAGCCTCAGTTATTATGTTCTTAGCACTCTCAATGATGTTGAATTCTCTATCCCTTTCATTCCTTAGTTGCATTTGCTGTGCCTTTTGCTCTAGACGCTGACTAGCCAATCTCAGTTCATTAACTGTAGCAGTTTCTAGATTTATCTGTGGAATGACAATTTTTTCATCCAAATCTATATCACTATCTATAAGCAGCAGTCTCAAGGGTGTCTTTGGTTTATCTACAGTACTTACCTCCTTTCCTTTTGAAGTAGATACAATGGTCGATGCTGCAGGACTAGCAGTCAAAACTGGAATGGGACCAACTAAAGGTAAACTAAAAGAAGTGCTGGCTGTATGAAAACTTGATATACTTCCCAAAAATTATGTACTAGTAAAAAATGATGTGCATACTGGTATATTTACAATTGGAGAACTGACTGGAGCAAAAATTGGGGCCAATGTGGCTGAGGAAGACAAAATTGATATGAAACTTGGAAGACTTACTGTACAAGCTGCAGGTGGAAGAGATACACTCGGTGAAGTGACTGCTGCAGTGGATGACTCGGTGGTTGATGATGTGCTTGGAAGCTCAGTAACTGAAGAAGTGACTGCTAGCTCGGTAGATGAAGTGCTTGGCACTTGCATTGCAGAAACCTGGAGCTGAGAGGAGACAGGTAGAGATTGTTCAATTGATGAGGCTATTGAGCTCACAATCTCACCAGTAGAGGCTGCTTCTTCCTCCATTTCTCTTTTAGCTTCTCCCTCAATTTCTAACATTAATGATTGCAGGTCTTCTAGAATGTCTTCAATGTCATCACCATCATCATCATCATTATCATTATTATCACTGCTGTCATTGTCCGTGATTTCAATAGTATCCTCACTGGGTTTGTGTAGATGATAGATATTTTTCCACATGTTTGTTGCATCATTTACTACATGCTCAATGTCTTTGACAAGTATCAAACAAGTGTGGAATCTAATCATCATATTACCTTCGTGATCTTTCAGTGATTTCTTCACTTCAGCATTAGAGAGACTTGGCAGAAGATTCCTCAGGGTCTGCTCATAAATGTCTTTGACAGTCTTGGTAGCAGCTTCCCATCTTGGTTGCAATCTTTCCAATAGCTCTTTGGAGATCTGAGAGGCTATTTGGTCCGGGGAGTATTTCCATTTACCCATTTTGTTCAGTACCAGATCCTCAATCTGCATTTTCTCCTGTTCTGTTCTAGTTTCAAACTTTAATGATTTGAAGTTTGTGAAGCTACCTCCTTCATCTAATTGCTTTAGTCTTGCTTCAAAGGTGAGTGGAGGCTTAACAAATATAGGTTCCTTCTTTCCCTGTCTTGTTCTCTTGGAGAATACTATGAATTGAAAGAGAATCAACAGCGGAGTATTCAGCAAGGTTATCAAGGAGCAGCAAAGATATATCCATCACATTAAGTGATCAGTACATAAGATCTAATCAGCAAACCAGTTGCAAGCAGATCCACTACTTCATCCTAATAGGTGAATCAGTTTTGTAAATCTTTTAACAGGGTAGACTTAACAGTCTTTTGTAAATCTCCTAATAGAGTTCATACTTCATTGTATGTTTGTAAATCCTCTAACAAGGTGGATCTAGCAGTCCTACTTGCTCCTAATAGGGTAGATCACCAGAAGTGATCATTGTAAGCCTTAACTGGCCAACTTTACACGACAGTATTGAAGTTTCGTGGGCATCATCCCCACCCCAATTTTACTTTCAAATTGAAAGGTTTCTGGGTCACCAAATCAGTGTGTTAATCTTTTCATGCATACAGTAAAGTAGATGAATGAATGGTGAATTTGTTATTATGCTGAATTGGTTTAAATTTTAAAGTTTATTGATTCACCCCTCCCCTCTCAGTAACCTTGTTAGTCCTAAATATTTTCAACAATTGGTATCAGAGTTTTGTGGTTCTCAGGACAGAGCTTGACAGCTTGAGCAAAGATCAAGGACAATGGAGATATTCAAACTTGACAAAACTATTGAGAATGAGAAGCTAGATTTGGAGATGGCCATGGTTCAACTCAAAGAATCAAAGGAACATCTTTCTCAATCCCTAAAAAGAAGAAAGGAACTTGCAAGACAAATAAATGACCATTTTTATGTTGAAGAAAGGATTGAAGATTTGTTACCATCAAGTAATACATAAGAAGCTGACAAAACAATCAAAGAACTTCTAGAAAAGAATGGATCTCTGCAAGAAGAGATAAGAAAACTTAAAAGAGAGCAAGAAATACAGTCAATCAGGCTATGTGAAGTTTTGGAACAAAGAAACAAAGCACAAGAAGAATTGGAAGATAGAAATCATGAAACTCAAAATCAATCACTTGAACATGAAGATCTAGCAGATCAACTATCCAATGCAAATGAAGAAAGCAGGATTCTCAGAGCACAAAATGAAAGTCTACAGAATGACTTAAGAACTGAGAGACAAATCAATGAAAGCTTGGAAAATGATCTAAATATTGAAAAACAAGTCAATGAAAGGATGATGAAATCTCAAGCAGACATGAATCAATTGAATCAGCAAAATGAGCAAAATTTTTATAAGCAAAAAGGTAAAGCTGGTCTTGGATACAAGGAAGAAGGTGAATCTTCTGAACAAGGTACCCAAAGGAATCAAAGACCCACTTGTAATCATTGTGGCAAGATAGGTCATACATCTAACAAATGTTGGAGTAATGGTAAAGGTAAATTCAATGGCAAATGTTTCAATTGCAATCAGCATGGTCACAAAGCCAATGAATGCAAGGAGAAACCAAAGTTTGAAGGCAAATGTCATAAATGCAAGAAACAAGGACACAAGGCATCTGAATGTAGATCAAAATCATTCAATCTAGTAGAACAAATTGTCAAAGCAATATTTGGTTGGGATTACAATACTTGGTGTAGATGTCACTTTTGTGGAGAATATGGACACATAGGAACAAACTGTAGAAGGCATCACCTAAGGAAGAAAGATACAACCATAAGATGCTTTACTTGTACTGAACTTGGTCATATAGCCAAGAATTGCATGAATATAGGAAAGGTTTAAGATGAAAAGAAAACTAGAGCTGATAATATTCGAAAACAAATGAAACAACAGTGGATTCCTAAGTCTACTGAGCAAGAAAATTCAAATGAAGAAAATGTCACTCTAAGAATGGGTGACTCCACCATTCCTAATTAAACTTATCAAGAAGGATAAGGGACTGCATCTTCAAGCCATATCCTAGGCAGTTCCAGAAAGAAGGAGTGGAAATGATAAATCAGTATTGCAGATACAAGTCATAATTCACAGTGTTGCATCTACCGAGTAAGGTTGGTTTTCAGACTTTACCGAGCTTGGTCGGGAAAATAAGAAAGGTTTTGTGTGTTCACTGAGTTGCAAAGTTTACTGAGTAAGTCGGTGACTATTTATAAAACCCTAATTCTCAGCTACCTTCGTACCCGAGCATTAATGATAGGATCTCGATCAAAAAGAAAGAATTTGATCTCATTCTTCACCACGAATCCAGAATTCACAGAACAAATATATTTTCAAGTGCATCCAAGCGAGTTCAAGTGATTTGAGGCAATTTTTCAGCAAAGAATTTGTGTTACGAAATTGTTCTCTCACCGAGCAGCAATGGCATCCGCAAGCACTAGTGGCAGTAACGCGAAAAGAGGTTTTGAAATGCTTGTGAAGGGAGCTGAATGGGAGGCGCCCAATTTCAAAATTGCTCCTGCCATCGCTGAATCACTCGACCCGCATGGAGCTCAATCGCAGATCCCTCCAAAGGTACTTCTTATCAATGATATTCGTACTCATTTCAAGTGTACCGTGCAAGAAATAGAGACACTAGATATGGATAGTACCCTAGCCGAGTTATGCGTGGATGGAACCCTAAAACCTGAGTTTAAACATTTGGAAACCAAAGGTTTAACCCATATCCCACATCTACCAAGAAGTTTCCAAGTGAAATGGGTGAGGTATATCTTAAGCCGTGTGCATAATGGTCAATTGTGGTTAGAGCAACCCATCCTCATAACAAAGAAGATGATCCACAAGATCACGGGTTTACCAATGTTGACCAAAGCCAAAACCACCAAAAACCTAGGTCGAGATGAACTTCAGAAATTAACCCAAGCCGAATGGGATGGCAGAGGTTTAAAGCTCAACAATGTTTCAGATATAAAACTGAAATTCGGTATTTGTGTTATTGCATACAAACTGTATAGTTCCAGCAGGCTGAATAGTGTACCCTATGAGGCTGTAGATTTGGCATATAAGATTGTAAAGAAAAATATGGAGTTTGACCTAGCTAATGTGCTATTAAAACAATTGAATAAAAACATGGATAGCATAAGGACTGCAAAGACAAACCCTTGTAAATTTGGTTCTTTGCTAGTTTGTTTATTTTTCTATGTACAGAAATTCTTTCCATCTAAGGGTGCAGTTGTATGGAGGAAAGATACTCCAATTTTGTATCAAATAAATGAATTCATAGCAGAAATGGGTATGAATTTTGATAAGGTAATGGATAATTATTTTGAAGATTTCAAGGAAAAGATGAACAACAGGTTCAGGATACCTCTGAAACTTGTTGAAGAGTATAAGGATGATGTTTGTTTCATGGTTGACTGTGACAGAGTCTACATCTAGGCAGTCAAACCCCGAGTGGCATGGGTAAAACCATTGCCCTATGAGCTAAATATTGATGATGCCAGAGATATCATTGAGGCACTGGTAAATGAACCAGTGGATCCCAAGTTGCCTGCATTTGGAACCTATGAAGAGGCAAAGGTTAGAATAGAGCTTGAAATCAAGCTTCCTCAAGCAATCTCTAAAGGCAGGAGGAAGATAGAAAAGCTAAAAGCTGATACTGGACCTCTCATGATAACAGAAGGGAGAGGAGAAGATGAAGAAAAGGAAGAAGAAGAGCCCCAACGAAAGAAAGGTAAGGTGACTATCACCAAACCTACAAAGCAAACCGCTGCTGATTCTCTTTCAATTCGCTCTTACTTCACTATTACTTCACTTCATTCTTTCTTCTTTTTGCAAATGGCACAATACATTACATATATACCATTCCAATATTTACAGCAATAAGGTCGGCCAAACACAAGTGGACAAAACATTACTGAGTCGGCCAGATAGTAGAAAACTTAGGTTCCTCAAACTCACTCGGTGACCTTCTGACACTCGGCATCCACTATATTACACGACATCGTCATGCACTTGGTAGAGGTAGGGGCTCGGTCCATACTAATCACTCTGAGTAGCTTGAAACTTGGTAACCACTGGTGACTCGGTAAACATTGTGTCACTCAGTAGAAATTAACTCCTTCGATTCACTTGGTAAGCACTGAATACTTCTTTTACCTTTCTGTCTTGGTAACTACTGAAACCTTCATTTACCTTCCTGACTCGGTAAATACTAAATCCTTCATTTACCTTTCTGACTCGGTAAACATTAAAACCTTCGTTTACCTTTCTGACTCGGTAAACACTAAAACCTTTGTTTACCTTTCTGACTCGGTAAACACTAAAACCTTTGTTTACCTTTCTGACTCGGTAAACACTGCTGAACATACTTGGTAACCAACGAATGCTCGGTATGAACTGTAAATTGAGTGATGAACTCAGTAAGCATTCAGAATCAAATAAGTGTTGTAACTAATGACAAATGTATCATTATTCCAACTATATATATATATATATATATATATATATATATATATATATATATATATATATATATATATATATATATATATATATATATATAGGTCAATAATATGATATTTTATTAAAATATAGAAATTTACAATACATAGAAAGATAACTTATACAACCATTTGACATAAGGCCTATAAAAACTAACTGAACCCTTCTATTACATATAATCATTACAAAGCATGAGGTCCCAAAACCAAACACCAACAACCATCCAGATTCTACATCATTAAACAACTAGGTTTTCCAGGTTGCATCCATGAACTTGTCCATCAACCCACCTTCGAGCTACTACATTGCTGCCATCCTTCCTGACTTCACCATTTCCATGACCCATTAATCTTAACTTCTCTCACACACTTCTATTTATACACTTTGATCCCTTTGAAATGAAACCTAATTTTTTGTGAACATCCAAAAAACCAATGTTTCAAAAAGAACCACCATCGACATCTTCCCTTTTTCCTTTCCGTTAGCACCAATATGTCCATCATCGTCCTTCCCAAAAAAACATGTTTCTTTTAAACTTCCTTCACAATATTATCAATCATAATCCTTCACCCTTCTAGATGCTGAATCCTTACAAAAAACACCATTTTCTTCTACACAAAAAACTATAAACCATAATTCATTTATGTGGGAAAACTACCCACACCACTAGCCTTCTTCGATGTGGGATAGCAAATCATTGCCTTTGCGGATGAGACACCATAAAACCTACTAACCAATGCCCTTTATTTTCTTCAAAATGTTGAATTTCTTCCTTTAACTGCTCCCAAGCTTCTGTAATTTCCTCCCTATAGGCCATGTGGTTTATTCTCTTTGGTCACCATAGAAAGGAAAACCTCCCCACTTCATTCCATTCTTCCTCATTTACAAATCACTCACTATAATTGAAGCCACAACCTAGGAAGGCCCACTCCAGAGTTGAATTGATTCCCACTATCAAATCCTTAGGGAATAAAGCCTCTACCACCCATTGAATCATTGGTCTATTCTCACTCAATTCTAGCCCCAACACCATCACCATTGCAACCACATCTGCCTACACTTTCTAATGATGAATCACCTCTTAAAAAAAGCAACCCAAAGACTGTTGGACAACTCTAATTACCCCATCCATCAGGCATAATATGAAAAGCTTTAATCACTTCTCTATAAGACCAAAGAAGAATTTTTTGCTATCAATGCATTTTGAATGTAAACATTAGCTCCATGGCTACAAACCATCTTTCACCACCTTCCTCAATGACAAAAACACTTGTAGATTTGAGCTATAAAGACCCAATGTAATTACTGCCTGATAGTCCTTACCTTCTACATCAACTACACACACTCTAAGCTGTCATTTCTAAATTTCCCTCATTTGAAATACAACCCCTTTGTCCTTTAAATGATTTCCCATGCCATCATTTTCCCCCCTTTTAAAAATTAAAGGCTACCCCCAACTTTATTAGAAAAATTACTTCTCCCCACCCAACATAATAAATAATCAAAAAAGGCATCAAAAAGAGTAAACATTAAATAACAAAGCAACCACACCAATGGTCACAAAATTCAAATTGACCTTCGCCAACTTCTTCAAAGTTTATAATCCATTTTACAATGCATCCACCTCTCCATTCCCTTCTCTATAAATATGGCTATCTTTGAAATCTAAAAAGCTTTCCAATTCTCTTTTTATAGCCACAATGTAGTTCTCTAAATGACATGCCTGAATTTTGTTTGATTGGATGGCCTCAACTAACATTAAGGAATCTCCTTCTAAATGAAGCCTTTGCACCCCCAACTCCTTTGTAGAATTAATTGCCATCAAAGCTGCCTTCATCTCTGCCATGTTATTGGATCCATCCATTTATCTTATTCCTACAAAGGCTAGAGTCTCCCATACCTTATTTCTAATGATAATTTCAACCCTAGAAGGATTAGTGTTACCCCTTGTAGCCCCATAATTTTTCCCTTAATTCACCCATCATTTAGAGCACACCAATCGATTGATTTCCTTAAAATAACATTTGATTTATCTAGCTTCTTGCACCCTAGACTTCTAATTTTTATGCTCGACCAAATCTGTCGTATACCCCCATCATAATTATAATGATAATTATTATAAAAGGGCATGTCCTTGAGGAGACATATCTATTCATAACTCATTCTCCATATAAATATAATTGATTTCTGCAATTGAAAAACACATACCTTAATAGGTAGTGCTATCACATCTGCAAGTAATCTTGATAAATTCAACATTAACCACATTACTTTTACAAACACTAGGCTTTCCAACATGGATACTCAAAATTAAATTTAAAAAATTACATGATTCACTCAAACATAATTTTCAAAAATAGAAATACAATTACAATTAGGTTGCATCCCTCCTTAGGGCCAACCTTGGCTTCACAAGGATATCACAATAAGTCACCTAGAAAAAGGTTCTCCATATGTCCATGGTTATACTACCTACAAATTCATGCAAAATATTAGTAGTCTGATATGAGGTATATATCTATAAAATCAAAGTACATAGAAACATAAGTATTAAACTCATAAATCCCAATATCTATGATAAAATAATTGATATGGGTAAGTGCACCAAGTTGTGGTGCCAAAAGGGGGGTATAAGTGGACACCTTTTTCCTGAAATCACCAATTTTTGGACTTCAACAAGAATTTGAAGATAGTTACGCTCAAAATTTTAAGATATGACAAACACAAAAGTCATAGTCCTCTAAATCTAGTTTCTAAACTACTAATTTTTTTCCAAAATGGTTTAGTTTTAGGTCCTCAAAAAAGGGGGCTACAAAAAGTGGTACTGTTTATTCCAAAAAAACATAACATAGTACAAAGTGTGGCCCCCCTAAAATTTTGACTTTTTTTTTGAAAATCTTTAATCGCTTCAGTCAAAAGTTACCTAACACTATGTAATTTATCCCAAATTTTTTGGGTAATTTTATAATGTGTATTTTTTTTAAATGAATTTTTAATCAGAAACATCCCAAAAACATGAAATATCTGTGTGCTCCCCCTAGAAATGATTGAAAACTAATCTAAAATCAAAACTTCTTTTTTTCAAAGTGTGCAGAATGGAGTCTAGTTTCTAAAAAACTAAGTTTTTGCAAAATTTGATGAATGAGCTAAAATCTACAACCCAATTAGTACATGTTGGTTTTTGAAAAAAAATGGACATACATTCAAAATAAATTATAGGTGAAAGGCTTGAAATAGTTCAAATAAAAAACAAATTATATGGTTGTGTAGCTAACACAGAGACCTGCAATGTCATGTAACCTGATTTTATCGATGCTCAACCACGAGGAAACTAGAAGGAGAGCACACAAGAAAAATCAATCATTTTTTGTATGTTTGTAGCAAAACACGTCTCAGACCAATTTATAGACTCCAAAGCTTTAGGTTGGATCTCCAAGGCAAAGCCAAACATTAGGCTTGGTAGAATGTAAAGCTTTAAATAGCACATGCACCCTATAGTGCATGTGCGCTATAGCGCGCACGTGCTATTTAAAGCCTTTTAAATTTACTTTTAAATAGCACGTACGCACTTTGTAATTTTTTTTTGAAAAGTGCGCACGCGCTTTAATGCATATGCACTATAGCGCGTACACGCTATGGCTTGGAACACCCAAGCCATAGTGCATGCTCACTATAGTGCATACGCACTATAACACGTACGCACTTTGCAAAACTAGAATGAGAAAAAAAGGTGTCATCTTTTTGGCACCACAACTTGGTGCACTTACCCTATGTAAACTCATATCTATAACATCTCAAGATGAATTCACATAACTTAACAACATATATCTCACATGCATCCATTGGATACAATTGATTAATTGTGTGTTGTCTTTGATGCTACACAAATGTCATATTAGTTGATAGTCTATGCCGAGCTCACTTGGTTATTGAAGATAGTTTTCCTAGTCTACCAAGCATTCCTAAATTTACTCTATACAGAAGGCAGTATCTACCGAGCTCACTCGAGCGTCAAAGGAAGTTATTCAAGAAAGAGTATTAACCAAGCTCACTCGGTTAATGAAAGGAAAGTTGAACATAGTTAGTATTAACAAAGTTCACTCAATTACCAAAGGGATTTTGTAAGTTTGCAGTGTTAACCAAGCTTCTATTGGTTAACACAGGTAATCGCTTCAGAATTAGTTTCTACCAAGTTGGGTTGGCAACCAAAGGATTTTCTTATTTTGGCATGTAAAGCTTAATTATTTTACCTATTGATTCTAACCAAATATGGTAATGAATATTGGTTATTCTAATTTGTATTTGAGCCTACTTGACAATCTAAAAGGTATAAGTAAAAAGTCAAGTTGTGATTTCAATGTATGTGATATGCAAGTTGAATAAGTTGAAAGAGATAAACAGAAAGGAAGTGAACTTGAAGGATAATCAGGTATCCTTGTGGAGCAGAAAAGTGTTATTTGATCAGGAAGGATCAAGTATGAATCATAACAAAGATCTGTAATCAGAAATTCAATTGCATCACAATTAGGTCATTTCGTTGTTACTCTCTAACCATTATAGCAGTGATCTAAAATCTCTTAACAAAGTTGCTTTAACAACCATTTGTAAATCCTCTAACAAGGTGAAAATTCCATTGAATTTTTTCAAGACCTCTTACAAGATCACTCCTAACAGGGTGATTAAATCCTTTAACAAGGTCACACCTAATAGTGTGTTTTGTAACCTTTAATAGGGTTGGCTCCTAAAGAGCTCACTTCATAAGAGTGAAAAAAAGTAACTAGTTGCATTTGGTGGTTTTTCCCAATTTGGGTTTCCACGTTAAATATTGGTGTCTTTTGTGTTCATGTTATTTCTTTTATGCTTAAAACTAAACTACTAATAACATCTTAAGATCTGCTAAATAATTCACACTCTGCATTTACCGAGTTACAACAATTTTTGTATGCTTACTGAGTATTAGTAGTAATTAGTTTTATCAGTCTAGAATTTATTTGACATCTAAGGGATTTATGATTTATTTTAGTAGTAATTGATTCACCCCTCCCCCTCTCAGTTACTCCTCTTATATTTCCAACAATTGGTATTAGAGCTTTTGGTGCTTGTAGAGAAGGTTTCAAGGACCTAAGCTAAAGATTAGTATGTCTTACAAAAGAGAGATTCCAAAGCTGAGCAGAGACAACTTTGCAGCATGACAATGACTTATGAGGCTTCATCTAGCTACCATCAGTGAATCAAGATGCAAATACCTTGATGAAGAATATAAAACACTCGTTGGAACATTATCAATTGAAGATATTGTTGAGAAGAAGAACCATAATATCATAATGATTGATATTGCATCTACTCTTAGTTATGCTGAATTTGATGAGGTCAAAGAATGTAAAATTACTTTTAATATTTGGAACAAACTGAAAGAAATCTATGGAGGAGATGACAATGTAAGAAGAGCCAAAGTAGAAAGTCTTAACAGAAAATTTGATCAAATGAGAATGAGAGAAGATGAAAAGATTGCAAAATATGTGGAAAGAATTAAAGCCAGTGTTATTGCAATTAGAGAATATGGAGGAGAAATCAAAGAAGAAACTATTGTAATTAAAATACTCAAAACTTTGGTTTCCATCTATGCAATCAGAGTATCTACTATTCAAGAAAATTGTTGTTATCTAAATAATAAGATAGGCTTAGATGCCCTAGTAGGAAGATTGACAGCTTTTGAACTAGACAACTTTGACAACTATGTTCCTGCTAATATTGAGTCTGCATTTGAAGCTAAACTCTCACGTAAAGAAAAAGGCAAGAAAATAAAAGATAATTGATCAAAAATTAAGGAAGAAACTGAAGAAAGTTCTGATAGTGATTTTGAAATTGTTGATGCTCTAGTTGCAAAGAAATATTCTAGGAGCACAGGAAAGTACAAAGGTAAGAAGGAATTCAAAGGTCACAAATCCTACAAAGACAAAGCTAAGAAAACTTGTTTATGGATAAAGATTCTAATAACAGTGAAGATGCAATAGTGTATATTGCTATAAAAGATGAATCTAATGATGAAGGAGATAAGATGGCACCTGTCTCTCATGTTAGCAAAAATGACACATGGATCATAGATAGTGGATGTTCTCACTATATGACTAGAGATAAAACTAAGTTTGAACATTTTGAACACTATGATGGAGGTAGTGTAAGGTTTGGAAACAATGAACCTTGTTGCATAAAAGGAAAAGGCCATATCTCATTAACCAATGAACTTGTATGTGACAATTCCTATTGGGTTGAAGGACTAAAACATAATTTACTGAGTGTGGCACAACTGAACAACATTGGATTCAAGGTAGAATTCATGAATGGCAAGGTAAGATTACTAGATAACCAAGGAAATTTGATTGGATTAGGTAGGAAAACAAAAGGTAACCTATTTTTTCTTGATCTTGGTGATTCTTCATGCTTTATTGCTCAAGTAGAAGAAAGCTGGCTATGGCATATATGACTATGTCATGTAAACTTTGATAATATGTCAAGATAAGCAAACTCATAAGAGTAAGAGGTCTTCCTAGTTTGAAGAAACCTGATGTTGGATTATGCAAAAATTGCCAAATTGGTAAAATGGGAAAGATTGGTTTTAAGAGAAAAAATTATCAGTCAGAAGATGTCTTGGAAATTGTGCATACTGATTTATGTGGACCCATTGGAATAGAAACTTATAGTGGAGAAAATTTTTTCATTCTTTTTTTTGATGATTATTCTAGAATGATGACTGTTATGTGTCTCGAAGAAAAATCAGAAGCTTTTGAAAAATTCAAGTGGTATCTAGCTAGATTAGAAAAAAAAACTAGGAAAAGATTGAAATGCTTAAGATCAGATGGAGGTGGTGAATTCATCTCAAATGAATTCAAAAATTTCCACATTGAAAGAGGAATCAAAAGACAAGTATCAACCCTCGATAATCTTGAGTAGAATGGAATAACTAAAAGAAGAAACAAGTCCATCATGGATTGTGCAAGAACACTAATAATTGAGAAGAATGTTGCTATCAAATACTGGAAGGAAGCTATCAACACTACAGTTCATACTTTGAACTGAGTTCAGTTGAAGGACTCAAACAAAACTCTCTATGAACTATGGTATGACTACAAAGCCAATGTAAGTTGAAAGAATCTAGAAAAGGTAAATTTGATGTAAAAGATGATGAAGGTATATTTCTAGGATATTCCTACATAAGTAAAGCATACAAATGTCTAAATTTGTCCACTCACAAAATCATAGAAAGTGTACATGTGAGAATTGATGAGTTTGCAAAAAAGACTGAAGAAGAAAGAAAAAAGGAGCCAGAAGATTATAGAAGATTTGTCTATTATGAACTAGATACATTGCCAAACACATTTGACAAAAAAGAGACTTCATTTCTCGAGTTCTCCAAGTCTCCAATAGTTATCAAGTTGCAGGAAGTGCAAACCAAGTCATAGGGACCCGAGTCATATTCAAAGGCTATCGAGTTAGTGCATACTGAGTCTGAAGAACCTGAGCCACAGATAGAAGGACCCAAGCCTGAAGTTGAAATTCAAAATGAAGACAACACAATTCATTGAAAAGTCAAAGAACCTGTATTGGTTAAATATTTCAGAAGGCATCATGCACCCGATTAGATTATTGGAGACAAATTAGATGGAACAATGACAAGAAACAAACTAAAAGCTACATGTTTACTTGCTAAATTTGAACCTAGAAGTGTTAAAGATGCATTGGAAAATTAAATTTGGATTGAGGCTATGAATGAAGAAAAAGAACAGATAGAAAAGAATAAAACTTATACTCTTGTACCTAGGCCCAAAGATAAAAATGTGATTGGTACAAAATGGGTATTCAAAATAAGCTGAATGAAGATGGAAAAGTATCAAGAAACAAGGCAAGATTGGTATGTAAAGGCTATTCTCAAGAAGAAGGTATTAATTATGGTGAAAATTTTTCCCCTATTGCAAGATTAGAAGGTGTTAGGACTTAATTGGGTTATGCAGCTTACAAAGGATTCAAAGTATATCAGATGGATGTCAAATCTGTATTCTTGAGTGAAATTTTTGATGAGGAAGTCTACATTGAATATCCATAAGGTTTTGTTGATCCAGACAAAAGAGACATGATCTACAAATTACACAAAGCCCTATATGGTCTAAAACAAGCTCCTAGAGCCTGATATGAAAGATTACATAACTATTTCATACAGATTGGTTTTTAAAGAACAAATGATAACAATAGTTTGTACATCAAGGAAGGACCAGATAAGAAGATTGCATTGGTAGAAATATTTGTGGATGATACTCTATTTACAGGAAATGATGACTTATGCAAAGCATTCTTATAACAAATGAATAAAGAATTTGAAATGTCCATGTTTGGTGAAATAAAATTCTTTGTTGGATTGCAAATACAATAGAATAGAAATGGTATCTATATCACTCAATCTAAGTATATCAAAGAGATACTTAAGAAATTTGGAATGGAAGATTCAAAACTAGTTGGAACCCCCATGTGTACTAGACTTAAGCTTACCAAAGATGATGACTCCAAAGAAGTAGATCAGATCTTATATAGATCAATGATTGGAAAATTACAGTATATAGTACATACAATGCCTGATATTGCCTTAGCAATTGGGATGGTGGCAAAATTCTCAAAAAAACCCAAAGAAAATTACATGATGGTAACAAAAAGAATCTTGAGATATCTGAAAGGTACTGAAGACTATGGCTTATGGTACAAACTTGGAGGCAACCTTGATCGAAAAGTATTTACTGATGCTGATTGGGTAGAAAATCTTGATGAGAAAAAAAGAACTACTGGTGCAACATTCTTTCTTAGTAAAAGGCTAATATCTTGGACAAGCAAGAAGCAAAACTACACATCTCAATCCACAGCAGAAGCAAAATATTTAGCAACAACAGTGAATTGCTCTAACATTGTTTGGTTCAACAATTGTAGGAAGGAATGAAGGTTGAAATCAAAGAGCCAATAGTCATGTATTGTTATAACACCAGTGCAATCAACATATCAAAGAATCCAGTGATGCATTCCAAAACAAAGCACATTGCTATAAAATATCACTTTGTAAGAGAATTAGTACAGGACAAAGAAATCAGATTGGAACATGTGCATACAAAAGAAAAAATTGCAGAGATATTCACAAAGCCATTACCTAAGGATGCATTTTTGTATCTAAGAGGTAAGCTAGGGGTCATTCCCCTTTCTGAAGCTCACTAAATAAAGTTTAGTGATGCATCAATAGGAACTAAGTTGAAGATCAATTAGTTAATGTAGTATTGACAAGGACATATTGCAGATGAATCTATACTCAAGGTACATTGACACTAATCAGAATTGTCTTTGGCATGTATTGTCAAAGAGGGAGAAGTTAAGTAGTTCATTCATAGAGGGAGAATACTATAGGAAAAGTTTTCTGTGTAAAATCAAAGAGGGAGAAACTTTTTGACAAAGGGAGTCTTGTTCTCAAAATTTCATTGTGTTATGACATGTTGTGTTTCCACCAATGCCAAAGAGGAAGATTGTTGGATACAACTGATTAATTGTGTGTTGTCATTGATGTTACACAAGTTTCATATCAGTTGATAGTCTATGCCAAGCTCACTTGGTCAGTGAAGACAATTTTCCTAGTCTACCAAGCGTTCCTAAATTTACTTTGTATAGAAGGCAATATCTACCGAGCTCACTTGGGCATTGAAGGAAGTTATGCAGAAAAGAGTGTTAATTGAGCTCACTTAGTTAACGAAGGGAAATTTGACCAGAGTTGGTATTAATCAAGTTCATTCGGTTACCAAAGGGATTTTGTAAGTTTGTAGTTTTAACCAAGCTTCTGTTGGTTAACACAGGTAATCGCTTCAGAATAAGTTTTTACTGAGCTGGGTCGGCTACCAAAGGATTTTCTTATTTTGGCATGTAAAGCTTAATTATTTTACCTATTGATTTCAGCCAACTATGGTAATGAATATTGGTTATTCTAATTTGTATTTGAGCTGAATTGATAATCTAAAAGGTATAAGTAAAAGGTCAAGTTGTGATTTCAATGTATGTGATATGCAAGTTGAATAAGTTGAAACAAATAGAGAGAAAGGAAGCAAACTTGAAGGATAAGTAGGTATCCTTGTGGAGCAAAAAAGTGTTATTCAATTAGGAAGGATCAAGTATGAATCAAAACAAAGATTTGTAATCAGAAATTCAGTTGCATCATCAGGTCATTTCGTTGTTACTCTCTAACCATTGTAGCAGTGATTTAAAATCTCTTAATAGAGTTGGTTTAACAGGCATTTTTAAATTCTCTAACAAGGTGACAATTCCATTGAATTGTTTCAAGACCTCTCCTAACATGGTGATTAAATCCTTTAATAGGGTCACACCTAACAGTGTGTTTTGTAACCTTTAACATGGTTGGCTCCTAACATGGCTCACTTCAGAAGAGTGAAAAATAGTAACTAGTTGCATTTGGTGGTTTTTCCCAAATTGGATTTCCACGTTAAATCCTGGTGTCTTTTATGTTCATGTTATTTTTTTAATGCTTGCAAGTAAACTATTGATAACCTCTTAAGATCTGCTAAATAATTCACACTCTGCATTTATCAAGTTACAACAATTTTTGTATGCTTACCAAGTATCAATAGTAATTAGTTTTGTCAGTCTAGATTTTATTTGACATCTAAGGGATCTAGGATTTATTTTAATAGTAACTGATTCACCCCTCCCCTCTCAGTTACTCCTCTTATATTCCTAATAGCATCAATATTCACTAATCTATATTGTAGAACATAATACATCATGAAGTAGAACACAATAACATAGGGTACATCACCATTAAATTCAATTCACTTAGATAATCAGGTCATTTGCATAACTATGTCAATGCTAATTTGCTACTTAGTCATCAGATAAAGTATTACATCTAATATTGTTAGTGTAGTCTAAATAATAATACACATTTGCATAGTTCATTAATTCATGATTCAATTCCATGTAAACATAATTCACTATAAAATCCTCAACTCAATTTCTTCCAATATCTTAATTATCCATATCTGTTAGTCATAGGAACATAGGGTAAATCAAACACATAAACATCTAGTTCCTATTTCTACATAGTCTATCAAATTTCATCATTGTATATAAATTTGTCATCTTACAATGTAATATACCCATTAAACTACCAATACAATAATTCACTTTCAACACCTACTATAAGTTACCATATAAGCACTTTGTCGTCATACAAATTCTGCATACAATTTACAATAATTCTCAAGAAGGTAAATATTGATTATACTAACCCTAATAACCAATTGAATCGATGATCCCTAAGTAATCATGGAATATCTTGATAATATTACATAGGTTAATGTAATAACCACATCAAGCCCTCAACAAATAGATTCTAAATTTATAATATACCAACCTAATATATCCAGGTGGAAATCATGAAATTAGGTGATAAGCTATATGGAAACCTCAAATAGATTCTCATAATATATCAATTGATGAAGGGAATGTCCTATAAATAATCCTAGAAGTCCTCTAAGTGAAGCACCCCTATACTAAGTGCACTTACACCAATCCTGCACCTGGAGAAACAATAAGATACACAACAATATTCTCTAGAAAAGCCATCACTCATCTCTCATATGAAATATGACATCCCACATCATTAACCATATAATCCTATAACAATCATAAAATTAGGATTTTATTTAGTGCATGACAGGAAGGGTATCACAATAGATTACAAGATTATCTTATGTGCAAAGTGGCACCCCTCTTTCTCACCCCTAGTTTGATGATGATACAACCTTATTTGAAATTTATTCTATGCATGATGCTAGGTATTTTGTGTAAAATATACAAAATTATGAGAAGGCTTTTAGACAATGTGTAAACATAAAAAAATTAAAAAAATTATTCAATAAAAGTATTAAAGTCTAAAAGGCAAGTGAAATCCTCAATATCAATGCAAAGTTCATTCCACTACAAATATTTAGGTGCTCCTCTCTTGGTCAGGTAAGCAAGAACCTCCTTATGGATTAGTTTTGAAGCTAATATTCTAGAAAAGTTATCGTTGTAGAATGTAAAATGACCTAATTTGGTTAGCCAACTAATTAAATTTGACTAATAATTTTTGCCATTCCTATTTTATATTTTTTTGCACTCACAATTCCTAATGGTTTTAATCATTCAACTATTTCAAATTGTATAAATATCTATGAAAAACATTGGGGAGAGGAAAATTTCATTTAGAAAAATGAGGATTACTTCAAAATATGAAATTAAATGGAAATGTTAGTTTGATGGATATCTTGCATCAAAATTTTGATAGTAGGAGCTAAATGGGACTATAATTTTTTAATAAAAGAATAGTTATTGTGATGTCCAATTTTATGGATGAAATATTCATGAGAGGATCTTTTGTTAACACTATTTAACAAATAAGAGGTTCCTTTAGGCTTGACTATTTAGAAGCTCATAGTGAATCCAAAAGATATTATAGGAATTGAGGTATTTTAGAATTAATGTAATAGCCTATAAACTACTTAGGTGGGTTACCCACCTTGAATAAGTCTAACTCCCAAAAGATATCTAGAATTTTGGTAAATACCCTACAAATTAAGGTAAAGGATTATTGGGAAGACTCAATTAAACTTTGGAATTGATAGTGTTCATAGATGAATTTTATAAACTATGATATTTTAGAGAGACTAAAATAATTGTCAATTTAGATGAAATAAATATTACACTATTATGTTGAGAGAGGGATTATAGTTTATATTAGTTGGAAAATGAGAAGGGAGTATACAAAGTCAATTTAGAATATAAAATACTTAGAAGGGTTAAAAAAATTAATAAGAGGATCTTGTTGTCATTCAGGATTGTACCAAAAGTTAGATGTAGTATCAAGCTATCTTGTTGGAACATGGAAATACTCTCAAGTTGTGTGTAAACCTACAATGATATCAAATATCCATTTAAGGGGCAACTTTCCTTGATAAGTCACTTAAAACTAAAATTAGATGGGAAAAAGGATAAAAGGATATGCTTGTAAAACTAAAAACTTTAAACTAATGGGGTGATACACAAATAATTCAACATACTTGTAACCAAAAATTCATAGTATCATTCAAAAAAATTACCACAAATCTGCAAACCAATTGGACAACCATGCAATAATAACTCTATGAAAAGTTTTGGTATTATGGTATTTGAACAGGAAAACACTTTTGTTTTCGCAAATTCAAAATCAAAATGTGAAACATAATCACAAATCTGTGCTATGGGATATCTAATCTACATACAGAATTCATAAGGAAGTCACTTGAACAAAGGTTTAGAACACAATACTTAATCAAAATTTCACAAAAAAATGTTAAGCACAGAAGATAAATTGAGAAGGAATCAAATCTTTGTATATGAATAATTAGGAAATCTACTACAATTTACATGCCCAAATAGTCAAGCATGATTTGTGAGGTATCAAAATCATGACCAAAAGTCAAGACCCTCAACAATGAGGTGAAAAATCAATATATAGGCCTACAAACTCTTAGGGTTGGATATACAATTAAAAATGAAGAGAAAAGGGGTCATAATACCAAGAACATGTAATTGACTACCTTAGAACTCCCTTAGACCCAAGTAGAGCTGAAGCAAAGTCTTGAACTAATGTAAAATTGATCACAATTGCCTCAAAAATTGAGAAAACATGCAAAAGCATGATGAGATCATATGTAGGAAGAAACCCTTCCAAATAAGGAACTCAATCATCAATAACTTAACTACTTTGACGACCCTCTCAATTGATCTACAACCCAAAATAGGCCTCAAAATTCCTAATATTTGCTCAACAACTAAGAAATCGAATAGCCACTAGATATGATAGAAAATGAAATCCATCCCAAAGTAATTTGCATGTGTGCATGAGAAAAATAAATGCTCTCCAATCTCATAAAAATCCACTCAAAAATATGAAAATCCACTAAAACATGCACACTATCATGTAATAAGTATATCCTCTCCTATGCAAAATCAACCTCTATCTTCATTTGGCAAGGAAGCCATAAAAAGACTCAACGTCTAAAAGTGAAAATCTCCAATATTTGCATGAAAAAAATTTAACAAATAATTGCTTATAGAAATGAAAATCAAATATTATCATTTACAATATAAGCCTTCATGCAAATCTTAAAACAATCACAAATAGTATTTTATTTTATTTTCTATTCTTGTTTTTATTCTATTTATAACATATAATATACTTAGTATGTATCAAATAATATAACATTTAGTTTCTATAGATACTAAATGTAATTGAATTTATAAATTATAAAAAAAATAATGTTATATTTATAATTAATTTAAATATACAAAATATTATTTATAGAAAAGCTATAAAATATATTTAATTCAATTATAAATAACCATATACCTATCGCAACCCTTAATTTTAAAGTTTATATATATTCAAAATGATAGACACAACCCCAAAACCTTTGAACTCCATTTGGTACAAATTTTCAAATCCAAGTTGTAAAATTAGGGTTACAATCCTAATGCATCTTTACACATGGCTATGAGAATATTCTAGAAGGAAAACTTATGGGCGACACAGGGTGAATGAGGATTCTAGCCTTAGAGACTTTGCATATTTATTATTTTTCTTTCTCTTGGTAAGGACCTTTCTTTTTTGCTTCTATGTTTGAACAATATCTTTGTTATTTGACTATGATTTTTGGTTCTATGAATCTCTGATAACCATAATATGTTGCCTCTTTGTTTAGTTATTTTACATTTTGTTTTGTACTGGATACCTCTTTTTTGTAAACAAGGCTTGAGCTGGGCTAGAACATATTATTGATGGCTATGACTTATGTTATATTGTTGTCATATAAAATGGTTATGGTCTATTATTAAAATATTGGAGCCTTTTGCTTCTTATTAAAATACTACTGCCATATAAAATAATGTAAGTGCTGTGAACCCTGTCACTTTCATAATGCCACTAGAGATCCTCTCTTATACTAAAGTTGGGATCACATTAACATTTTGAACTATAGGGCTGCCATTTTTTTATGCATCTATCACCATTCTCGTACTGACATTTGATCATGACATTAATTGTGTTGGAAACTATAATTGGAACAATTGTTATGTTGTCATTGATGTCAAACCTTATTGATAAGATATTTTTCTATCTAATTTGAGTGCCATATCTAGATGATTGATGAAGAGGATTTGAGAAGTTGGTCATAACAATAACACCTAGAGAAAATGTTGAGTTATGAGAGGAAACTACAATGGGCAATTGATTAATTACAATTTGACAAGATAAAGTTATTGTTTAATCATGCTACAAAGAGAGAAGACAATTGTACTGAAGCCTTGAAGAAGTGATTAAAGATTGACCAAGTACATAGGCTTGACCAAGCAAAATAGCATAATATTAAGGAACTTGAAGTGTATGCTGAGTGATGCTAGTGTTGATCAAGCCTCAATATGTGGTGAGTAGAAGTAATGTTGACTGAGCATCACTATTGACCAAGTGTCGGTGCTGAACATAGTTTTGGTAGTGATCAAGTAATCTTGTGATGATTGAGTGTCAGAATACAAAGTTGGCCGCGAGATGACATTTTAACAATTTATGAGAAAATCATGATTTCTAGCTGACACAATTGATTTCTTGGAATATGTAAAGCATCTTGAAGATAAGGATGGATGACCTGGAACATTTAAATTGAGAGAAATCATGTTTGTACATTTCTATGTAAGGATTGAGGGAGATGTTTGGAGAAGTTTCTAGAAGAGAAAAGAGGAGACAAAATGTTGAAAGGATTCGATGAATCTAACCTAAACCAAAGATCTACAATGGTGTTTAAGTACAAAAAGATCAAAATTACCCATTTAAGGAGGTACAAAGGCTAATCTAAAAGGTTGTTGAGGTTAGAAGAGTTGGTGAACACCTAATATGATTAGAGCAATTATTGATGCTATTGATTAGCGAACTTAAGTAGAAGGCTAAGAAGAGTTGTGAAAATGTGAAGAGTGATTGCTTGAAGGGTTGCCAAGAAGATAAAAGATAGAGATGAAAATGAAGGCCATTCAATGGATCAACATGTGAGATAAACTGTGATCTATATTTGTATAGTGAGTTGTATTTATCAGATAAAAACCCATCATTACTTTCTAACCATTGTATCATTATTGAAATCCTTTAGTCACAATTGACCTAATTGTCATATGTAAATCCTTTAATCAAGGTGGCATTCTAATGGAATGTTCTAAAGTCCTCTAATAAGGCTACTCTTGACAGGGTGATTAAATCCTTTAATAAGGTCACATTTAACAGTGTGTTTTGTAACCTTTAACAATGTTGGTTCCTACTAGAGATCACTTCAAAAGAATGAAAATTTGGTGACATGCTATTGGTGGTTTTTTTCCAAATTAGGTTTCCGCATTAAATCCTAGTGTCAAACTTGTGTGGATATTATTTGTGATGATTTACTATTAATTTTCTACATTTTGCAAGTCTATTATTATTAGGATAGTGGACTGCTAGTTGATGTTTATAATTTTCTATAGAGGTTGAGCTAATGGATGTTCATATTTGAAGTGGTTTAAGTGTTTATTTGTTCGATTGGTACATTTGGACCTTGGATAACTGATTCATCCCCCCTTAGTTATTCTAAACATTCTAACAATTGGTATTAGAGCATTGGTTCTTATAGAGAAAAGTTTAAAGGTACTTGAAACTAAAGATCAAGATGTAAAAAAAGGAGGTTCCAAGGTTGAACGAAGAGAACTTTCCTACATGGAAAATTTTGATGAGGCTACATCTAGTAGAAATTGGAGATGGTGTAATATACTTTGTGGAAAATACATATGTGGAGATAAGAGTTCTTCCTCTGAAAACTCATTGGCTAAAAGAGAATCAAGGACACAACTAAGCTATGTTAGAGATTGCATCAACCTTAAGCTACATTGAGTTTGATGACATAAAAAACTAAAAAACTACCAAGGAAATGTAATATACACTACAAATCATCTATGGAGGAGACATAAGTGTCTTGAGGGAAAAATCAAAGAGCTTGAGAGGTAAGTTTGATGAAATGAGAATGATGGAAGGTGAGAATATAGTCCAATATTGTGGAAGAATCAAAGAAGTTGTAAATGCCATAAGAGGAGCAAATGGAAAGATTAACGACGAGACTCTAAACAAAAAGGTATTGAGAACTCTACTTCCTATTTATGATATTAGGATTTCTACAATACAAGAATTGAGATGTACTCCTAGTAATAACCTAACTTTAGAAGATGTGATTGGTAGACTTACTAATTTTGAGATGTCAAATTTTGATAACTTCACCCCTACCACTATTGAATATACTTTTAAATCACAATTATTTCTTAGTAAGAAAGGAAAAGGAACATGTGTGAAAAGTGACAGTGATGTTTCTAATGATGAACTTGATGATCTTGAAGCACTAATGGCTAGAAGACTTCCAAGAGGCAGAGGAAAATACAAAGGTAAACTTCCTATAATCTTTTTTTATGTAACAAAGTTAGTCATATTGTAGCAAGATGTCTTGATAGAGAAGACAAGGATGAAAGAATGGAAAACAAGTACAAAGGCAGAAGAGATGATAGAGACAACAAGTGAAACAAGGAATACAAAGAAAAAGGTAAGAAATCTTGTTAGATTGCTGAAGAAGAAACTGATAATGAATCTGAAAGTAATAATGAAGAAGTTGTCTATGTTTCTATAAAAGAAGATTTTGATGAAGATGATAAATCTGCATTAATTTCATATGTGAATAAAGGTGACAGATGGAGAATTGATAATGGTTGTTCAAATCACATGACTGGTTATTAAAGTAAATTTGAAAGCATGAGACCATACAAGGGTAGTTGTGTTAAGTTTGGCAATGATATACCATGTCTTGTGAAAGGTAAAGGTTCAATAAAATTGACTGATAAGATCAAGTGTGACAATGTATATTGGGTTGAAGAAATTAACTATAACTTGTTGAGTGTTTCACAGTTGAATAAATCAGGATACAAGGTTGAATTCCATCACAAGAAGGATAATATATTTGATGCTGATGGTGAACTAATTGGAAGTGGCGATCAAACAAAAGGTAACTTATTCTATCTAAATTTATTTGATGAGACATGTTCATTTGTACAATATGAAGATATATGGTTATGGCATACAAGGTTATGTCATGTAAATTTTGAAAAATTGGTAAGCATTTGTAAGATGAAAGAGTTAGATGTTTTCCAAAATTGAAGAAACTTGATAATGCTATGTGTAAACAATGTTATTTGAGAAAAATGACAAAGTCTAGTTTCAAGAGCAATACATATTCATCTAATGATATTTTGGAATTGGTTCATATTGACCTTTATGGACCTATTGGTGTTCAAAGCTATTGTGGAGACACATATTTGATTCTATTTTTTGATGACTATTCTAGGATGATGAATGTGATGTTTTTTGAAGAAAAATATGATGCTATTCAAGTGTTTAAGTGGTATTTGGCCAGAGTTGAAAAGAAAATAGGAAAGAGTCTAAAGTGCTTGAGATTTGATAGAGCTGAAGAATTTATCTCCAATGAATAAAATATATTTTGCAATGATAGAGGAATCAAAAGGTAAATCTAAGCACCGAGGATCCCTCCCCTAAATGGAATAACTAAAAGGAGGAATAGATCAATCATGGACTATGATAGAACACTAATGATGGAGAAGAATGTATCATAGGAATATTGGAGAGAAGCAATGAGTACAATAGTTTATACTTTGAATAAAGTGCAAGTAAAGAAAGGTACAAATGTTACACCTTTTGAATTGTGGTATGGATATGCACCTAATGTGATCATTTTAATTTTTTTGGAAGCAAATGTTATATACTAAAAGATAATAGAAATGGAAAACTTGATGCTAAAAGTGATGAAGGCATATTCCTAGGATATTCCACTAAGAGAAAAGCTTATATGTGTTTGAACTCTACCGCTAACAAAGTTGTGAAAAGTGCATATGTGAAAGTTGATGAATATGCCAAAAAGAATGAAGTTGAATGCAACACAAAAACCAAATATCATAGTACATTCATAGATGTGAATGAATGATCTCCATTCACTCTACCTAAGAAAGATAGCAAAGCTACAACTCAGCAAAAAAAATGAGGATGTTGAGTTACAACAATAGGTCGTTGAGCAACAAAAAAATAATGCCGAGGTACATATAGAAGATGCTGAACATCAGGAAGACAATGTCAAGCAAGTATAACCTGAACTAGAACCTTAAAAAGAGAGAAAATGAACTTGAAGTCATTTTTCAAGATGAAACTATAGAAGAAGAGAGAAGGAAAGAACATGCACTAGAAAAGTATGTGAGAAGACACCATGCACCTGAGAGAATTATTGGTAATAAAGAAGCTAGAGTTATGACAAGGAAACGACTCAAAAGTGAGACATCTTTACTTTTTGAGTTTGAGCCAAAATTAGTAAAATATGCTTTGAAGAATGAGGATAGGATTCAAGAAATAAATGAAGAAATTGAGAAAATAGAGAATAATCAAACTTGGATACTAGTACCTAGACCTAAGGAAAAAATGTTATTGGAATAAAGTGGGTATTCAAGAACAAGCTAAATGAAAAAGGTAAAGTCACAAGGAACAATGTTAGATTGGTATGAAAATGATATGCACAAGAAGAAGGAATTGACTATGAGGAAAATTTTTCCCCAGTTGCAAGATTAGGAGTTATAACACTACTTGTATATTCTATTTATAAAGAATTTAAAGTGTACCAAATGGAGGTCAAATCTGCATTTCTAAATGGAATATTGGGAGGAGAAGTTTACATTGAATATCCTAAAGGATTTGTTGACCCCAACAAGAAGAAAATGGTATGTAAACTTTATAAGGCTCTATATGGTTTGAAAAAAATCCCTAAAACATGGATTGAGAGATTGCACAGTTACTTAGTGAAGATTGAATTTGCAAGAACCAATGACAACAACATTCTATACTTAAAGATGAGTAATAAAAATGATATATTATTATCTGAAATCTTTGTTGATGATATCATATTTGGAGGAAAGGAAGCATTATGAAAATCATTTGTAGATGAGATGAAGAAGGAATTTGAAATGTCTATGTTGGGTGAGATCAAATTGTTTGTTGGTTTATGAGTATATCAAATGAAGCAAGGTATCTTCATTAATCAATCCAAATACATCAAGGAGATACTAATTTTTTTTTGAATGGAATATTTAAGGCCATTTAGTACACCTATGACTACAAGACATAGGCTATCTAAGAATGATGATTGTACTGATGTGAACTAGGCATTGTATAGATCAATAATTGGAAAACTACAATACGTTGTCCATAGTAGACCTTATATTGCATTAGAAATTGGGATTGTTGCAAGATTTTTCACAAGTCCTAAGGAGAATCATATGCTAGTAGTGAAAAGGATATTGAGACATTTGAAAGGAACATAAGTCTATGGATCATATTACAAGAAGAATGACAATTTCGAACTAAAAGTATACATTAATTTAGATTGGATAGGAAATGTTGATGAGAAAAAGAGTACATGTGGAGGAGAATTATTTCTAGGTAAGAGACTAGTTTCATAGACAAGCAAAAAAGAGGAGATGCATTTCTCAATCTATAGCTGAAGCGGAATATGTGAAAGCAACAATGAATTATTCAAACATCATATAGATCAAGTGATTGTTGAAAGGGATGAAGGAAGAGATCATTGATCCAATTGTTATCTATTGTGACAACACAAGTTCTATAAACATATCATAGAATCCTATGATGCACATAAAGGTTAAGCATTTTTCTATCAAGTCTCATTACTTGAGAGAGCTAGTTCAAGACAAATAGGTGATATTGGAGTATGTGAAAACTAAGGAGCAACTGACATTTTCACTAAAACTTTACCTAAGTATGCTCATTATTATCTAAGAGATAAATTAGGGGTGATTTCCCTAGACAAGGCTAAATAAGCTGAGATGGAGCTTTGCATCAAATGTGTTGATCAAAATATCTTACAAGTTGATGCAGAAAGTCATACTTTAGGAGTTGTCTAAAGTAGTGAAGCAAGAAGGACATAATGTTGTATCAATCATACACATATAATAGATGATGAATTCTGTACCGACATGAAGATATCTATATGGAAAAGATGTATGAGATAAACAAAATATCTTTGATATTATTGTCAAAGAGGGAGAGATTCACATACCATGTGGCAATGATCAGAGGAAGAGATTGAATGAGAAAGAGGGATTTCATAGAACTCATGCAAGGTGTTGCCAATTCAATATAGAGGAAGCTGATTTATTTCATAATCTGATATGATAGAGGGAGTTTATGTGTTGCATATTAGAGTTGCATGGATGAGAATCATAATGAATTTAAAAAAGAGAGACTGTTGGACATAGAGCTAAGAATTGTAATAAAATTAAGGATATTAATGAAGATTTGATACTAAACATAGAGGGAGATGCTTAAATTAGTACATATTTTAGATTTCATGGTAACTAGAGGTGGTTCCATCAAGGCCAAAGAGGGAGATTTTTGGAAACTAAAATTGGAACAATTTTTATTATGTTACTGATGTCAAACCTTATTGGTAAGATAGTTTTCTATTTGATTTGAGTTCCATATCTAGATGATTAATGAAGAGGATTTGAGAAGTTGGTCATAACAATAACACCTAGAGGAAAGGTTGACTTATGAGAGGAAACTACAATGGACACTTGATCAATTAGACTTTGACAATATAAAGTGATTGTTTAATTACACTACAAGTGGAGAAGATAGTTGTACTAAAGCCTTGAAGAAGTGATTAAAGATTGACCAAATACATAGGTTTGACTAAGAAAAAGAGAATATGATTAAGGAACTTGAAGTGTATGTTGAGTGATACTAGTGTCGATCGAGCCCTAGTATGTGATGAGAAAAACTAGTGTTGACTGTGCATCAAACCAAGTGTCAATATATGTACTAAACAAATAGTTGGTAGCAATCGAGTGACCCAATGATGATCAAGTGTCAGAACACAGTGTTGGTCAAGGGACAACATTTTAATAGTTTATGAGAAAATCATGGTTTTTAACCAACATAGATGATTTCTTAGAATATGTAAAGCATGTTGAAGATAAGGATGGATGACTTGGAATATTTAAATCAAGGAAACCTATGTTTTCATGTTTCTATGCAAGGATTCAAGGAGAAGTTTCTAGAAGATAAAAGAGGAGACAAAATGTTAGAAAGATTCATTGAATGTGACCTAAACCTAAGATCTACTTTGGTGTTTGAGTGGCAAAAGATCATATAAAAGGTTGTTGAGGTTAGCAGAGTTGGTGAAGACCTAATTAGGTTGGAGCAATTGTTGATGCTATTGGTTGGTGAAATGAAGCAAGAGACTGAGAAGAGTTGTGAAAAGGTGAAGAGTGATTTCTTGAAGGGTTGCCAAGCAGATCAAAGACATAGATGGCAGTGAAGGCTAGTCAGTGGATCAACATGTGAGTCAAACTATGATATGTATTTGTGAAGTGAATTGTATTTGTTAGATCCAAACCTACTGTTACTTTCTAATGATTATATCAATATTGAAATCCTTTGATCAAGGTTGACCTAACAATCATATGCAAATCCTTTAATCAAGGTGGCATTCTAATGGAATGTTCTAAAGTCCTCTAACAAGGCCACTCCTGACAAGGTGATTAAATCCTATAACAAGGTCACATTTAACAATGTGTTTTGTAACCTTTAACATGGTTGGCTCCTAATAGATCTCACTTTAGAAGAGTGAAAACATTGGCGACATGGTACCAGTAGTTTTTCCAAAATTGGGTTTCCACGTTAAATCCTAGTGTCAAACTTGTGTGGATGTTATTTGTCATGATTTATTGTTAATGTTCTACATTCTACAACACTATTATTATTAGGATAGTGGACTACTAGTTGATGTTGTTGATAATCTTCTATAGAGCCTGAGGTAATGGATGTTTAGATCTGAAGCAGTTTAAGTGTCTTCTTGTTCAATCGGTACATTTGGACCTTAGATAACTGATTATAACCCCACATTCTAACAAACTAGGATTCTTAATTTTGTTGCTATATCCATCTCTATTTGAAATTATTTTTAAATAATGAAGCTCTTTTCCTTGTCTACAAAGTGGGGTTTTATCTTGTATTGATCTTTTTATATCGTGAATGATAAATTTTTTTAATTCCTTCTTATCTATGACATGAGGGTTCTGTGATTGGAGTCATTTTTCTTTTCTTATAAAGCTCTGTATGAAAAAGGTACTAACATGGCCCACCTTTTTTTTCTTTATCATGTATGAAATCTCTTTCATATTTTGGCATAAAGGTAGTATGAACTTTTCCTATATGCAATGTCTCTTTTGTATACCTATGTTAAAATAAATAATAGTGTGCATATGTCCTTTTTTGGTGTCGTGCCATTTGACTCTTTCATTTTTTGCTTATACTGATTTATATATTGTGGCCATGGTTCTATTTCTTTGATCAAAATGTCCTTAAAGGCTTGAAATCATGTTGGATTGGTGTTGAATACTGGTGACCACTCTTCTGTCAACTTTTGACTTGATAAGAGATCTTGGCTCAAAATCTCTACTATGTTCTTTGTAGGCTTTGGTGATTTAGAATATTTGCTAATTTTTTTGATTCTATTCTTAAAAATAAACCCCAACACTCTTTTACAGATATACTTATTTTCAGATTCCTCTACGGTTTTTGCTTTGATTTAAACATGTTGGATTTTTCTCTATAGTTCAAGCACTACCTATTGCTAGATCTCTACTTTATACAAAAATTGAATATGGATTTTCTATTATTTTTGAATGCCTTAAGATTCCCTTGTAGATACACCAATACAAAGCATTTAAAGTGAATGATGTCAATAAATAATATTTAGATACCCACCAATCTTTGTTTGGGTTATCATATTTTTTAGCACATTTCCTACACAAAAATATTTAATTTCTTCTATGGGCTATGAGGTAATTCTTCTATCTTCTGGAAGCTTTCCAAAATGGATGTTGCAACTTTGTGTGAAGCTTTGTGATACTTCTTTCGCTCTTTTTCTTACAAATATGAACAAATTTGTCATTATAAATAGAGACCATGAAAGTTACTCGTGTATTTTTATCTATATCTTCTAATTGTTGAGCCAAAAATGCCTTGTTAAAGATGAATTTTTTTTTCTCTATTATTAACATTTTCTATAAGAAATATGGTCTTTTACTATTATCTTGATTTGACAATAATTGGTCTTGACATATATATGGTTGATCTTCTCTTGTGGCTTGTTGAAAACCCTTGAGCTTTATGTAAGTTTGGGAGAATCCAATCCTACATATGGTATTTGTATTGTTGTTAGCAAATTTGTTCTTGTATATTTCTCGAATCTGATTATTATAGATGTATACTTTTCTTTGAAAGCTATCCCTTGCTGCATAATGTTCTATTGGAGCTCATATAGATTATTATTTTTAGCAATCTTTAATATACTTGCATCTATAAAAAATATGAAATGATGCATTATTCTCTTCCATATGACACCTCTACTAGATAAACTTACCTTTTTGGTCTCCATATACCATTTTCTTGTTGTTATTTTTTTGGAATGGGATTTGAACTGTGCAAAATTCTTACGATTTAGAATTGTCTAATGTATACTTGAGGCATTCATTTTAAGGTTTGATACTATTAATGTTCCTTGATTGTTACCAATGTTAGAATGATTAGAATAGTTGAGAGGAGGAAGGGGGGATGAATAAGTTATCCTCAGGCCCAAATGTACCAACTTCAACTTTTACTATCTTCAAACAACTTAATCCAATTCATTAAATACCTCGATCAATATAACATATCATCAGTAACTTAACATTATTAGCTCTTTGTTCTGAATAGTAAAATAAACAACTGTAAAAAAATATATAAAGCAAAATTCACACACACAAATAACACTTTGACACTAGGATTTAACATGAATTTGGAAAAAACCACCAAGAAACATGCCACCACTTTTTCACTCTTCTAAAGTGAGCTCAATTAAGAGCCAACCCTATTAAAGGTTACAAAACACACTATTAAATGTCACCCTATTAAAGGATTTAATCACCCTATTAGGAGTGACCTTGTTAGAGGATTTTGGATTATTCCATTAGAATGCCACCTTAATTAAAGGGTTTACAAAATTATTGTTAGGGAAACCTTGATTAAAGAATTTTTACTATCACAATGGTTAGAAAGTGACAATAGGTTTGGTCTATAAAACACAACTCACCTTGCAAATTTAGATCTCCATTCACTCATTTTTCGATGACTGGCCTCCATTATCATCTCCATCATTGATCTTCTTGACACCTCTTCAAGAAATCACACTTTGACAATCTCTTCACTTCACCTCTGCTACTCTGTTCTTCATAGGTTCTCCTTAAGATAACCAATCAGCAATAAACCAACCCTAGAAAACATCTCTTATGCCTCCTTAAATGGGTAATTTGGATCTTTTACCTCTTAAACATCATTGTAGATCTTAGGGTTAGGTCAGATTCATCGAATCCTTCTATCATTTTTTTCTCCTCCTCCTTTCTTGATACTTATGGAAACTTCTTATCAAATCCTTGCCTTAGATCACATAAAAAACTCTCATCATTCATTAAATATACTAGCTCATCAATCCATATCATCCATGCATTTTGAACATCTCAAAAATTCAAGTGCATCAGCCTCAAATTTGATTCTTTCACAAACTATAACTTTTCCTATCACCCACAAATCACTAAGTTCTTCTACTCGGTCATCATTGTATAGATCAACATACATTGTTCTATCTCACTTGGTATCTACTTTCTCACTTGACCATTAGTACACTCAGTCGCTATTACAACTTGCTCAACTTCTATTTAAGTTCCTTAATCTTCTATTTTACCTCCTTCATTGATTGACCAATATTGATACTCAGTCAAGATTATAGTCTTACTCCACTTCTTTTCATTTCTCTTATACATCATCTCACTTGTCTTCTTTACTTCATATCATGATTAAACAACACATTATCTTTTCAATGACTCACTTATCAAGTGCCCATTCTAATTCCATGATACTTAACTCCTCTTCTCAAAAATATCACTAGCTCACCTTGCTATCTCCTCTTTTGAAATCATCTTCATCAATCAAATGATATGACCCTCTATATTGTTAGTAAATTTATCTCTAGTAGGTTTGACATCAATGACAACATAACAATTTTTTAATTGTAGTTTCCAACAATCTCACTCTTTGGTATTGATGGCAACGCCTCTAGTTACCAAGAAATCCAAAATATTTATTATGTCATCTCCTAAATGTGTACTATCAACTCCCTCTATTTTTTCCTCTCTTTCTTAGTCTCATTCTAGTTCTCATTCATGCAATCTCTAGATGCTCCCATTGTCATCAACTTTTTGTTTCATAACAAGTCTCTGTCTTTCATTTCAACATATACTCTTTCTCTGTAGCTTGTGTAGTAACTTGAATAGATTTGTTGGTGTAAATAATTATTCACTATTTACACTTACTTAAGTTTACTTAGGTTAATGTATTATTTTCATATTTATTTATTAGTCACCTAGGAGTATGTGCACTCTTGTGAGTTGTCATGTTGACAACACAGGAGTTTGCACCTCTTTTATGCACATGGTGTCTACAACACAGGAGTTAGCACACTAATTAAGCACATGGTGTCTACAACATCTCCACTTGAGATAAACCTTATCATTCTTATCCTCTCATCTGGAATTATGGATAAGACATGTGCTTAGTTGTCATGCTTCTCTTATCTCCTGGCTATTTCTAGAGACATTCTAGGTGCTTCCTAAGAGGCCTTTAGATATAGGCACTCCTAGTGTGTTTGGAAATACAATATAGAGAAATGTATGAGGAGATACTCTGATATATTGATCATACTCCTTTTTGGTCTACAATTGTGCTTGTGTTTGAGTTCTACGATCTTGGGTGAATCTTTCCCTAAGGAAAATTCTTACATGGTATTAGAGCTATACCAAATTCTTACAAGATTAATCTCCCTCTTTGACAATAATACCAATGACATTAACCAGCCACATTCTTCTTCATGCTACTACTCTAACTGATATAGAAATATCACTTTCATTTTTTTTTACCTCTACTCCTTATAGTCTCTTCTACTCCATGCTTTTAGTCCACCTTTTCACAATCTTTAGGAAAATCCAAAAGTGTGATCTTGTACATCAATTTGTAAGATATTGTGTGTTGGAAATATTCTTAACAAGGCTAAGTTACTGATTCACCCCTCCCCTCTCAGTAACTTAGCCTTGTTAAGAATATTTCCAACAATTGGTATCAAAGCATCGTGGTTCTTAGGAGAAAGTTTAATAGCTTGACCAAAGATCAAGGCCATAGAGATATTCAGACTTGACAAAGCTATTGATAGTGAGAAGCTAGATTTGGAAATGGTTATTTTCCAACTTAAGAAAGCAAAGGAGCAACTCTCTCAATCCCTGAAAAGAAGAAAATAACTTGCAATTCAAATGAATGATCATCTCTACATTGAAGACCTTCATTCAAGAAATCTAGATGAAGCCAATGAAGAATTCAAAGAACTCCTAGAAAAGAATGGTTCCATGAAAGAGGAAGTAAGAAAACTAAGAAGAGAATAATAAATTCAGTTTGTAAGTCTATGTGAAGTCATGGAAGAGAAAAAAAAGATAAAATAAGAGATAGAAGGAAAGAAAATAAGGAAAGAACAATGAAATCCAACACCAATCCCTTTAGTAAGAAGACTTAATTGATCAACTCTCCAATGCAAATGAAGAAATCATGAGCCCAAGATCTAAAAATAAAAGATTACAAAATGACCTAAACTTTGAAAGACAAATCAATGAAAGAATGATGAAATTCCAAGTAGACATGAATCAGTTGAGTGAGAAAAATCTCTATAGACAAAAAGGAAAAGTAGGAATTGGATATACAGTAGAAGGAGAATCATCCAAGCAAGGAGCTCAAAAGAATCAAAGACCTACTTGCAATCAATGTGGTAAGATAGGTCATACTTCAAACAAATGTTGAAGCAATGGAAAAATAAATTCAATGAAAAATGTTATAATTGTAATGAACATGGTCATAAGGCTAATGAATGCAAAGAAAAACCAAAATTTGAAGGTAAATGTCACAACTGCAAGAAGCATGGGCACAAATCATTAGAATGCAAAACTAAGGTAGTAAATCTAGCATAACAAATTGTGAAAGCTATATTTGGTTGGGACTACAACACCTAGTGTAGATGTCATTATTTTGGAGAATATGGACACATTGGAATGAATTGTGTAAAGCGTCATTTGAGAAAAAAGAGATACTACTAAAAGATGCTTCATTTGTACAAAAATTGGTCATCTTGCCAAGAACTAAATGAATACTAGTAGAATTGAAGATATAGATGGATAGGACAAGTTATTGTAAAAGGTAGAGAAGAAGTTTGAGAATAAAGTGCTAGAGCACATTGCTTAGCAAATCACAATCTATCAAGTAGAACTCTCTACCATTTTGGGTTCTCTGGAAACTTCATGTACAAATGTATCAACACTTTTTGGTAAATTGTGTGATGTTTCAAATTTTACTAAGGAAATAAAGGAAAAATTGTCCAAGATAGATGAAGACCTCAAGGAAAGTGCTCAACAGTTGCAACTTGACCTTAGTTCAACCTTGTACATTTCAATAAGATTAAATTTTTGATAGATTTATAGGTAGAATTGCTTAAGGAAGAGGCCAAAAAAAGAACTACATTAGTAGATATTGAAAACATGATTCTTCCCATCATGGATGCACTTCTAAAATATATTGCACATTGCAAAACCCTCATCCCTTACAACAACTTCTCCATAGCATACCACATGATTGAATTGTCAGAAAAAGTATAGATTGTACTACACACATGTAAGGTCTTGTAGGAAAATTGGGACAAAATGTTGGCTATAATACTCAAGGTGCATTCAAAATTTTTGTCTCATTTTGGAATTAATATGTAAATATATAGAAAAATTCTTTGGCATTATTGTCAAAAAGGGGGAGAAGATATAATAAGAAGGGGGAGAAGACATAGAAGACATAGACAAGATATGAAAATGATGAGTTATGAGGGAGAAAATGCAAAGAATTGGTACATAAGTTGTAAAGGAAATGGGGGAGATAGATGTGAGATAGATGTATGGAAAGTATGTACAATATATAGTATAGAAGTCTTACCATGTATAGAAATATATCTTAAAAAACCAATTTTGAAAAATCTCAAAAACAATATACTTTGCTGAGCTAGAATCACAAGGTGATGGATAAAGATATTCAAGAACTCTTTTTGAATTTAGTTTTGGCCAATAAGTGTTTTTGTCACTAATGCCAAAGGGGGAGATTTTTGACATATTAGTCAAGTTTGTTATTAGTGACATATACTTATTTAGTTTGTAAGTATCTACCAAGCTTATTGTATAGTTAATAGTGTTTGCCAAGGATTTTAGTTGTTGCCGAGTTCTACAGTAGCTACCAAATCCTTTAGACAAATTCTAGTGTTTACCAAGTAGTTACAACTAGTGTGAAGATCAACAATGTAAACCAAGCATCTCACTATATTTCTAGTTTACCAGTGCAAACCAAGTTGTGTAGTGGTTTCCAAGTTTGCAGTTAATGTTATGTGAGTCTAATGTTAACTGAGCCACTTAGTGTTAACCAAGTGACTCAGTTTATATTGAGCTCTAGGAGATAGTGTTTACTAAGCTATGCAGAGATAAACAAGAGATTCAGTTTATATGACAACTTTCATAGTACTCACCGAGTCACTAGTGTAGATCAAGTTCAAGACTAGTTAGAAGTGATTAGTATGGATCGAGCTTCTATTTCTATGGAGTGCATGATGCTGCCAAGTAGTGATAGTGGATGTCGAGTATCAAAACCTCACCGAGTCAGTCTTCAGAGCCCAAGTGTCTACATTTGAGCCAACTTTGTAATATTTGTGTAAACTTGTATTATGTATCATGGTCAACTTTGTAATTTGTATAATTGGATTGGTATATATGTAATGTACTGTATCACATCTAATATGTGAGTGAATGAGAAGAATGTGAATGTATGTGTGAATATATGCATGGAATCAATGTGATCATCAGAGAAAAGTAGAAAGTGCAAATTAAAAGGGCTAAAATAGCATAAGGAGAAACATAGATTCATCTATCACAGCAAGGTGATTGATATAATTAAAGGAATCTATTCAAAAAACCAAGTTGTAGATTAGAGATCAGCTACTACTTCATCCTAATAGGTGGATCAGTCAAATCCTTTAACAAGGTAGACCTAACAGTCTTTTGCAAATCTCTTTATTGATTGCATACTTCATTGTAATGTTTGTAAATCCTTTCACAAGGTGGACCTAGTAGTCCTATTGCTCCTAACAGGGTAGATCATTAGAAGTGATCAATGTAAGCCTTAATAGGCTAACTTTATGCCACAATACTAAAGCTTGTGGGTATCATCCCCACCCTAGTTTGAATTTCTATTTGGAAGGTTTCTAGGTCACCAAATCTTTGTGTCAAAGTGTTATGAATGCTTTCATGTTTTTAGTTTCTCATGCATGTAGTTAGATTAGAATATTTGTATTGGATTAAGTGTTAACTGGATTGAAGTTTTAGAAGTTACCGATTCACCCCTCCCCTCTTAGTAACTTAAGCCTTGTTAAGAATATTTCCAACAATTGTGATCATTAAAATTGATGTAATAGTGCATATCTTCTTAGCTTTCTTTAGGTAGGGGAATGACCCCTAACTTACCTCTTAGATACTCAAAAGCTTCCCTAGGTAGTACCTTTTTGAATACATTAGCTATTTATTCTTTTTTGTTCATATATTCCAATTTCACATCTTTGTCTTGTACCATCTCTCTCAAGTAATGATACTTGATCTCAATATGTTTAGTCTTTGTGTGCATCATAGAGTTCTTTGATATGTTTATAACACTTGTGTTATCATAGTACATAACATTATGTTCATTCATTTCTTCCTTCATATATTTCAACAATTGCTTGATACACACAATATTAAAACAACTGAATGCTACAAGAACATACTTAGCCTCTGCCATATATTGATAAATACAATTTTGTTTCTTTGTTGTCCATGAAATGAATCTCCTTCCTAGAAATAAAGTGCCTCCACTTGTACTCTTTATATCATCAATGTTGCCTACCTAGTCAACATCTATATAAACCTTTAACTCAAACTTATCATTTTTATTGTACCATAATCCATAGTCTTCTTTATGTGATTTTCTATAGGATTAGCAAAAAATATAGCAACATTACCAATTGCCAATGCAATGTTAGGTCTTCTATGTACACCATATTGTAATTTTCCAATCATTGACCTTTATAGTTTTTGATTCACCTTAGTAGAATCGTCATTCTTTTACAACTTATGATTCATAACCATAGGTGTTCCAACCAGTCGAGAATCTTCAATTCCAAAAGTCTTCAATATCTTTTTGACATACTTGGATTGTGTAATATAAATACCTTTATTCATCTGATAAACTTGTAAAACAACAAATAATTTTATCTCTCCAAACATTGACATCTCAAATTCCTTTTTCATTTTATTAGAAAATGACATACACATTAAATTTTTTCCTCCAAAAATGATATCATGAACAAAAATTTCAGCTAGCAATATCTTTCTTTCAGATTCACTTTTTAGGTACAGATTGCTATTGTCATTAGTTCTTACAAAACCAATTTTTACAAAATAATTGTGTAACCTTTCATACCATGCTCTAAGGGATTTGATTCAATCCATATAAATTTTTTTAACTTACATACCATGATGATCTTCTTGCTAGGATCAAAAAATTCTTTAGGTTGTTCAATGTAAACTTCTTCCTCTAAAATTCTATTTAAAAATACAAATTTGAAACCCATTTAGTACACTTTGAATCCTTTATAACCAACATATGCAATCAAAGTTCTTACTCCTTACAACCTTGCAACTGAGGAAAAAGTCTCACCATAGTCAACTCCTTCTTGTGCATATCCTTTACAAACTAGTCTTGCTTTATTCCTTGTTACTTCACCTTTCTCATTCAACTTGTTTATGAAAACCCACTTAGTTCCAATAAAATTCTTTTCCTTTGGTCTTGGTACCAATTTACATGTCTTTTTTTCTCTAATTTTCAAATCTCATCATTGATTTCTCCTACCCAATCTTCATTCTCTAGAATATCTTTAACTATTTTGGGCTCAAATTCAAATAATAAGTATGTATCATTCTTCAGTCTTTTTTGTTTCATAACTCTTGAATCTTTGTCTCCAATTCTTTGATATGGTGTATGATGTCTTCTCACATACTTTTCTAGTAGAGGTTTAGATCTTTCTTCTTTCTATGGCTCACTTGATTATGCTTGTTCTTCTTCCTTAAATATTTTTTTGTTGTAACTTAGCTTGCTTTGTCTGATGGTCGGTAATCTCTTCCTGTAACTTAGCTCTTGTAGCCTAATGCTTGATAGTCTAGTGATGCTTGACATAAATCTTCTTTTAAACCTCAACAATACCTAGCTATTGATGTTCGATAGCCACTATCTATGGTTCAGGTAAGGTGTTAGGTTAACCTTCATAAACATAGACAAAGTTCCTATAGTCTTTAGGTTCTTTTTTTCATTATTATTCATTCTTTTTTGCAAATTCATCAACTCTAACATTTGAATTTTCCACAATTTTTTTAGTGTTAGAATTCAAACACTTATAATCCTTTCTTTTAGTCAAATATCCTAGAAATATACTTCATCACTTTTTGTATCAAATTTTCATTTTCTTAAATCTTTCAATATGTAACACTTGCTTCCAAAGACTTTGAAATAATTAATATTTTCTACATAGCCATACCAATTTCAAAAGGTGTTTTTTTTGTACCTTTCTTCACCTATACTTGGTTTAGAGTGTAGATTGTAGTACTTACAACTTCTCTCTAGTACTTTTGTGAAACATTTTTCTCCATCATCAATGTTCTTGCACAATTCATGATTGATCTATTCCTTCTTTTAGCTATAGCATTATGTGATGGAGTCCTAGGTGCACTCATTTGTCTCTTGATTTATTTTTCATTACAAAATATGTTGAACTCATATGATATGAATTCACCTCCTCTATCTAATCTCAAGCACTTTAGACTCTTTCCTATTTCCTTTTAAACTCTATCCAAATACCACTTAAACATTTGAAATGCATCATATTTTTCTTTAAGAAACATTCTAGAAAAGTCATCAACAAAATGGAATTAAGCATTGTTCACCATAATAGCTTTGCACTCCAATAGGTCCACATAAATAAGTATAAACCAACTCCAAAATATCATTAGAGTAATCAGTCTTTCTCTTGAAACTAGACTTTTTCATTTTACCCATTTGACATTGTTTTCACATCACCTTATCATGTTTGCTTAATATTGGTAATCCTCTAACTCTTTTCATCTTATTAATTCTTATCAAAATATCAAAGTTCACATGACACAACCTCTTATGCCAGAACCAAATATCTTCAAATTGTGCAAATAGACAAGTATCTTTAGATAGGTCTATATAGAACAAGTTCCCTCTTGTTTTCTCCTTGCTTCCAATTATCCTTCCTTGGTTCTTGAAGTTTTTCTTTTCATCCTTGTCATCTCTGTTAGGATACCTTCCTTTTCCTCTTGGTAGCCTTTTGGCCATTAGTTCTTCAAGTTCATCAATATCATCATCAGATTCATTGTCACTTTCCACATGCCTACTCTTCTTCTTTCTCTTGGATCCATTAAGCGTTAGTTGAGCTATAAATGAATATTCAACACTAGAAGTTGAATAATTATCAAAATTTGATGGTTCAAATATAACGAATCTACCAATAAGACTATCCAAGGTCAAAATTGTTGCTAGACTTCTAGTTCCCCTTATGTAAGATTCTAGCTTGGAGTGTAGTCATTAAAAATAATTATAATTATGAGTCTAGGTTTCCCTTTAGGAGACTCTCTTCTCATCATTTATCTGAATCTTCCCTTTGTACAATATTTTAGGAATTTCCTGCTCTGCCTTCTTCATCGATGCTTCATTGTAAGAATCGTCGATGCTTCATTGTAAGAATCGAGAAAATCAAGTAGGTATTGGTCTAAGGTGACTTAAGATTGGGTGGGAGTTCCATTGAGAGTATTACTATGGTGATAAGAAAGCTAGAAATCAATTGGATCATCAAATTGTGCCTAAAAATGCCTCTTTTTAGAAAATCACATATTCAACTACTCCTCCATTAGAAGTGAAGCTCATTCAAGAAGTTTCCAACACATGAATAAAGAAGCTTCTAGAGGAAATGATATTAAAGGAATATGAATGGAAAATGATTCCCTAATTGGTCCTAGAAATTTAAGAATGACTTAATCTTGACACTATGTGAGAGTTGCACCTTTGTAACTACTCCCTTGTAGGAGGAGTAGCCTTGAACCCAATTTTATGATAGAGGGAGATGTAGTACATTTTTGGGTGATATAAGTGAAATATATGATTTTTGGGATCCTATATTATCTTTCTCAAAGAATGAAAGTTCTTGAGGTGAATTAAATCCTAAGTGGTGGACACCTTTAGAAATGAGCAATTTTAGATGCGTTGCGAAGCTGATTCTACCATTTTCTAAAAACACAGACCTAGCTCATTTTGTGATGTGTGCATGAGGAATAATTCATTCTAGAGGTTCTTGAAAGAGTCTGGAACATAAAGAGCCATATATAAGGTCCCTCAGAGCCAAAAGTGACCAAGTGTTACTTTATCATAAAATCCCCTTTGCAAGTGTAACTCCAATGAATGGAGCACCCTGTGGGAACTTTTTCAAAAATGTATACATGGATCATTTAATCAAGTATGCATATGAAAATTTTAATTCTAAGTATGTTTGAAGAGATTATGAGTAAGAAGGAACCATTTATGAGGTATCTCTAAGGTGAAAATTGGCTGGTAAAAAATTGGCCATTTTTAGTGCACCATGACACACGTAATAAAGCAAAAATTAGTTGTACATGTGCATATCAAGGATCCAAAACAAATCAAAATACAACTAATGTTAGACTTGAGTTTTAAAACTATGCAACCAAAAAACTATAATCCTTGTGCAACCTCAAAGCAACTCAACAAGGGCACCCATAAGAGGCCTTGTTGTTGTGCTCAAGAATGAGAGATATGGATGTGCTCTCTCCAAACACAACTACGATGAATCTCAAAGTGATTGAAATGAAAATGCGATATGAAATACGAATCTAAACTAAGATGAGTGTAGAATACCTTCAAGAAATGGCTATGAGTAAGCCAACCTCAAAGGATTCTAAAGATGTGAATATGGAAATGAAGTAAACTAACAATAATAAGTTATCATGAAAAATGCAAGCATAAATGTAAGAAGTCTAACATTTACCAAAGGATTAGTAATAAGCTTGAAAATCTCTAAGAAAGCTCCAACACTATACTAGCATGATAACAATGCAAATAAGGGAGATTAAGAATGCTTGAGACAAGGGCTCTATTTATAGGCTTGAGAGAGGACTTGAAGAGGTGGCACCTATGTGGCATCCACATAAGTGCCACAAGGGAGACACATGGGCTAAGGAGACAAACCATGCAAAGGTCAACATAAGCCTTTTTGGTGATTAAGATGGTTCAAGGTGTGATCACACATGTGTAAGAAACCTTGGAGAAAGGAAAGGGAGACAAATGTGTAACAATGTAAAATAATTTTTGGATAAATTAATAAAAGGGAGGCTTTCTTGGATTTTGAGTTTACATGTGAGCAACCACTTGGGGGCTAATATGTGTTTAGGAGGGTATTTAGGATAATTAAGTGGGTAGACTTATAAGGATGAGAGTGATGGGTGGTAGACTAGGTTTTAGGTGGGATTATGATTAAATCAAATAGGATTTAATTTTAATCATAGGATTATATAATTTAATAAAGTGAAAGGATTTAAATAAATTGGAATTTATTTAAAAGGGGATTTTTGGAGTACTTTGGCATTAAATAATAATAATTTTTTTGATTGGTAAATGGACAAAGCCTAGATTAATTATTATTTGTTGGAATTAATTATTATTATATGCTAAGTAGATTCAAACCCAAGACCTCCCACATGAGAGGCTCACAAGTTCCCATTGCATTGTAGGCTTTTGCCTTTGCATTAAATAAATTTAACACATTAGAGGGGATGCATTTAAATTTAATTTAAATACATCAAGGAAGTGAACCTATTTAATTAAATAAAATTAATTAAATAAAATTAATTAAATAAAATTAATTAAATAAATTTAATTAAATAAGTAGAAGAATATGAAAAATATAATTAATAAATAAATATTCAATTATAATGTCAAGGGAAATATTAAATAAATTAATATAGTGTTTAGGATAATTTTAAGTGTCTACATTTTCCCCCTCTTTGATGTGGTGTCACGATGACATTATATCAAAGAAAAGAAAATATAGGTTGCCCCAGTGAGAGGAGTGGAAAGAGTCATTCCGTAGCAGTGATAAGGGAGAAGGGTGCCTAGTAAATGGGATGAAAAGGGAATATATTTTGCCCCAATTTCTCAAGAATAGACATAGGAAAGAAAAATGCTTAAAATAAGGCCTTGCATGAGTTGTTGGTAAGATCAGAGTAAAATGGGGTGATTGAATAATGATTAATCTAAATGAATCTTAACTACATGAATGCATGGGATTCAATTGTGTTCATATGGGAGAGCACACCCTAATTTGATATTGCAAGAGGAGTTATGCATCAAATACTATAGTATCATAGATGGAAAGGTTCCTTTGCATGGACTAGACTCTTAAAACATAATGTAGATTTCATAGCTATGATGGAACAAATGATAGATACACACTAGAGAGGTCTAGGCACACCCAAAGTCTTTTTAGGGATCTTGGTGGAAAGTGTGCTAACCCATTTCCCCTAGTGAGCAATGCATAACCATAACTTGAAATTGACATAGATGTGCCAAAGTATCATGAAAATAGATCATATCACAAAATTAACCATGTAATTAGATTAACTCATTCAAATGATACCAAGATATTGAAGATCAATTCATTCTTGGGGAGGTTATCATTAACACACAAAGATAAAATCAGCAAAAGACCTTATGACCAAGTAGCCATTCAATCCACAGTTCTTGGTATGAACATTATTAGAATGGTGAATTTGTAAAGCCTATCTAGGAAGGATACATCTTGTAAGGAAAAAATTGATTGTTTGATTGAATTGTATTGAAATGTTTGTGAGTGCTCGCTGGCAATTATGTGAAAGGAACAAGGTTCTCAAATCATGTAGTCTCAGTGTGAAATTGTGTAAGTTTGTTTGCAATCACTATTTTGATAAGCTCATTTTGATGGGTTGAAGCTCAATGTCACGATATTAGATCATGAATAGAATAATTTGGATAAAATGATGGATGAAGGAAGAACTTGATTTCATGAGCTAAATGATGTTGATAAGATTGTGTTAGAAGAAAAAGATATATATGATAGAAATTGATTTGTATGAAATGATTGGAAGAAGGGAATGTTATTTAGATTAGAGGATAAATGAACTAATTGAATTGAATTGGAAGAAGTAAAAATTGATGGAAGGTGGAATAATTCAGAACTAATGACAAGGGAGAACCAAGGAATGGTAAATGAATGGAAAGGATGGGGAGAATTTTATGGATGGGATGATATAGGAATGATATGAAAGGTGAAAGAATATGGGGGACCAAAGAATAAGGTATCAAATTATGGGGGGCCAAGGACCATGGTTCAAAGGAGTTAAAATGCCCCATACCAAGGATAGGAAAATGGAAGGAAATATGATGGGAAAGGATGTATGAAAATAGACAAATGGTGTATGGAGGATACTCATGGAGGATATGAAGGCATGTGTTCTTCCAAATCATGTATGAACATTTTTTTGGTGTGCCTCTAGAATTGATCATGAGCATAAGCCTGAATGTGGAATGAATAGGGGATATTGGAGGGAGGGTATGAAATAGGGATAATGATATGAAGAGTATGGATGAAATGTGGGACATGAAATGGATGGGATAACCAAGACCAAGGACATATGAAAGAAGGGTGGAAGTATGTACAAGTATGGATGGAAGATAGAGGAAAGGAAAATGCCAAGGACTATGGGATACACGATATGGATATATTGTCAAAATCAAATAGGTGAGCAAATGGTGGAATTATGTAGGATAGTGTGTGGATAATGTACAAGGGATATGTTGAGTGAGCATGGATGGATGGAAGGAATAGGATAGTCAAGAGAAAAGATGGAAAAGCATGATTGGTGGTATATGGAAATATGGAAGATATGTAAGGCAATGTGGTATGGATGGAGCTTGCCCCTAGTGTAGAGTGAAAGTGGAAGAGGAAAAGTGAACAGATGGATAAGTGAAATTGGAAGACATTGGATACATGATAGGAAAACAAAGGGAGGACTCAAACATCTAGGATACGTGGATGGTATCCCTTGATATTTCTTCTTATCTCTTTTTCTTTTCAAGAGATTTTTTACCATTTTCTCATAAATGTTAGTAGCATAGTGAAAAGAAGGATGAAGTGGATTGGTAAATGAAGGTCAAGGACTTATGAAAAATTTTAGATTAAGGGGGTGAAATGGTTGGGAGAAAGGCATGGTTGATGGATGCTAGGTTGGAAGACTTGTTAATGAGTGGATGGAGAAGGTGGAAAGATTGTCATTGACACACAAATTGAAGGGTGATGGACATGAGAAAATTTTGGAGGATATGTAGGAGAAAGTTTGAATTTTGGGATATAGGGATCCAAAATGGATGAAGGATATGATGGATTAGGATGGTGGATTTTGGAACATAAGGACCCAAAATAGAGTTGGTAAATGGATTTTTTGAGGATTTATGGATGAAAGAAGCCTTTGTATTAGCAAAATTGGATTCCATTTTGAATCTTTCTTTGAGATTCATTGCTTCATTAGGTAGCTTTGGAGTCCACATTATTTTTTCATTTTTATTTTGAGCCTTTGTGGCCTTTTAATTTTTTCTTTCCTTTGGATCACATTTTTCTTTTCTTGAACATGTTTTTTAGAGGGGACATGTTGATCCTTGGATTTTTGCATATTTTTGGCTCGATGCACTTTATCTTTGGCATCCAATTTGCTTCCATTGGCCATGGTAGGGGTGCATGAGGCTAAATGATATGGAGAGTTTATGAATGAAATTATGGATGGTGAAAATTGGAATGAATTCAAGGATGCGTGCCTTTTTTGATCTTTATTAGGAGCATGAGAGGATGAAGTGGAAGAATTGGATATTATAGATGGATGTATGTAAGGACCCAAAATGGATGGAAAGGATGAAGAGTTTGTCTTTGGAACATAAGGACCCAAAATGGATAGAAGTGATAAAGGAAGTGGATTATGGATATAAGGTCCGAAAATGGATTGGGAATATGGATGGTGGGAACATTTACACTTGGATGGAGGAATTTTAGATTTGGAAGGAGTGGAAGGTGTACCAACATCTTGATACATTATTTCTTCAATGGGATACTTATTATTTTCAATACAAGATATGAATCCATGTATATGGGGTTCATAAGTGGATTGGATAGGTGTGATAGGATCATGTGGAGGATTAGGATCATGGGGAGGATTATGAGGGATAATAGGATCTTGAAATGGATTGGGATCATGAAATAAAAATGAAGGAGTACTTTGATCTTGAATTATAAGAGCATCATGTGGTGGAATGTAAGGAATGAGTGGATGATGAGATGGAATAGAATCATAGAATGGAGTGGATGGAATGAAACCATGAAATGAAGTAATTTGATCTTGACATTGAGGAGCATTAGTGGATGGAGTGGAAGGAACATATTCATGAAGTGGAGGACCAATGGATGTTAGCTCTTGAGATGGAGGGGATAAGTAATGTGCATGGTACATGGAATATCTTTATCTTGATTAGGAAGGGGATCATGAGATGGATTGAGGGGGATAAATGGATTTTGAGGGATAAGGGGATTATGGGATGGGGAATTTCTTGGATATGGAGGAGAAGAGGAATCCATAATAGCATGCTTTGGAACAAGGTCTAGAGATGGAAATGGGTGTACGACTTTGGGTCATTGTATCACTTTATTTTTGTACTTAGACAAGGTTTCTAGCGAGATAAACCTATTACAAGGTTAGGATGATGTTGATTTTGGAGAATTAGGATTGCATGGAGATTGGGTGTTAGGTAGGGGATCAAGATGATGGTTTTGGACATTAACCTCAAAGTATGGGGAATTACATGGAGGATTTGGGTTGGATGGAATATGAGGATTATGGACTTGGAAGCATGGGGGAAGAGGACATATGTTTTGGAAGGTAGATTTTTCCTTTTGACCCCCATTTTTTAGGCTAAGGACATAACTTTTGAGTTCCTCAAATTCTTTGGCAATGCCATTTATGTTTGAGGAATTATGCAGGCTATGATTGGAATCATATGTGGATGAATGATAATGAGGTGGGTTTCCCTTGTCAAAGGTAGAAATATAAGGAATGTGATATGGATTAGGATTGGACATAAAATTTTGAGGATTGATTTGGTATGTAGGTTGAATGGGAGGTATAACTCTAGATTTCCTTTGAAGATCTTCAACCATTTGGTTAAGCCAATTTGTATCCATGGAACTTAGATGAGGAGTGGTGAAAGACTTTATGATGGATGAAATATGACCTTAGGACTAGAAGCAATTTTGGACTTTGTGGTGATTTGATTTGGATTGAATTTGATAATTGGATGAAGGTTTGAGATAACCTTGATGTAGATAAAGGTCTTATGATATTGAAAACAATTAGATGTTGGATTTGAATGATGATATCATATTCCACTTGGAGATGGAAAAATGATACCAAGGTGGAATAGGATACAAGATAGATGACTCAATGCTTGGTGATGGACAAATGATCCCAAGTGAGATAGTGTAACTCTGCCAATGTTTTCTAAGGATGAAGGTCTAGTATCACATGTTGCATAAATATTTCTTCCTAAAGATTGGATTTGATCATAATCAAGGAGAAAGATGATTGATAATTGTGATTTGAGTCAATCAAGATAGCTAGGATTAAAGTCCAAGGTTTATTAAGGTGCTCCTATGTCCAAAGTGGAAGATTTTATGAAAAAAATGAATTAGAAGAAGATTTGAATATATGAAATTAGAAAGATTGATTTTGGATGAAGATGCAAATGAATTGAATTAGGAATTTATTAGAAAGGAATTAATTTAAAAAGGGATTTGATTAAGAATCATGAGGATGAATCATTGAATGAGAGAATTGGATCTTGATGCAAATTATGAATCATGACTAGGATGAAGATTAGGGATTTGATTGAATGATTAATAAAATGAGGAAATGATTAGGACGGTTGAGATTTGGAAGATTGTGATGAAATAAATGAATATAAGAAGTGATGTGGAAAACAAGAGCTTCTTCTTGTTTTTTTTTTTGGTTTTTGAAATGTTTTTGGATTTTGAACTTTTATGATGTTTTTGGATTTTTTTGAATCATAACATGTAAAGCATACAATAAAATATATACAAGAAAAGTATAGATGGTGTGTTCCCATAAAATGGGGAGGGTTTTGAACACTCAAGAACATCAAACACATGAACAATCCTATAAGGTTTTGACTAGGATATACAAGCTCAGCTAGGGGTGTCCTCGATATATGCAAGGTACATGAGGCCCAAATCTATAGATGAAAGAAAATAATGCCACGTAGCTAGGAGGAGATGGTAACCCAAATATCCACCTTCACTTTCCAAAGGTATAAAGTTATTTGGGGCTTAGCCAAGAGTGATAGGATTTTACTTCCAAGATAGGTGTCTTTTGATTCACCTCCTGATATTTATACTCCACCAGAATGCTAGAGTTGAAGTCATCCCAAGGGGTGATGAAATCCCCATGTAGGCCTCCTAAAAAGTATAAATCAAGGCCACTTATTTCTTGTGCACTTAATATCACCCAAAGGCATGAGAGGAGTGAATACATAAGTGGTCTTGGATTTTAAAAGACACCTGTTCCTTGCCAATGGAGATTTAGGTTTTATAATGTATTCTTGAAGGCACCCATGTTTATAACATACAATGTTCTTTCCAACTTGACAACATTGTCAACATAAGAAATTAAGAGTTGGTCAACAAAAATAAATCATTCAACATCAACATAAGCAATGCAATAGCGATAGAGAAAATTTATTTATTCCATTCAAGATTGAGTATTCATTTTAAGCACCGAATCCAAATGTTCATTGCAATGTTCTTTTAACCTTCAAGCATTCAAGATTGTGTTTTAACAACATTCATCCAAATAAAAGGTTTTATTCAATTGATTATGCATTCAAGATTGGATTTTCTTTTTTTAAATTTAGCCATTCAAGAGTGTGTTTGATTTATCCAATTAAGTGCAACATGCATTCAAAGACAATTTTTTAAGCATTCAAGTTCATTCTCAAAATTTTTTAAAGGAAAACCTGCAAGAAACATGGTTAGTTATTTTTAGAATGCTCCCATCTACAATGCTGAAATAAACAACTTGATTAGTCTCAACAAAATCCCAAAAAATGAAAGTGAAGTATGTGACAATTTATTTTAACCTTTTTTTTTTAATAATATATGTAAATTAAATTAGAATAATCCATATCCTACAAAACCATTAAAATTCAATTTTCATTTTATACCTTTTTTTGATAGTTTATTTACAATTTATAGATAAAATTGCAAATGAAAAAATGTAGGTGTAGACGAAAAAATTTCAAAGATGGCATAATAGAACCAATAAAATTATACCTCATACTTACACCCACAGTCACAGATGATAGGATAAGATCACAAATGCCAAAACATGTAGACACAAGAAAAATCACACACAAAAAAACTAGGAGTTGTCGATAAATTGTAGATGCCAAAATAGTAGGTCACCAAGAAATCATAGATGATAGTCTATAGTGGAGATGCCAGTTCAAAGGTGGAGATGCTAGTTCAAAGGAAAATACAACATTCAATAGGTGGAGATGCCAGTATAAAGACAAAGAAGCCAGTTTACACGACAGAGACAACACTTTGCATGGTGGAGACACTAAACAACAAAGATGATAGTTCATCTGCCCAAATGACATTGTGTGTGAACATAAATCAAAATCCATGATTTTTTCAAAAAAATGATGATTTTAAGCTTAAAATGTGAATGTTTAGAGGGATGTGGGTTCCATTGGGCATGCCAAAATTTATGAAAGAAATCCTAACCTATCAAGAGCATGCGTAAACAACAAAATGTCAGTTGTACATGTGCATATCAAAGCTCCAAAACAAATCAAAATATAACTAATGTTAGACTTGAGTTTTAAAACTATGCAACCAAAAAACTAGAATCCACATGCAACCTCAAAGAAACTCAACAAGGGTGCCCATAAGATGCCTTGTTGGTGTGCCCAAGAATAATGGATGTGGATGTTCTCTTCTCAAACACAACTATGATGAATCCCAAAGTTATTGAAATGAAAATGAAAAATGAAATACGAATTTAAACTAAGATGAGTGTAAAATACCTTTGAGAAATGGATATGAGTAAGCCAACCTCAAAGGATTCTAAAGATTAGAATATGGAAATGAAATAAACTAACAACAATAAGCTATAATGAAATATGCAAGCATAATTGCAAGAAATCTAATATCTACCAAAGGGTTAGTAATAAGAATGAAAATCTCTAAGAAATATCTAGCACTATACTAGCATGATAACAATGCAAATGAGGGAGATTAAGAATTCTTGAGACAAGGGCTCTATTTATAAGCTTGAGAGAGGACTTGAGGAGGTTGCACCTAAGTGGCATCTAAATAGGTTCCACAAGGGAGACACATGGGCTAAGGAGACAAGCCATGAAAAGGTTGACATAAGCCTTTTTGATGATTAAGATATCTCAAGGTGTGCTCACTCATGTGCAAGCAACCTTGGAGAAAAGAAAGGGAGACAAGTGTGTAAGAGTGTAATAGGTTTTTTCGATAAATTAATAAAAGGGAGGCTTTCTTGGATTTTGAGTTTCTCACACATGTGTGAGCAACCACTTAGGGGCTAAAAGATGTTTATGAGGGTATTTAGAATAATTAAGTGGGATTAACTAGTGGATAGACTTAGAAGGATGAGAGTGATGGGTGGTAGACTAGGTTTTAGGTGGGATTAGGATTAAATCAAATAGGACTTAATTTAATCATAGGATTATAGAATTTAATAAAGTGGAGAGATTTAAATAAATTATAATTTATTTAAAAGGGGATTTATAGAGAATTATGCATTAAATAAATTTAACACATTAGAGGGGATGCATTTAAATTGAATTTAAATACATTAGGGAAGTTAACCTATTTAATTAAATAAATATAATTAAATAAGTAGAAGAATACAAAAAATATAATTAATTAATTAATAATCAATTATACTATCAAGGGAAATATTAAATTAATTAATACAATTTTTAGGATAATTTTAAGTGTCGACAAGATTCTTGATCCAAATAACCATTTAGATAAGAAATATTCAAGTGAGTATCAATGTTGTGAGAGTTCCACCTTCATAACTACTTCATCTCTGGAAGTGCACCTCGCATACTACTTTTTAAAAAAATAAGTAAGATATACTTTCTAGGTAGTAACTTGTTCATTAAAGAGAGAACATTCTTTGAAGATACTTGTTTGATGCTTCCCCAATAAAAAATAGCTAAGAGAAGTTTGAAAAAGATGGAAATGAACTTCTCTTATTTTAGAAAAGCACCCCATGAGTCACTTCTCTGATGGGCCATGTTAAAGTGCAATTTGTGATAGCAAGTAAGTTATGAAATTAAATATTTCAGTTAAGATGACAACATTATACTTCCCAAGCTACTCAAGATAGAGTAAAAAGTCTAAGTATGAAGGATTTCAGGAAGGTAAGAAAAAAAACTACTCCCTCAAAATAACTAAAGGGAGCACTTTTCAAAAGAAGGAAAAAGGGCTTCTTCCAACTTAGCTAATTAAAGAGAATTTCATATAAGTTAGATTCTCCCATTGGGAGATTCTCCTCTAAAGGCTTATGTATAATGGGGAATAAAAAAAATACCTTCTCCACTGTGCCAGAGCTTAAAGGCTAAAACCATTGTATGACTTCCTATTAAAGGAAAATCTAATATTAGTGATGTCAAATGGAGCCATTAACCAATCAAATTACTTGAAAATCTAATAATTTCACCATTAAAGAAGAAATGCAATTTTATGGGTGACCCTTCACTTGTGTGATGTGAGAAATTCAAATCACAATGATCAGATTCATATTTAATAAGATTGGATTGTTTGTGAGTTCACTTCTTCATCTTGCAATGGGCACAATTTTCATCTTAAGTATAAATTTCTCTTGATCTATGTATAATATAGAGAATTTCAGGGAGAATAGATGGTAGTGATAGATTTCCTAGTCTTGAAAGTGAGGTAAAGAATTATACATATACATCTTTTAGATTCTACAATCTTAGAGACTTGCATAGAGGAATGAATACCCAACTTTCTCATCCCATCACTCAGAAACTCAAGGAGCACTAGTAAAAAAATAACAATATATGACTAAAAAACTACTAAAATTTGAATATATGTGACTAAAATTAGTCACATGACTAATAGTAGTTAATATCCAGTCATTTATAACACTACTAAATACACTACTAAACAATTTTAGTCATGTATTTGATCATTGATTAAGTGATATATTTAGTAGTATATATAGTGGTATATTTATTATTATATTTAGTAATTGATTTAGTAGTATATTTAATCATGTGGCTAGTCAAATAGTAGTATATTTAATCACATATTTAGTAGTATATTTGATAATTAATTTAGTCACATATTTAGTAGCATATTTAATCATATATATGGTCACATATTTAGTATATTTAGTCACATGTTTAGTCATATATTTAGTAGAATATCTAGTAATATGTTTGATGAAATATTTAGTAGCATATTTAATATTGTATTTGGTCATAATAGGGCACAATGGAATCCAACCACCATCCATTTTCTTGTAAAGTAGGTACTCTTCCATTGCACTAGCACTCTTTAAAAAATGATCATAGAGTGTGTAATTTTACACATTTATCTTGGTTCTTATCTATTGAGTTCATATCAATCATTTCTTTAGTGATTTCTACCTAGTTTCTATATATAATTTATGTACCTTTATCTTGATTTTTTCTTAGATGGAAGTATAATTGATTATTGTACTTAGAAATAACTAAATTTCCTCTATCTACATGATGTATATTTCTCCTTAAGTTCTACATCATACAGTTAGAAATATCAATCATCATATAAATTAAACATCACCATTGTCAAAAATTATTTAAAAATCTAATCCTGACTCACAATTAGTCTTAATCAACACTTGATTATAATACTATTCATTTTTTTGTAAAGTTCAACCTTTAGACCTAATTATACCTACCAATGATGACTCCATCTTTTGTTAAAAAATCCATATTCCTTTAACACCAACTCATTAACCTTTTTTTATTTGAACACCCCATTCTCTGATTATATTGAAGATTTATAGTCACATACTATAGATGAAAACATTCAAATGGTACAATATAAGAACTTGCTCAAGAAAAGTCAATGATAAGTCAATGGAAGAATATAAGAACTTGCTCAACTACAGTCAAGGTACCATGTGATTTATAGTCACATACTATAGATGAAAACATTCAAATGGTACAATTAAAGATTTACACTCACATACTATTGGTGAACTTGGAGTAGGAAATAAAACTATTTCGAAGGGACTTGCTCAACGAATAGCTTCTAGAGATGTTCTTGAAATAATTGAGGGTAAAAAGGTGTGTTTCTTATCTATGTCATGTTAAGATTCAGTGTTACCTAAATATTGAATGTTAATTCAAAATTTCTTGACTGTTTGGGTGCAATATAATAGTTATTGTGTAGGAATTTGTTTCTAATGTGAAGTTTGTGCCTAGGTTTAGATGAGGCTGATAGAAAGTAATTCCTTGATATAGGTTATTACTCTAGACATGGGGCTACTTGTTGTAGGTACCAAGTATCGTGGAGAGTTTGGAGAAAGACTGAAAAAACTAATGGATAAAATCAAATAGAGTGATGAGATCATACTTTTCATAGATGAAATCCATACTCTAATTGGAGTAGGTATAGTAGAAGGGGCAATTGATGTAGACGATATACTAAAGCCATCTCTCATGCAAGGTGAACTATAGGTGTAATAGGTAGCCTCAAGTGTGAAAATATTAAATGCTTAACAATCATGTTTTAAACCTCTTAAATTAAGACATGAGTACATATTGATGTTTTAATATGGTTATTCTTAAAAAAGAAGTAATATATTGTTTGGTACAATTCATTAGGGAAACCACCTTGGATGAATACATAAAACACATTGAAAAAGATCCAGCTCTAGAGAGAAGATTCCAACCTATACAAGTGACAAATCCATCTATGGATGAGACAATATAGATATTGGGAGGACTACATGAATGATATGAACTTCATCATAAGCTCTATTATTTTGATGAGGCTTTAGAGTCTGCTACCAAATTATCACATCAATACATCGTGTATATTATTTTCATAAAATAGTAGTAGTTATTAATTGCATGTACATTTTGAGATCTTTGGATGAATTGGAATGCAAGTGATTACATCTAAGCTCCATCATAGTGATGAAATTTGATCCTCTACCTTTTTTTGGTAGTCTGTGGGAAATTTTATGCACTTTCTTTGATTCTTTTGTTTGCATATTTTAGGAAATGCACAATTCCATTTTAATAACATCCACTTGTGTGGTGATTGTTTCCTCCTTGACAAAGAAATTGATCTAGTTGATGAGATTGACTCTCATGTGCACCTCCACCATTCACAGGTTCATTGTTATTTTTATTTTTTAACTATTAACCAATCGATGGTCTAATTTTGAGGAAAGTTCATTGATCATGTTGAATTTTTTTATTTCTAATGAAACCTTTTTTTTGTTAGAACCAACTTCCTAAAGAAGCAAAATAACTTGACAAAGAACTAATATAGATCACAAAAGAGAAGAATGCAGCTATTTGAGGCCAAAATTTTGAAAAGGAATAAGATTTTGTTTGAGTTTGATTAATACATTCCTTGAATATGTATTTTTGTAAAATTTTCAAAACTGCACACTTATTTTTTTTTTAATTTATGGTAATTTCTATGACTATTTTGTTGCTGCAATATCTTTTGGTGAAAGGTTGGAGAGCTCTGAGATTGTGAGATGGAACATAGGGAAAAAATTACAACTATAACAAAAAAATTAAAAGAGAAATCAAAGGCTAAGAATGAATCAGGAGATAGAGGCCTAGTTGTAACCGAGGAAAATATTCAACAAATTGTGTCTACATGGACATACATTCTAGTTGAAAAGATATCATTAGATGAATTTGAAAAACTCTTGAAGATGGAGGATATGCTTCACCAACATGTCATTGGGCAAGATGAGGCCATTAAAGCTATCAATTGAGCCATCTACTATGCAAGAATTAGCTTGAAAAACCCAAATAGGCCAATTGCAAGTTTCATTTTCTCAGGTCTTATAGGTATTGGGAAGTCAGAGCTTGCTAAGGCATTGACATCATACTTTTTCTATTCTAAGGAGGCAATGACAAGGATGCATATGAGTGAATACATGGAAAGACACATTGTTTCCAAGTTGATTGGCTCACCCTTAGGATATGTGGGATACAATAAAGAAGGTCAACTGACTAAAGCTATTGGATGACTCCCTTATAGTGTTGTCCTTTTTGATGAAATTGAGAAGTTTCATCCTAATGTATTTAATATGATGCTTCAAATCCTTGAAGATGGAAGACTAACATACAAAAAAGGTAGGACTATCAAATTTAAGAATACTCTCTTCATCATGACTTCTAATGTTGGCAGTAAAGTGATTTAGGGGGTGAGGAAACCTCATAGATCTGGTTTCATTTTTGATTTTAAAGATAAACAAGTAGAAAAATATCATGCTACACAAGAATAAAAAATCTTGTCTTGAAAAAACTAAAGAGGTATTATCACTCTAAGTTCTTGAATCAACTAGATGAGACAATTGTTTTTAGACAACTCACCAAGAAAGATGTGAAACAAATTGGAGGTATAATGCCAAAAGAAGCCATTGAATGACTTAAAGTTAAAGAAATTGATCTTAAATTAACAAAATTCTTCACATAAAGAGTTGTAGATGAAGGTTATAGTCCCTAGCTATGGTGTAAGATCACTACAAAGAGCAATTATGAGGTTGTTAGAGAATAACATGGTTGGAAAGATGCTCTCTGATGAGATAAAAGAGGGTGATTTAGCTATAGTTGATGTAAATGAGGATGGGAAAGTGGTTGTATTAAATGGAAATGGAAGTAGTCTCATTGTAACTCCATCTACAATAGCAATTCTATCATCCCTAGAAGAATCTCCTGGGTTAGACCTGTCATTGCCACCAATTATATTTGTGATGGATATTTAAGTTTGGTGAAAGGGAATTGACCAAAATAAATATCATTTCTTCAATGTTTATTAGTTTCTTAGAGGGGAATGGTATTTATAGTCACTTTTACATTTTTCTCTTATTGAAAAAGGTCAAAACCTATTTATAACCTTGTCATATCAAATATTTTGTCCTATTGATGTGATGAAATAATTTCAATGAGAGGCTTAAAAAACTAGATATTTTTATCCTTATTTTTAGATGTATTTGTGTGTACCTACATGCACAAGAAATGGTCACAATATTTTCCCCTCTGAATACTATTTTAAAAGATTAAGAATGATAAATCATGTAATTAGGGAAAAGGGAAAATTGGAGTTGGTTTCATTTAATCTAATGGAATCATTTTTGGTTCATTATTTCCTGACAGTATTCTTTTGAATTGTATTTGGTGTAGTGCTTCTCCCATTTGACTTCTATAAGTCATCCTGATGGATGCAACTTTGCTAATTCTTTTTTGATGGGATCATGATTGTGACCTTGAGTGGTCTACACTGTCAAGGTGTGTGGATTTATGTTTCTATATCAGTTTCTTTGTTTATGCTTTTGACTAATCTATGAGATTATGTTGTGATTTTTGGTTTACTGTGGTTTGTGCCAGTGGTTACCAAGATTGATGTGGTATCATGAGGTTGTTTCATGATTACCCTAAGATGTGTGCAAAGATTGCACTATGTTCTATTACCATGCTACACTAGACTAGGTTCCTGTAGTAGTGGTTAGTCATGTTTATGACTGTATTTGCTTATGCGTTTTAAGTGTCTTTTTTTAAATTCTATAATCAATCATTATTAAATGCTTAAGTAATTAGAAATGGATTGTTCATGTGGGATTATTTAGTTATTTGCTGCAGACATTTACCTTGTTATATTTTGATCTGAGAGATATCTATTCTTATGTGATGCTTTATATTTGAGAGGACCTAAGGGTCAGATGTTACACCTTGATTCTAGTATCATAAATTTTAGACTACTATGCTGTTCAGTTAATCATATTGCATGACGATGCCATTTTGAGATGACAATGTGTTTTATGATGATATCTGGTTATCTAGTTTTTGGACATACCTCTGATTATGTTATGTGATGGATTTAATGCTATGGTTATTTACTTCATTCTCGCGTTGTTATGCTTTATGCGAATGTGAGTGATGTAAATATATTATTTTAATATAATTAATTAAATGGTTAAATTAGGTGATTTAATGAATTTATTGCTTTGACTATGTTATTATATGCAATTGCACTTGATTGTGTTTTTTAGTGTGTAGGATTTATATCCCTGGCAGTGGCACATGGAGTTAGTGATTCAACCATTCATATTTTACCAATTTCATCCTTATATGGTCGACGTATCCTTTATTAAAATGTTTAAATTAAACCTTTTGGTGATTATTAAATCCAAACTCATTTGCATTATGTGATTAGACTAGTAAGCATGTCTGTGCATTATAGGTTCACATTGTCACGAAAGTTATTTAGGAGATTTAAGTGTTTTCAATTTATTTTAATTTTTGGCAGCTTTGCCATAGATGAATTCCTATTAATAGGAATAGCCTGTTTTTGTTTGGGTCGATTCGAAGTTTAACTAGATTGGCTGGTTAAATGCCCTAATCAATTATTTACCTGAAAAGCGAATAAGTATCCAAAAAGGAATTTAACTGCTCACTTCTCACTTTTGAATTGGAAAGTTGGAGAGTAAAACCCAAAATCCTCTTCATGAGGATTTACTGTTTTGTTCATTGTGGGAGCTATGGGCGTGGGATCATCGCGAGGTTGAGCTCGTTGGATCTAGCTTGGGGAAACCTTGAATTGCCACAATTTAGCTACTTCTGCAGGATATTTATTTTATGGTTCAGATTCTCGTTTTGCCCTTTTGGCTGTGAGGTAGGGCTTTCCTGTTTTATTGTTTCTGCTCCATTTCTACTTCTATTTTTGGTAGCCATTTGTTTGGAGGCTAAGAACTAGTGTTCCCCTCCATTTCTATATTTTAGTTCTACCCGGTTGGGCGGGTATGGACATTTCCTCATTTTTTGGGATGAGGGTTTGGGTTTTTGGGCCGTTATGCTGGCCATTTTTGCATACGGTGTCTGATTTCTTTTATTTTTGGATTTTTGGATTTTTGAACCCAAAGGCCAAATGGGTTTTAATTTTGGAATTTTTTTAAAATTTGGAGTTTTTACCTCATTTTGCATGCCACCCTATTTTCTCAAGTTTTCTTGGCACAATGTGGGTCGTGGACTTGGATGATCTATTTGGATATCAATCAGACCACTTTTGCACTTTTATGTTGCATTGGGATGCATGTTGCATCCGTACTCCTGACATTATGTTTGGTTGAGTGATTTTATACCTATTGTTATGGTTTGTTTTGGACCTTTGTTTTATTTCATGGACATTAGGATTTGTGTAGAATCCATACTCTCGAATTGAGGTCGATTGAGTAAGTTCATGAGTTTTGGTCTTGTTACATCATTGAGATTTGTGTAGAATCTATACTCTCAAATTGAGGCCAATTGAGTGATTTTATGATGTATGGTTTTATTGGCTTTGGGATCGTGTAGAATCCATCCTTCTTGTGTTGCTTTTAATTGGGTGTTTTCTTTTGCATTGTGTTCTCATACAGTCCTTATCTTATGATCTTTGTGATGCTGGTGTGCCACACACGAGTATGTGTGCATACATTGGTCGGAGGACTTGTGAGTCTCAATCTTCCATGTCTTTTTTGGAAGTTTGATCATTGGGGTTGGGATGGGAGTATGCATGCCCACGGGCACTTGTTGTAGGATGAGCATGGGTAGGGTAGGGTAGCATCTGGAGGGGGCTTCTATCTCATAGCTCAACATTTATGGTGTTGGAGGTTGATGGAGGATAAGAAGTTTTAAGTAAGTGATAACTAAATAAAATGTGTGATTGGTAATAAAACTTAAGATAAGTAAAATGTGTGAGCACCCGATTAAGTTCGAGGACACAAAGTGTGAGCACCCATTTAAGTTTGAGAACACACGATTCAAGCTTGGGCTTTTGGATGCCAAGCAACTCTCTAGGATGTCAGCCCCTACTTAGTAGCCTTTTGAGTGTCTAACTAGGACTTGTACTTCTTGCATTGTCTTAGGTTCTTGGTTTCAGCCATCATACTATCTAGTGTGAGTGTTAGCCTTGGATGTTGTGCTTTATGTGTGTTTGTGGTTGGATCTTTATCTCCATTAGCATAGTGGGTGTGGACCTATGGGTGCCACATGGTTGGGAGGCGTAGCTACCTTCACCACTACTAGGGATCAGTGTACAAAGATGATCTTTTGTCCTAGTGCAACCGTTGCTGGATGTCTTCACTTGATACTTCGAGTTTCAGAGTATGCTTTCTTGTGATTTGTGCTTTCATTGGGATGCTTGTATATCATGTTTAGATGATGTTAGTTTATTTGATGCATTCCTTTATCATGATGTTTAGCATATGATTAGATGATGTTATTTGATTTAGTAGTATATCTATTGCTTATTGTTGTTTAGCATGTGATAGGTGATGTTATCTACTATAGGATTATCTTATGCATTATCACTAGCATGTTAGATTTCCTTATGTTGATATTGTGCATGTTTTTAGTAGTGACATCCTTATTACAATAGTACCGATGATCTAGTTGGTGGCTTGGGATGTTATGCGTGGGGGATGGCTAGGACCCACGATGGTCTTATGATGCTATTGATGGATGGGAGGATCCACGTACTTAGTATGGTTGTTTTGTTCCTGAGATGTATTTCTATACATTGCGATGTTGCTTTTGTTCTCTTCAATTTTTATTTCAGTATGTTTTTTACTGCTATAGTTTAGATGGATAGATGTTCATCATTTTGTGTTGTTCTTGCACTTGAGTGTTTATTCCTCGAGCCTTTGTGGATCCAGTACTCCTTGGTGTGGAGGTTCTTTTCTCTATTTTGGTCAGTTGTTGGTCTTTTGTGTTTCTTGAACTGTTTTCATGTTCTTTGGGTGACATTTGTTCAACATGGTGTGGCATTAAAAATGTATCGCACGCCCATGCAAACTGTGTCATATGATACTGTAAAGTGTCGCATGCCTGCTTGAGAAATGTCGTACAACACTAGAAGAGTGTCGCATGTCTTCTTGAGAAATGTTGTACGACACTGATAAAGTGTCGCACGCCTTAAGGAGAAGTTTTGCCCTCCCTTAGTAAGAAGTGTCGCACAATTTTTTGTAAAAACTTGTGTGGGCGGTCAGTGGGCACTTTTCGTCATGTTCCAAACTTTTTGAGGGTTGAATTGGCTACCCTTTTGGCTATTCTTCAACCCTATGCTATTGCATTTTGAATTCTATTGGTTTCTCTTTTAATCCAATTTTTGTGTTTCTATTTTAGTCTCTTGGGGTTTAAAATATATTGTTTAAGTATAAGAAAATTTTTTATACTTAAGATATATTTTAATATATGTGATGAATCTTTTGAGATAGGTTTCAGACCTCTTGGAGATAAGTTAAGGATTTTACGAAATTTCAGGGCTTCAGAAATCCAGACTTAGCCAATTTTTAGGGCTTAAGGATTTTAGGCTTAGCCAAATTTCAGGATTATGCATTTTACCCTAGCTTGGTGTTTTGTTGATGAGTGTTCATTTCTTGAGCCCTCATCTTGTTTGTGGTGGTTTTTTTGGTTTTCATTCGCGTGTGTCAGTTTGGTAGTGGCATTCAGAGATCTGTTGGTTGCTGGGATTGTGGTGAAGTCTTTCATTGCAATCTTTGTGATCCCTGTATGATGTTGTCATGTACATTCATACGTGTAAAAAAAAATATCTTGGCTTGATTTGAATCCTTGTTTCCAAAGATCTCCGGGCGGGGCATTACATTTGGTCTGCAACCATGGATGATTGATTGATTCAAGATTAATTAAGATGATGAAAATTGATGTGCTAGGAATGATATATTTAGGATGATTTTTAAAGATGAGTTCTAAAATTGGGATGTTTATCATAGATAACTATCATCCAATTCACTTGCACAACCTCATTGAACTTAATAAGAATGTGATTGTGCTCTATACTCTAGAAAATAAAAACCATAACGATTTAGCTAGTGACTTGCTCTATCTCCTCTGGAAAATGCTCCAATTTTAATAGTGATGATGATGGCTATGGTGAGGAAGAAGATGAAAGTGAGAGTGAAAATGATGACAGTAATGAAGAAGAGAATAGATCCAAAAATAGGAGACTGGATGAAAGTGAGAAGATAATGAATGTAAAGATAAGATTTTTTTTGAAATTAAATTCTTGAAGACATGCATGAGAAAGTATTACAGACCAGGCACATTTTATAGTAGGCCCTTCTTGGGTTGTGATGTTTTAGATGACTTACTTAACACACATCAACACCAATGAATTATTTTGATTGACATGTGTTTCTCTATTGATAAGTTTTTCCATGATGGAATTGCAAATGAGAGATATAATTGAGGGTTTATAGATTTTGAAAAGGAATATGCCCATACTTTCTACATGGAAAAGGAAATGGTAACTACTAAGCCTATTGTTGATGGTAATAATGATATACATTCATTCCATCAGTATGCTAGGGTAAAGTGGTTGAGTAATAAGATAATAAGAAAGTTTAACAATGCACAGTGGCTTCTTATTTTGAAAGCTGAGGAAGATAAAAATTTTCACATTACTATTGGTTTTCCTAAGGATGACTTAGATGTCACTTTAATGAATGAAATTGAATCTTTCTTCCTTAATTATGGGGTGAGAAGATCAACATAAATTTGGAATTGACAATGTAAACTAATATTGAAAATGCCATATGCAACTACATTTTGCCTATTATGGAGAAGGGAGCTCAAATAGTGTTGTCCATAAGATCGAAAAATTGGCTGATTTAGAACTATGGAATGTAGCTATGACATAAAGTTTTTATTTCACCTTTTCAACATTAGAAACCTAATAAGGAGGAGTCATTGAAGAAGATGTAGAAGTGAAAATAATGGTTTTTTTTTCAAGGGTCCAATAAAGATCCAACAACATTTGTGGTGCTAGATCTTGTTGGTGAAGTGCTAGGTATTCTTTCTAAATCATATCTAACTATACATTCAAAGAATTTTGGTCTGCATAAGCCAAAAGGAGAATAACCAAAAACTCCTTTTGAAGTTTATGATGGATCATCAACCTCATATGATTGTTTTGGGAGCCTCAAACTTGCATTGTGAATATTTTAAGGATGATATCTTTGGGCTGTGACATAAATAATTTATTTTTTTGACTACTTTCCATAATTTACTCTTATGTTTGACAAAAGATTGTTGATATATATCATTCATAAGTGTAGGCAAACATGCAAGCCTAGTAACAAGTCACTTAACTAGGAAAACAAAAGAATATGGATAATGTGTGCATTGAATTACAAGATTTAGATAGGGGAGATTTGGCACAAATCATGAAATTGGCACTATAACAAAAATCTGAGCTACTTTATAGTTTCTAAAATAATAAAACAAGACAATGGTGAAACAATACAACCTAAACACCAATAGACTTATACATGCACAATTGGTGAGTGAAGTGAGAAGAGGTCTCACAACAACACATATATATATCTTTGAAAATTCTAATTTTTTTAGAGACCTTTAGTGTTGTAAAATTATCAATCAAAATTGGTGGTATCTTGCACCACATATTATTTTCTAACTCAACTATATTTTACCATCATTTCAGTTGAAGACTCCCATCAATAAAGCTTGATAATAAGACCAAATCCATGGCTGGAGGTATTAGTGTTAGATTGTGGTGACTGATCAGGAAAGTACTGTACATACTTCATAAATAGTGGGGTTCAGGGCATCGCCTCGAAAATTTTTTTTTGTGGAAGTAGCCGACATGGTAGCCGACATATTATGGCCGACATATGGCCGACATGTTATAACCCTAAAGCGGTTTAATACTTGTATAAAAAGGGCTTAGGGTTGGGTATTTTTTGATATGTGGTGATACGAAATTGGTTCTTGCAGCGGTATTGAGCTGTAAGGGATTATGGATTGTAATCAAGTTGTAATCACTGGATTGAAATAGGATCGGACTTGCTGTTTGGTGGACGTAGCCCAGGGATTGGGTGAACCACGTTGAATCTTGGTGCCTTGTGTTCATTTCTGTGTGTTCTATTATTTTCTGTTATTGGTTATATTTGCATGTAGTTTTTATTTCTGTCCGTGGTTTATCCTAACAAGTGGTATCAGAGCCTAGTTTTGGCCTGGTCATGGGTTCAAATCTCCTCGGTGCCTTCCCGACCCACGTAAGCACTTGGTATGCGCATCGAGGGGGAGATTGTTGGGTGATGCGACGCACTCCCCTACCCACAGGTGGTTAATTATGTGGTGTTCCATGTTCACTAATAGTCATGGCTTTTGGTGCAATGACAAATGGGCCCTACAAGTGGTATCAGAGCCTAGTTGTTTTTCAGTTATCCTTTGCAGGAAAGTCTCACAGTTAAGTGGGAGTCTCACAGTTGAGTGGGAGTAATGGCAGATGAGGGTAAGCTGAGGGTTGATAGGTTTAATGGGTAGAACTTCCAGTTATGGAAGATGCAAATGGAAGACTATTTATATCAGAAGGATTTATGGAAGCCGTTGGAAGGAAAAGCCAAGAATCAGGGAACTATGTCAGAGGCTGAATGGGATCTTTTGGATAGAAAGGCACTCAGAAGCATTCGGTTATGCTTGGCACCATCGGTGGCATTTAATATTACAAAAGCAAAGACGACAGAAGATTTGATGAAAACCCTAGTGACACTGTATGAAAAGCCCTCCGCTTCAAATAAGGTATTTCTCATGAAGCGTTTATTTAATATGAAAATGGCAGAAGGTGGATCTATTGCAGATCATTTAAATGAGTTTAATACTATTACTAGTCAATTATCTTCTGTGGGTATCAATTTTGATGAAGAAATTAGGGCTCTCTTGATTTTGTGTTCTTTGCCTGAAAGCTGGAATGGCTTGGTAATGGCGGTGAGTAATTCTGTTCCTGGATCAAGTACCCTAAAATATGATGATGTGATCGGTGTTATTTTAAGTGAGAAACTCGTAGAAAATCCTCAGGTGGATCTACATCAGGAAGTGTTTTAAATGCACAAAGCAGGGGTAGAACGACTGAAAGAGGAAGTAACTCTAGAAATCATGGAAAATCAAGAGAAAAGTCAAAGGGGAGGAGGTCTCAATCGAGAGGACCAAATGATTGCTGGTACTGTGGGAAACTAGGGCACAAAAAGAAAGATTGCTGGACTCGAAAGAAAAATGAAGGAGATAAATCAGATGGAGACAAAGAGGCAAATGTGGTAAGTAACAAATCTGAAGAGGATGCTTTGCTTCTATCTTTAGAGAGTGTTGATGATTCATGGGTTTTAGATTCTGGTGCTTCTTTTCATGCTACACCTCATAGAGGTTATTTCATTGATTATGTCCAAGGGGATTTTGAGCTTGTTTATTTGGGGGATAATGAACCCTGTCAGATTGTTGGAAAGGGAAAAATTAAGATTAAGTTGCAGAATGGGAATATTGGCTACTACATGAGGTAAGACATGTTCCAAAGCTGAGTAGGAATTTAATTTCAGCAGGGCAACTCGGTGATGAGGGTTGTGTAGTTACTTTTAATGATAAAAATTGGAAGGTTTCAAAAGGTTCCCTTGTAGTAGCAAAAGGTGTGAAAGTAGGCACCTTATATCTTTGTACAGGTCATATTGTTCCTTCTACTTTGATTGTTTTAGAGAAAAATGAATATTCAGGAACAATTACTGCAGTTGAGTAGGGAGAACAAATAGCTGCTGTCGATTCTGATACAGCGCTGTGGCACAATAGACTTGGGCACATGAGTGAGAAAGGTATGAAAGTACTTCATTCAAGGAAAGTTTTACCAGGTCTAAAATGTGTGAATATGGATTTCTGTGAAAGTTGTGTGTATGGAAAACAAAAGAGAGTGAGTTTTGTAAAGACAGGGAAGGAAAACAAAAAGGAGAAATTAGAGCTTGTGCATACAGATGTATGGGGACCAGCTCAGGTATCTTCCCTTGGTGGCTCTCATTATTATGTTACATTTATTGATGATGCAACTAGAAAAGTATGGGTTTATTTCCTTAGACAGAAATCTGATGTATTTCAAACTTTTAAGAAATGGAAATGCTTGGTTGAATATGAGACTGGTAAGAAATTAAAATGTCTCAGATCTGATAATGGTGGTGAGTATTGCAGTCATGAATTTGAAGATTATTGCTCCACTAATGGTATTCGTAGACAAAAAATTGTTCCAAGGACTCCACAGGAAAATGGAGTGGCTAAACGCATGAACAGGACTATAATGGAGCACACAAGGAGCATGAGGTTGCATGCTGGGTTGCCCTTACACATGTGGGTGAAGGCTGTCAATACTGTAGTATATTTGATTAATAGAAGTCCCTCTACTCCTTTGGGCTGTGGTATTCCAGAGGAAGCATGGACTGGTAAGAAGGTGAGTTATTCTTTTCTCAAGACCTTCGGTTGTGAAGCTTTTGCTCATATAGACTCTAAAAATAGAACCAAGCTAGAAGCTAAATCAAAGAAATGTGTCTTTTTTGGATATGGCATTAATGAATTTGGTTATAGGCTTTGGGATTTTGAAAATCTAAAAATTATTAGAAGTCGGGATGTCATATTCAATGAGAAAGTGTTGTACAAAGATCTGTTGCAGCAACATGAGAAGAAAGAAGATGATTATGTAGTGCTGGATGATACTCCAAAAGTTGATGTTCCAGCCATTCCTCATGATGTGCAACAACTGCAACAACAAATACCACACACACCAGTGAATGTTAGACGGTCAACAAGGCCAATTAGACCTCCACAAAGGTTTTCTCCCTCTTTGTATTCTATTTTACTTACTGATGCTGGTGAACCTGAAAGTTATGATGAAGTTGTGTAGGTGGATACTAAGATTCAGTGGGAGTCTGCAATGAAAGATGAAATGGACTCTTTGCTGAAAAATAAGACATGGGATTTGTGCAAGTTGCCTGCAGGTAAAAAGGCTTTACAGAATAAATGGGTTTACAGGTTGAAAGAAGAGGAAGGAGGTAAGAAAAGATTTAAGGCTAGGTTAGTTGTAAAAGGATTTGCACAGAAAAAGGGAATTGATTTTGATGAGATATTTTCTCCTGTTGTTAAAATGACTTCTATTCGTATTGTTTTAAGTCTTGTGGCTACTAAAGATTTGCATTTAGAGCAGATGGATGTTAAAACAACCTTTCTTCATGGTGATTTGGATGAAGAAATATATATGGCTCAGCCATAGGGTTTTGAGATCAAAGGTAAGGAGAACTTAGTGTGCAAATTGAAGAAAAGTTTATATGGCCTAAAGCAAGCACCTCGACAATGGTATCTGAAATTTGACAGTTTTATGCATGAGCATGGATATAACAGGTGTCATTCAGATTACTGTGTTTATTTTAAGAGGTTGGATGATTATAGCTACATTATTTTATGTCTATATGTTGATGATATGCTTATAGCTGGGTCTAACATGCATCATATTAAGGGGCTAAAATGCCAGTTAGCACATGCATTTGCTATGAAGGATTTGGGGGCAGCAAAAAAAATCCTTGGTATGAAGATTTGCAGAGATAGGAAGAACAGAACATTGACGCTATCTCAAGCTGATTATGTTGAGAAGGTGTTGCAACATTTCTCTATGGAGAATGCTAAAGCTGTCAGCACACCTTTACGTGGTCATTTGAAATTGACTAAGGAGATGTGTCCCAAGACATAGGAAGAGGAGGATAAGATGTCCAAGGTACCCTATGCTTTAGCTGTAGGAAGTTTGATGTATGCTATGGTATGCACTAGGCCAGATATTGCACATGCAGTGGGAGTCGTTAGCAGGTATATGAGTCATCCAGGTTTTGAGCATTGGAATGCTGTCAAGTGGATTCTCAGATATTTGAGAGGAACATCCAATAAGTGTTTACACTTTGGGGGCTCTACTACTGATTTACAGGGCTATGTTGACTCAGATTTGGCTGGGGATATTGATACTAGGCGGAGTACTACAGGTTATGTCTTTACTATTGGTGGGGCAGCCGTGAGCTGGGTTTCTAGGCTACAGAAGATTAATGCTCTCTCCACTACAGAGGCAGAGTATGTTGCTGCTACAGAGGCAGCCAAAGAGATGATATGGCTTTAGTTCTTCTTGGAAGAATTGGGACATCCTCAGAAGGATAATTATTTGTTCACAGATAGTCAGAGTGCCATTCATCTTGCTAAGAATTCAGCTCTGCATTCTAAGACCAAACACATACAGTTGCGGTACCATTTCATTCGGTCAGTTTTGGAGGATGGACAGTTAAAGCTAGAGAAGATACATACCAATGAAAATCCAGTAGATATGTTGAAAAAGGTTGTCACAAGGGAGAAGCTGAACTCCTCTTCAGCTTCAGTTGGTCTTTTAGACTAAATGTGAATAAAAGAACAGCAGAGTCCAGGGTGGTTTGATCTAGTGGGAGCCCCATGCGGTAGTTGTATTGCTACAGGATCAGTCTCCAAGTGGGAGATTGTTGTTTAGTGTGGAGCCTGATCAGTCCCCAAGTGGGAGATTGTTAGATTGTGGTGATGATCAGGAAAGTACTATACATACTTCATAAATAGTGGGGTTCGGGGCATCGGCCCAAAATTTTTTTTTTTGGAAGTAGCCGACATGGTAGCCGACATATTATGGCCGACATATGGCCGACATGTTATAACCATAAAGCGGTTTAATACTTGTATAAAAAGGGCTTAGGGTTGGGTATTTTTTGATATGTGGTGATACGAAATTGGTTCTTGCGGCGGTATTGAGCTGTAAGGGATTATGGATTGTAATCAGGTTGTAATCACTGGATTGTAATAGGATCGGACTTGCTGTTTGGTGGACGTAGCCCAGGGATTGGGTGAACCACGTTAAATCTTGGTGCCTTGTGTTCATTTCTGTGTGTTCTATTATTTTCTGTTATTGGTTATATTTGCATGTAGTTTTTATTTCTGTCCGTGGTTTATCCTAACAATTAGAGCTTACCTAAAAAGAACCCTCCACTCCTTAAAGGACATGGTAGTGATGAGTGTAGGGAAATGCATATTGGTGATGATTGAATGCATTATTCTATAAATAATACACGATGATCCATCCCCTGTTGCAAGCTCTATATAAAAATGTTTTTTGGTAGCATCAAGAAAGCTATAGAGAAACATGCCATTCATACCAAATACTATTTATGAGGCTCTTAGATGTGCATAAGGAAACATTTCTCCCATTGAAAAACCCCTATGTGCTATTTTTAATACCTTCATATTGATACCAAGTATATTCTCTCTACTCTTTTTTCTTTGGGTGGGGGGAGAGAGGGGGGGGGGGATTTCTAATTGACAATGAGGTTCAAGGACACATACATTATTGTATTTGACTATCACAAGTACATCAATCAATGATTACTTTTTTTAGGAATGTCCACTGGTCTTTTACATCTAAGTCACTTCATCTTTACCATGTACTTGTTCTTTATAAGAGTCATATTTTGATTTAACTCCAAATATAGGAGTCACATGTTTTTATCTAACTATAAATAATGATGGTAACATACCCATCTCTGCCTTTCCTAGAAGCTAAACAAAATTAATACTCATCTCAATCTGAAACATAGCTATGTTTGAAAGAGAAGACGTTGCTTCTACCCACCACTATAACAAAAACCCACACAATATCTTGGCAACATCCTTAGAAAAATATGCATTCCATTGGAATTTCACAAGCCCTGTATGGAACTAGTAGCTAGTAGTACAAGCCAATATAGTGCCTTAGGAAGCATTATCTTGTAATTATCCACTTCTCCTACTAGTGTACTTATCAACTCCCAATAATTGAAATTTAGATTCTACAAAAGTATATTTAGGAACTTGACTGTAAACTCAAAGATTTTAATTCACCTACACCCATGTACCTTATTTAAAAAATAAGAATTTCATATGAATTTTTTTTTAGTGCCATAATTTTGATGCATGCTTAAATACAAAAGTTAAAAGACCAAATCATTATGGAGAAATATGTGTTATTAGTGGTTCATTGAAGCTTGCATATGTTATAATTGTGGCAAAAATATCAAGCCCCAATCCTTCCAATTTAATATGATGATGATTAGGGGCAATTATTCATCCAACTTGATCCCTGACTATTTGCTTTACCCTTGCATTGCATATCCTTGTAAATACCCTACAAAAAATAAATCTTAAATTTAAGTTTTCTATTGTTATGTAGCAAGACAAATGATCTAAAACAATAATTAGTCTCAAAATCTAACCTTTGTTATAGTTTTAGGTCTCATGTTAAGTTTTGTTCTCTAACTTCTCTGTATATTTTCTTAAAATAGTTTTAGAATTAAAGTTTAGAATGTAATGCATGTAGCATCAACCAATTCATATTTGCAAAAACATATCTGACTGATATTTGAAATACAATCCCAACATATGTTTTCTTATACATTTTTATCAACATGCCAAATTATCGGGCATGCAAAGATAATATATAGTTAACAATCTAATTAACAATAGCTCATCCATGCTCAACTTTCAAGTCCTACCCCATCCACATATAACTACCACACCTTTATTTATATTCAAAATTCTCAACCATTTACATTTAAATGATTTTAAGATGGTCTAGTATAAAACTAGTGGAAAACAAACACTCAAGTTTTAGATGATTGGTATAAACTCATACAGTACTTGTTCAACATCACAATAATTCTCTGCTATCAATGTGGGTCTTTCTTCCATTTAAGATGGATTCTATTGCTTCAATTTAAGTAACACAAAAATTGAGATACAAATGATATTATTTAAAATATCTAATAGAATCTATTGCTACTTAATTGCAATATTTTAAAAATTCATTTCCAATTTAATATTATACTAAATTACTCTATAAACATATGTAAAACCTTGCATTCAAGAGTCACTCCATATAGCGATCAAGATATAGTCCCTGTATCTTGACCCATAAAATTCTTCACACTGATGTATGTATGCACCTACAATCATCTCCCCTTCTTTAACTTAAAAGAACATATACATTTAGAAAAAATTTATTCTAGAATGCAACTTGCGATGTTATCACCTATAATCACATTGATACGAACCCCATCTTGCATATATTTGTAGGAAATAAATTTGACATTTCTAATAGCCTAAGATACATTCATATTTTTGATGGCCTAAGAGGCACATGCACATTTTTAACTACTATAGGTTGACCATGCAATTAGAGGAAACAAAAATTGATAGGTAATTCATAATGTTTGACATTTTGAGATCTATATCATAATTTTGAAGTAGTCAAATCCAAAATATAAGGAGATTTTTTATCTACACAATTGATCCCATAAGACACTTAAAAATTGTAGAGGAGATGCCTCTAATGTGGATAAGTTTGGTCAAGCATCTGCAGGTCCTCATAATAGTAATTGGTCCTTTCCCCTATAGGTGAATCTTAGTCAGAGAAACTTAAACATTCCTAGAAAGTCATGATCTAGTGGAAGTAGCAGATGGAGACCTAGCATGATCACTGACAAGATGTTGAATCAACCTATTTGGTGACACTAGAATCCATTAGTTAATATCATTAAGATTCATATATTCTTCTACTATGTTGAGTTTCACTATGGCAAATGGGTATTCCATAGGTGTTTCCAATTTAGGCTTAATTTGTGAAACAATAGACAAGGGGAGTGTGGCAAAAGTTGTTGGTTGTTAACTAGAAAATAAAATTTCCCTCTTTGAATTTGAATACATAGAAACATAATTATTCATGAGAATCTATATTCAGACCTTCTCCTTAATGGATATAACCACCATCCAATTTTTTGAGACTTCAATTGCATAATAAAATTTTTCATTAGAAAACCACAGAGAAATACTTCTTGAATCTAGGATCATCATTTCCTTAGATCCACTACAATTTACTAATTTACTATCACAGCTTCTTCAAATTTATCAATTGGGTTGGAAGAAGAGATGTCAGTTCAAGATTGGTTTCTAGAGAGGAGAAGCATCCACCTTCCTTTACACTAGGACTATCTTTTTCATTGGGATCTTGATTTTCAGTGACCTCAAGATTAACTTCTATAAAATCAAACTATATTATTTTCTTATTCTTGATATAAACTATAATTAGTCTCATAATAAGGGAATAAATATAATTAACCTTTTTTGTTACCAATAGAGAAAGCAGACAATGTGATCTATGCTACTTTATGGGTAAACAAAGTTTGGGTATCTACCTCACTCTGAGCCCATTCATCCCAAAGAGACTAAGATATAAATTATCATTTCCTAAATTGATCAAATTGTATATCAAACAAAATAATAGATGAAGGAAACCCAAAAGATTAGGACAACTAAAATTTTCACTGACCTAATTGTGAATTTGCATCCAATGTGAAGAACTGCTCATTCCAATATTCCCAAGAATCATTGTTTGCATCCATAGAAAAATCTAAAAAATAATAAAGATGCCCTTCTTCTCTTACTTCCTAAAGCTCTCTCATGTCATTCTATGGATCAAATGGAGATAATATTTTCCAATTTAAACCCTCACATGACATACATGAGGTGTACACTCATACTCATATTTGATAGACAACCTTATTTGAATCAAACTTTAATGCACAGACACAAGGTAACATTATTCAAATGTCAAAATTATAGACTCCTTAAATTAAAATGACCATGAAACAATACAAAAAAACACATATTTTTAACCATTAGGAAAAAATGCATAAAGAGGGTAAATCTTTAAATCAAAATCAAAGCACCAACTAATCAAAACAATTCAATGTAGTAGAATCATAAATTAAAATCCCATCATAATCATCACTATTCTAATGCATTACAATGTAAAGAAGGTAAGAAAGTCAAATTCAAGTAAATGATAACTAGTAAGGAAAAAGTAATCGATAAAGTAAATACCTTTGAAAAAAAGAAGAAGAGAGAACCTTAAGTCTATTTCAAAGTTTTGATGATAAATTTTACCATAACCTCCACTCCCCCCCCCCCACACACACAATAGATAAGACATTAAAGGAAAAATGGTACATGTCCTATACTACAGTAGCTCCCACTTCTCTACCTTCCAAAAAATATAATATTGAACCAATATAATAGCCCTAAAATATTGAGCCCTTACTTACTACATCTATCTTATGGCATGTGTCATTAATGTAATTTGTTTACTCTAATGTGCCCACCAAGTGTCTGATCATTTTTTCACTTCGTAGACCCACTCACTTGCTCATCTCTTCCCCATTATCAAACATAAGTAACTCTACTCATATAATTAATTATTCATCAATTCTAAAATGCCCAAAATCTTCTCTTTTTTCTTTCTAATAGAATACTCTCAACTAATGTAATTATTTTACAAACTCAAATTCTTATGCTCAGTACAATCAATGTCAGTTAATATATTTTTCCATGCCCTTGGATTGGAGTGAAGATGACTTAAAGGATGACTTTTTAATGTTGCATTTAGGGGTAGCCAATTTTTAAGATCTATAACATTATTTTCAAAGGACAAACCTATCAAATGTGTAAAGTAAAATATCATTATTGCAACTACCCTCACACAAATTAAACTGGTATTGTGAAAAATTCTGACTCTACTATATGTCTGAATGGGATCTTTGGGACTATAAAGGGTCATTCATAAATGTGAAAAAGAAAGAGATGTAACTATAGTTATACTTGTGTTTTCTATATAGAGCACCAAAAATACTAAGCAAGGAATCATATCAAACTTATAATGATTGTCTAAGGTTAGCAAGAAATCTCAATAAAAGTGAATGTTAGGATGAAAATCAAAGTCTCCAAACCCTAGCATGATGAACACAGAGAAAAGGGGAAACCAAAAGTAAGTTTTGGAGCTAATTTCACTGATAGAGCTATTTTTCACATACCACTAATTTTTCTATTAGAGCTATTTTTCATGTACCCGCCAAAGAGAAGTTTGTAATTTTTATTTTTATTTTGATGTATCTTATTAATTAAAATAATTTACAAAGTAATGTATTAAAATTATTAATTCATTATCATTTATGCATCAAAATATATAAAATAATAAAAAATATTTATTAACACAAAATAAATAACATATTATTAATACTAATTATTATTTTATTTCTTTAAAAATTACAAAAATATTATAAAAAATTTGTTGCATTGAAACAAAGAGGTAGAGGATATGTTTCATGTGAGTTTCTAAAGTTTACATTGGTTTATTATAAATTTATAGGGACAATAATAAATATTTTGAAGATTTTTATACAAATTAAGCTTTTAATTATTCTTGAATGATTTCTAAAATTCAAAAGAAGTAAAAAAAGGTTTCTATTGCTTAAATGTACATGCAAGTTGATGCCTTATTAAAAAATTATTTGGCTTCTAGATGTCAACAAGCCTCATTATAGAGATTTTCAAGTGTTGAAGGGTCAAAAAGTGGTTATTTCAAAGTGTCACTTGATACTAACTTAAATATATATGAATAATTACTAACTCAAAATTGACAGTACTAGCAACCAAATGTCATAGTAGTTATGTACAAAGGTCCTAATAGTCATACATAAATGGTTCAATCACCAATCCAAAAAGCTAAAAATGATTAGGTATTGGTACATTTTGTAATTATTTTTGGGTCTCATTTAAAATTATCACTTAGGGGGTCAAGTATGTTTGGAGTGTGTGGTTGTAAGACATGTTTGTACATTATTGGTGCTCTTACTTTAGTACTAAGGGCCTTTAGAAACTTTAACAAAATTTTGTATGTATGTTTTAAGGAATATAAGTTATTCCTAGATCACAAGATCTTTATGTTAGACGTAAGACTCATATGTGGAAGATAGTGCAATGACTATAAAATGTGAAATCTATTTGGAACATTTTCCTAGAGAAAATATCTTCTCTTGAAGATATTATGCTACAAATACATACTAATTTTTTTATTATTAAAGATGGACACATAAATAGAAATCCACTATTCTTATAGAAAACTACAAAATGTTCATTGAGCAAATAATTTTTCTTCAATTATGGGTTACTAAGACATACATAATTGGTTTTTGTGTACTGACCCAAAACATTTTACTCAAATAACTAAATGTATTTATTTTGAGAAGTTCAAATAAGTATAGAGGACAATAAACTCTAGAGAAATTGAAGAGATAAATTATAAATGACTAAGGGAAGATCAATGTGAATGGCGAGCGTGATTTTGGTTTACACTAGGGCCTATGTGCCCTAGCCTAATCTGTGACGGGGGTGTTTGGGTATTTGGGAATTTTTCTACTACATCAAGAGTCAAAGTTCATTCATTGAGGGTGTTTGTTGGTTGAGTAGTTGGCTTGGCTGATTTCAAGCCCATAGGTGAGCTTTTTCTAGAAAAATCATCGCCTTGGGTGTGTTCTTGGAGGGGGACCTATGACTTACTACAAGTGTGGGGCCTATTCTCTACCCTCCTTTCCTTCTTACTACATCCCAGTTCATTATGGAATGGGGGATTGAGGTATAGCCTCTTCTCAATTTTTTGTCAGAGATATGGAGATAGGTGAGCCATCTTCTTTGTTGCATGTCAATAATAAGGCACTGAATGGTAAAACCAAATTGGGGGAAGGTGATTCCTCTCCAAAAGGGATGATTTGATTAAGAAAAGGTAATAGATGCTTGTAGAGATCAGAGGACTAGCTAGATTTGGTTATTCAACCAGAGCAAGTCTCGAAGGATGTTGAATACTAGTGCAATAATGCTCTTATTTGCAAATTTTTGGGCCTTCACCTTTCTTTGCCTATGCTGGCATCTTAGGCATGCCGAGTTTTGAACCCAAAAGGAGATATGGAGATTTTATTAGTAGCTAATAACTATTTTATGGTTATCTTTTCAAGCTTGATGGATAGGAATAAGACATTTGAAGGAGGCCCTTATTTCTTTAACCAAGTAGGGCTCTTTATCAAGCCTTGACACATGGGATTCAACTTTTCTAAGGAGATCCCCTCACAAGTTTTGGTGTGGGCTTGCTTGCCAAGGCTTCCTTTGGAATTTTGGAGGAAAGATATTCTTCATTTAATCTCTTTTCTTCTTGGAAAACCTATGGGGTCAGCTACTCAGACTCAAGATTGTAAGGTAATTTCTTTTTCCTATATTTGTGTAGAAGTTGATTTAAATAATCTATTTCCAAATTCTATGGTGATTTGTATGGGTTCTTCTTCCTAGATCCAACAACTAGATTACAAGACCCTTCCATTTAGATGTAGAATTTGCCATGAATATGGTCATTTACATTGTAGATGTCCTAGGAATACATCTCCCTCCTTTGATGCCCCCAGCCCCCCTAGAGAGGATGAGGGAAAGACCCCTTTATCTAATGGACCTATTGATAGTGAGGGATTTCTTCAGGTTAAGTCATGTAACAAAGGCAAGTGTAAGAAGAGAACTTGGATAGATAGGCAGATTGATGGCACCTTTAATAGGTTTGATGCTCTTGGGGACTTGGTCCAAGAGGAAGGTATTCTAGTTGTGCTCTCTTCCAGGGCCAATGATCGGCCTAAAATTCTAGTTGAAGATATGCAGAAGGAGGATCAGATACTATCTCCAAGGAAACAACAAGTTGGACAATTAGATATTGAGTTGATGCCTCTTATTCAGGATATTAGAGACCTTCAAGGGTTACAGGGTTTGAAGGGCTTAGTCTTGGTGGCTCTTGATCCCCTTAAGCCTAAGCAGACCTCATATTCTAAAAAGTGTAATAAGGCTTCTCCTATCTTGGGCATACAATAGAAATCCTTCAAAAATGGGCTTTTAGATAAACCAACAAAGAGTGGTAGGAAGACTGATCAAGAGAAGGTGAAGATAATGGGTGAAAATTTGGTTGAGTTTGGGTATGTGAAACCCATTGATTCTCATTTCTCCCAACCCCATAAATGATTATCTTGTCATGAAATATAAGGGCATTGAACAACATCCCTAGACAAAAGGCTATTCACAGATTAATTGAGTCTCAATCTCTTGATGTGGTCTTTATTCAGGAAACTAAGCTTACAATGGGTGGTTTTGGTTAATTTTGCTTCATGGATCTAGCCCTAGGGCTCTTGGCAGGGGGTGGGTGCTTTGAATAGTTCAAGGGGAGTGGCTTGCTTTTGGAACCCAAGGAAAGTTTCCCCATTATGGTGGATTTCTAGTCGATTCTCCATTTCTTTGGTTGCCTCTAGTTTTGAGGTTAGAGAAAGGTGTCTTTTATCCAATATTTATGCTCCTATTGATTTTTTAGGAAAGTACCATTTATGGGCTCACTTTAGATTCATTCGATCCTTGGACCCATATCTTCGATGGATTATGCCTAGAGATTTTAATGCTATTAATAGTTTGGATGAAAAATAAGGAGGATTAGCTAGGCTAGACTCATCTTCAAATCTACTCAAGGATATGTTGGCTCCTTGAATCTCATTGATGTGAAGCCAACCAATGGTGTCTTTACATGGAATAATTGGAGAAGTGGTGGTGAGGCTATCTCAAAAAGGATTGATAAATTTCTAGTTTCTTACTATTAGATGAACAATAGATGGACCACTAGTTCTAAAATTCTTGATTGGAGGGGCTTTAAACTTTGTCCTATTAAGCTCTCCATCACCTCTTATAGAGTCACCAAAAATCCCTCTTTCAAATTTTAGCTAAACTAGTCAAGAGACTTGTCTCTACTAGACCTTATGTTGGATTGGTGGTATGAGGGGAAGCCTACCCATGGTACGACCATGTTTGCTTTTAGTAAGAGGCTTCAACATGTAAAGTATAGGTTTAAGAGATGAAATAAATAGTGTTTTGGGAATCTACATGCTCAGAAGATTGCTGCTTAGACCAAGTTGGATAATATCACCCACCAAATTCATGACCAAGGGTTGACCTCTAATATGAGTAAAGTTGAATCCTTGGCTCTTAAGGGATTGGAAGAATGGGAGTTTTGGGAGGAGATTTTCTAGAAGCAAAAGTCTAGTGTTGATTGGCTTTAGGAGGGGGATAGGAACACTACTTTCTTTCACAACTTAGTTAAGGCCTAGAGGCAAGGGAATTATTTCTCCTCTCTTGTCTCAACTAATGGAGCTCACATCTTTTCTTGTGAAGATATTTCTAGGGAGACTGTCAATTACTTTTCTAATTTTTTTACTCAAGAGGATCTTTTTGCTAGGACTAAGGAGCGGGCCATCTTGGACTGTATCCCCCACCTTGCCTCTACTAAAATGAATGGGGCCCTCTTAAGCCCTATCTTGTTACCTAAATTGGAGAAAGTTGTGTTTAATATGAAGAAAGGTAAGGCCCCTAGCATAGATGGTTTTCCAATTGAGTTTTTTCAAGAATTTTGGGAGATAATAAAGTATGATCTCCTAGATGTGGTCCAGGAATCTCATAGGAATTAATAGATGCTAAAGTCTTTGAATTCTACCTTCTTGGATCTCATACCTAAGAAGGAAGGGGCTAATAAGTTGGATCAATTTAGGCCTATAGTGCTATGTAATACTATCTACAAGATCATCACCATATTGATTATTGAGAGACTCAAGCCATTCCTTGGTTCTTTGATCTCCATTGACCAGGGTGGCTTTCTTGAAGGAAGATTTCTTTTGGATGGGGTTGTGATAGCAATGAAGGTGGTCCACTCTATGGTTACTTCTAAGGAGAAACCTATGTTCATTAAACTAAACATGGCCAAATCTTATGATCGAGTGAGTTGGGATTCCTTACAAAAAATTCTTTTGACTTTTGGGCTTGATGAGGAATCGGTGAATTGGGTTCTTAGCTGTGTGATCTCGACATCCTTCTTAGTTCTTATTAATGGAGAACCTTCAATTTTTTTTTGGTTCCTCTTGGGGACTTTGGCAAGGGGACCCTCTATCACCCTACTTATTCATTATCATGGCAGATGGTCTTGGTAGATTTCTAAAATCTCAGGCACGACAGGGTCTTATCCAAGGTTGGAACTAGAAAAATGATCATCCTTCCTATTCTTATCTTCAATTTTTGGATGATACTAGGTTGATGGGCATGGCTAGAATCAGTGAGGTAGTGAATATCAAGAAAGCTTTGGATACCTATTTGAAAGCCTTAGGCTAGAGATTTAATGATGATAAGTCTTCTATTTATTTCTTTAATACTCCTCAAATTATTTAGAGCAAGATTGCTAGAATTCTTAGATTCCAAATTGGTTCCCTTCCTTTGATGTACCTTGGGGTCCCATTGTCCTTGGGTGCTTAGTGGGGGGACTACTAACATGGGATTTTGGATAAATTCTAGAGTAAGGTTAGTGAATAGACTTATAGATGGCTATCTTTTGCTAGGAGAGTGGTTCTGCTAAAGATTATGGTACAATTTCTCCCCATTTATAGGAGCTATGTTTAGGTCCCCCCCCCTCTAATTTTTTGAGGAACTTTGATGCTTTATCTCGACAATTCTTTTGGATTGGTACCCTTCTATCCTTGAAGTGGAGCTTTTTCAAGTGAGAGTCTGTGTGTAGGCCAAAGCATGCTAGTGGCCTTGGTCTTAGATTAATGGCTTTTGTTGTCATGACCTTGGTTACCATGTTGTATTAACAATGGTGCAAAAATTAGGATCAATATTGGGCCAAGATTCTTACCCTTAAGTATTTTCCTAGTGCTGATTGCTCTGATGTGCCATGACTTCCTTCAGTGGGTAAAGGCTCTTGTATTTGGGATACTCTTAAGAAGTGAGCCCAAATTGTTAAGGAGGGTTTCTTTTGGATTTGTAATAGAGGCTCCAATGCTCTGTTTTGGTAGGAATCTTGGGATGGCCACTCTCTAATACTCTCTAGCTTTCCCCATCTTCAACCCCTTTTCCATACTTTTACTACTACTGGATGGTTTAAGGTGGAGCATTTTAAGACTATCAAGCATTTGGGTCAGGTTGAGGTGAGTTGCTACAAGGATCCTGATGAGTGGCCTGCTTGTTGGTGGCTCTAATGAGGATTGTTCCCTTGTTTCTAAAGCTTTTGAGAATAGGTTTTTTAGCTTCCTTAATGGGAGGGACAGTTTGGCTTGGAGTCCTAGCCCAAAAGGTAAATTTACTATAGCTCAAGGCTATGCTATACTTGATAGGAAATTACATGGTTAGGCTAAAGTACATTGGTGGAAGAAGGTTTGGAGAAAATTTTCTTGGCCCAAATGTAATTTTTTCTTATGGTTGTTAGCTTAGAAGAAATACCTCACTTGGGAGAATCTTTATAAACAAGGTTTTTAGGGACCTTCTATTTGTTTCCTTTGTCTACACAATGAGGAGTGTGCCTCCCACTTGTTTTTTCTTTGCCTTTTTTTGAGTGAGATATGGAATAGATGGTGGGAAGCTTGGTGTCATGGTTGTATTCATGCTACATCTCTAATTTATTTTTTGGAAAGCTTGGGTAGACCTCCACATGAAGACTTCTTTCTTGTAGGTTGCCTAAATAGTTGGTCTGATTTTCCTCCTCTAGAACATTTGGCTGGAAAGGAACCACAATTTTTTTTGTGACTCCAAATTATGAAGCTTTCAATCATGGAAGATGATTCTTATTAGGCTCTAGGAGACTATTTTTTGCAAAGTATGATATGTCTATTACTATAGATCCTGGTGATCAAGTTATTGTGAGAAATCTAAACCTCGGGGATACTAGTCAGGGATGCACTCTTGGGAAAAGACCTTGCTATGTTAAGCAGTGGGTTTGTCAGGATGGGAGGTGGACTTCTCCTTGGCTAGGATCTTGAAGATTAATATGGATGGTTCTTCTTAGGGGAACCCTAGTCATTATGGTATTGGGGCTATAGGTAGAGCTAATGATGGTGGTGCAATTTTTCTCTTCTCTATTTAAAAGGGTAAACATTCTAATAATCTAATGGAGGCCCTTGCTATTAAGATTGCTATTGAGCACAGATACTCTTTGGGGTGGAAAAAGATCATCTATGAGTCTGATTCTTAGATTGTTGTGGATATGTTGAATAACCAGAGTTTGGAGGATGTTAGTTGGCAACTAGCCTCTTTGGTCAGACAAATTCTTAGTCTTTGTAGTTTCTTGGACTTTGTCTCCTTTCATCATATCCCTCGCAAATGGAACAAAGTGGAATTTTTTTTTGGCAAAGTGGGCTTTAGAGAATGTGGGTAGATGGGATGTTAGTAGTAGGGATGAGTTATCTTCTGAGTATTGTGAGATCATTGAGCAGTTGTTACTCAAAGATAAAAGTATGTAGTGTTGATTTGGGCCTTTGGCCTTTGTTTAGTAACTTGGTTTTGATTGGATAAATTTTTACCTCTCCTTTTTCTAAAAGAAAAGTATAAATGACTAATTACCCAACCACTTATTTAGTCATTTATTTCATTATTTATTTGGTCACTTGTGTTTAGGTGACTAATTATCTTATCACTTATTTAGTTATTTATTTGATAGTTTGATTAGTCATTTTTATTTTGTTGATCTTGTAATTTTACTAGGTGATCAAATTAGTCACTTATTTAGTCATCTATACCTATAAATTACAAAGAAATAGTAAAATGTGATCATTTTTAGTCATATGACAACAATTTTTAGTGGTGTGACTAATTCTTTTAGTCACATAGTCACATATTTGTCAAAATGTACTAGTGGAGAGTGGGCTAGTGGAGGTTATTGGATTCCCCATGGAAGTTGGAGCTCCAGAAATGGTTTGAGAGAGTATAGCTTGATATGAGGCAAAGACTAAGAAAATCAAGATGCTTGATGACTTTTTCCTAATATTTGATAGAGTTCTTATGTAGAGCGCATTTGGGATTCTAGATAGACAAGAGTATTGTGACATAGATTTTGGATCATCTACCTCCATGTATAATGAAAAGAGAACTTTGAGGCAAGGGGACATCAGGGAAACATAGTTCTAGCCATTGAAGAGAAAGAAGAGTAAACTTCCTAAGACCTTGTTTGGAACTAGTTTCAAGAGGGAGATTATAGACATTCTATCCCTATTGCTAAGTTTGAAAGGACAGGAGGAAATCTTCAATTTTCAGGAGCTATTTCTTTCTAGTTTAAGAAATTTGTGTTGATGGAAAATATATTGGTTAGGCTCAAATAATTTGTGATGAGATTACCAGTTGGATGATTTTTACCAAGGAATTCAAGTGGGTTTACATGGCTTCTTATTTGATATATGTTTTGGCAACTTAATACTTGTGGCCAGGCTTGCTGTGCATATAATACTTTGATGAAACAAAAAATGTATATGAATTTTATCCTTGTCTAAAACTTGAAAAGATCTATGAGGAGTTCATAAAGTTGAACGACGAATTTACTATGAGATTATGTAGAGAGATATAAGGATATCTTGAGAGGGAATTCTCACTAGAGGCTATATCTATGGTAACTCAATTTGGATGCTGTTTCATTCAATTCCATTTCTTCTCCTACATAAGAATTGATGGATTTGACAACTTCCCATGGAGACTACCAAGGTATCTAGAAGATTAAATTATATTAATTAAATTGAGTAGACAAATTCTAGAAGTCAATACCTTATGCACAACTATTAAAAAAGAAGGAATCCCTTTCCTAGCTGTTATAGGATCATATTCATGTGCATCTAGATCAAATGCAAAGAACATGATAAAGGCCTTTAAGGGAAAGTATAAATTGAAGGACTATCAAATCAAAAGGCCTCAATTTGATCTAGTAGATTATGTGAAGGGTAATTTGAAAATTGGATTTAGTTACAAGAATGTGCTTTATATTGAGGACTACTAGGCAGATTGTTACACAAAAATTCATACTTAGGAGAAATTCTGGTAGAGGCTCACGGTTGAGAAAGTAGAATTATATAAAGTGAATATCAATGTTGAGGATGATGGCTCTTGTATGAGGTCCTCAACATATGAGAAAGAAATCAAAGATACACCTATTGTGTCTACTCTGTTGGAGGTCTCTACTATTAGAATATACTATCCACCAATATAACTGAGAGTGTGGGGGTGAATCAGTTATCCAATTATTATCACAATTATAAGAACACAAGAATAAAGCATTCACTGAATAATTTTTTTTCTTAAGATAAGTTACTATCAACAACATAAAGTAACCAAGTGCAAGAGTGAAACAATTATACAAGATAATAAAATAGGGAATATGACTAAGCTCACATATTCACTTATAACAAAAAAAGTCTTAAAAAAACTTCCAAAGATCTCCCAACACAAAACCAAGACTTACAAACCAATGATACCATGAATCATGAGAATAAACAAAGGAGAGATGTTCTTTTTAAGCCCCAAAGAATGAAATCCTAGCATGGTTAAACATACAAGTCCATTTCCAACTAACCATAACATAATCTAGAATTACAAGTAGAGACCTACAATGGTCAAACATAGGATGAGGGCTCAAAGTCACCATCACTCATTTATTAAACACCATGATAAAAGATAAATGTTCAATCCTAAAATTTGGCAAAGTTTGAAATCCTGAAGCCCTAAAATTTCCTAGAAACTTTATCTTGACTTGGAGAGGTCTAAAACCTATCTCAAATGAATCATCACATATATTAAAATATATCTTAAGTATAAGGAATATACTTAAATGATATATCTTAAACCCCATAGAAAAGCTATTTTTAACTAGGAAGGTGTAAAAAGGCTACCCAAAACCAACTTCCAAACTTTCCTTAGCCAAGCCTAAATGCCCTTGTTTCTTGCATGAGGAAGTGTACTGGTCTCTAGTTTCACATGAGACTTTGCATCACTATGCACGAGGAAGTTCATCACTTTGTGTGAGGAGGTGTATTACTCCATGTGAGGAAGTGCATTACTCCAAGCTAGGATTCACAACATGCCATGCAAGGAAGTATAAAATTTGTGCCAGGAAGTACTTGCTCGTGTGAGGGACTACCCTTCCTATGTGAGGACTACCAACAATTAATTAATGAGATAAGATACAAATTCATAAAAACATAAAAAATCCATACCAGGGAGTACCAAATCCACATAAATTGAGGAATCATCACTCAAGAGCATGAAATAAAAAACACCATACAATAAGAAGTAGAACCATCTAATCTATAACAACATATGAAAGAACATGTGGAAAGAAACATTGCAATGTACATACATGATTCATAAACCAAACATCATATAAAGAAATCATAAACATCTAAGCACCACACAACTAAAATTCGTGCATGGTTCCTCCCAACTATAATAGCATCATGAGACGTCAAAGGTGCTAGCCATCCCCCATGCATAACATCCCAAATTGCAAACTAGATAATCAAAGCTATCTTATGAGGGTGTCACTACTACAACATAATAAAATCATAAGAACAAGAAGATCTAACATGCTAATCCAACAAAGAATAGATATTCCAACTAAGTGAATTACATCATCTAACCATATGCTAAAACATCATAATAAAGGAGTACATCAATGAAACTAACATTATCCATAAACATCAATCACCAGACTCTCACTATGCTAATGGAGATAATGATCCAAACATAAAAATACATAAAGAAAATGTCCATGACTAAAACTCACACTAGATAGTAAAGAGGACTACAACCAAGATCATGAGACAATACAAGTACAATAGGTCCTAGTTAGACAATCTATGGGTCATTATACATGGACTCTAGTGGAGTGTCATTAATTCCCATTGGGTAGTGCAAATACTTTGAGTCTTTGATCAAATCCCTCAAGAGGTCAACCTTAAAATGTATCTTCAATCAACTCTCGTAGGAGGCCAAATAATGTGCCTTTGATCAAATCCCTCAAGAGGCCATACACACAAACCTTCAATCAACTCCCTCGGGAGGCCAAGTGTTCCAAAATCTTATCTTTCATTAAGTTTTAGTACCCATTTATTAATTTGGTTATCCCTTCTTAGAACCTCTTCATACTACCTTGTTAGCTACTTTTGGACTAGGGTACACAAGAGAAGCAACTCCACATGTCTACCCTACATACCCATGCTCATCACACAATGAGTGCTCAAAGGTAATGCAAGTTCAAAACCCAACCCCCAAAGAACATAACTCCACAAAATACAACCGGGAGTTTGGTTCTCCTAAGAATCCAACAAATGCATGCACATGTGCTTGTGTATGGTGTAAAAACAACACAAAGATCATAAAAAAAGGGCTGCATGAGAACATAAGCAAAATAACACTCAACTAACCTATATCCAAGAGTACAAATTCTACACGAATCCCAAAGAATAATAAAATAATACATCATGAACCCACTCAATTGGCCTTAATTTGAGAGTATGGATTCTATGCAAATCCAAATGATGCAACCAAACTAAATAGAACTCACTCAATCGGCCTTAATCTGGGAGTATGGATTCTACACAAATCCTAGCATCCATGAAATAAAAACAAAGGTTTGACTAGAAAAAATAACACTAGGTATAAAATCACTCAACTAAACACAAAGTCAAGAGTATGGATGTGACATGCATCCCCATGCAAACATAAATATGCAACAATGGTTGGATTGACATCCTATAGATAATCTAAATGGGAAACCCTCAAAACTCAAATTTTTTTGAAATTAAAATCCATTTGGTCTTAGGGAACAAAATCCATGAATATCAAATAAAATCTAGGTTTGGATTCCATATGAAAAAGTGGCTAGCATGATGGTGTAAAACCCTAAACCCCACCCCAAAAAATAAGGAAATGCTCATACTTGCCCAACCAAATAGAGCTAGCATATAGAAACAAATTGGAACACTAGTTCTCAACCTCCTAATAAATGGCCACCAAAGATAGAAGTAGAAATATAGCTGAAACAATAAAGCAAGAGAGACCTACCTTGTAGCCAAAAGGGAAAATACAAAAATACAAGCAATAAAATAAATACCCCATGGAAACTATCAAAAGTCACAAAAATCCAAGGTCTCCCCAAGTTGGATCCAATGAAACCATTCTATAACCAATCACACTCTCGTAGCTCCTACAAAAAACATAACATTCATTTCTCATGAAGAGGATTTGAAACTTGCTCTCAAATTTCTATTTCAAAAAGTGGGAAGTGAGGAATAAAATTCCTTTTTGGATACTTATTCACTTTTCAAGTGAATAAAGGATTAGGGTAAATAACCAGGTCACCTAGTTAAACCCTAAATCAACCCAAACAAAAATAGGCTATTCCAAGTAATTGAATTTCAACTACGAAAAAATTGCTAGGAATTAAATTAAACAAAATAAAGCCCAAAATTCCCTTAAACCAAAATCACAAAATTTTCTTAATAACTTTTGCAACAAATGTGAACCTCTGAATGCATAGAGATGCTCATGAGTCTAATCACATACTGCAAATGATTCTAGATTTATTAAATCCCTAAAAGGTTTAATTTAAAAAATTAAAAGGGATACATTGACCATATAGGGACAACATCGGTTAAATATGCACAACTGAATCACTAACTCCATATGCCACTACTAGGGACATAAATCCTGCACACTAAACAACATGATCAAGTGAAATTACATATAATAATATAGCCAAAGTAACAAATGCATTAAATTACCTAATTTAACAATTTATTTAGTTGTATTAAAATAATCCATTTACATCACACACTTTCACATAAAACATCACAAAGCAATATCATCAGGGTTGCATCCATCAGGATGACTTACATAAATCCATTGGGAGAGGCACTACATCATCCCCTCCCAAAGACTAGGCTTACTCTTGGAAGCCTATAATCCAAGAATAGAAACCAAGCACCCCAAGTGCCCAAACATAATCCAACAAATCACAAAACTTCATCTAGCCACAACTCAACACCATAAGGGAAGATAAATACTTAGAATCCCAGTTGCCAAAGAATGAAACAATAAAATGTTCATAATTGCAAGAGAGGAGGAATGTTGACACACACCATACATTTAGATCAAAAAGTAAAGGTAGTTTCTCAAGCCATATGCTTCTCATTAACATAGCCAACATTGTATCACACTTCTTACAATCAATTAAGAACAATCAAAACCAAAGAGTTCAATAACTAGCTGTATGAATAAATAACCATTTAATAGTTATACACCTTTTATCAACTTTCTATATCTTTCATTGAAATATTTCATTTAATCAACATTGAACCAAACAACCTTTTTATTACTCTTTATATCTATTAACACACACACACACACACACACACACACACACACACACACACACACACACACACACACACACATACACACACACACACACACACACACACACACACACACACACACACACACACACACACACACACACACACACACACACACACACACACACACATCAATATGTTCTTTGAAATCTCATCCCTTATACATACTATCAGTGGTCTAAATGGACATGATAGAGTCACAACACACAACTAGGTAGCAATAAAATACATTCAAAATAGTCATCATGAAATAGAAGAAAAACCCAAATAGGGGAATTATCAACTCCAAAAATAAATCTCAAAAAGTGCACATTTCAATAAGAAGTCAAATGTCAAGAATTGGTGTGTAGGGAGGGAACAAGTGTTAGAGAAATAATTGGAGAGATTGGGAATTTGAATTCTAGAAAATTTCAACAATAAGTCAAATACCAAGAAATGGCACACAGGGAGGGAGTAGGTGTCAGAGTGAGAATTGGAGAGATTGGGAATTTGAATTTAGCATTAGGAGGATTTGTCCAAGATGGTGCAAAGAAGGGTTTTAGGGATTGTCAAGAGGAGGAAGACTAGGGAAATATTGTTCCCTCGGGGAATGAGGGCCCATAGGAATCATAAAAGGCCCCAAGGAAGGAGGTTTTGGAATCTGGTTGGTCTTTTCTAGGCCCACAAAATGCATGAAGTGTCCTTGACTCAGGTTTGAAAGGGAGATGGTCTTCTCTCTTTGGGATAAAACCAATAGGTAAGTCTTCCTTCCTAGAGATCAAAGACATCTCAAACAAAGGTAAGGGTATGTTCACTATTGAAATCCCTAATGAACTAGTAAACCATAACATTGCTTCAATGACATCCTCTTTGGTTGGGAAATTCATTAGCTCAAGGCCAAATGTTGATATAGTGAGGACCTATGTGAGAAATAAATGGGACCTAAAAGGGCATGTGGAGATAGCAACTATGACTAAGGGCCTCCTCTCTTTTGATTTCTCTTGTATGGAGAATCTCACAAGGATTTTATGTGCTAGATCTTGGTCCTTTGGTCATTTGACACTAGCCTTGCAGAAATGGACTTCAAAGCTGGATCTTAATGATTCCTTCTTTGTCCAAGCACCTGTCTGGGTCTAGTTGCTAGAACTTCCAATGGAATTTTGTTACAAGTATATTTTTAATAGCATAAAAAATCCTTTGGGGAGATCTTATCTATAGACCCTATTATGGTGGCAGGGAGCCAATTGAATTATGCAAGAATATGCATTGGAGTAAGTGAGCATAGAGATATGCCATAAGTGGTGTACCTTCACTTGAAGTTGGGTGCCAATATTAAGAAGTTGGATTTTGAAAGTGTCCCATTTGCTTATTTCCATTGTATGAAGGTGGGCCATGTGGTTAAGCTTTTCCCTAGGGTTTTGGAGGAGAAATCTAGGAAATAGAATCAAAATAAAATTTGGGCAAAGAGATTATCAAATGATAGAATGAATAGCTCTAAAGAGGGAGAGAGTGTAAAGACTAAAGGGAATTACTAATAAAGAAACAATACTAGAGTAGTAGTAGGAGAAAGTGGTGGTGGCTCCTCCTTTGGTGGTAGAGGACGTCCTAGGGACAAAACTAGCATTTACCAAATTTTTTAGTGAGGAATCACAAATTCTAGTATTAGAGAAGTAGAGGAAGGAAATTGGGCTAGATAATCTAGATAATTTGAAGAAGACATTCCCTATTGGTAAAGTAATCCAAAAGGTTTAGCCTAGGAAAAAGGGTCTTGAATCAGTAGTAGGAAATGAAATGTCTTATGCTCCCAAGACCCAAGATAGGGAGGAGAAGGAGGAGACAAATATCTTAGGCAAGTTAATACTCAATGAAGGTGATAATATCAGTATGGGGATTGCTTCTCCTAGGAAGATTTCTAGAGTGGTGGAAATGGTTAGATCCTCTTCACCAAGGTAACTTACTTGTATGGAGGTTCTATTTGTGACATGTATTGATGAATGCCAAGGGAAGTGGACATATGTTACCAATAAAAAGAAGAGTCAAGACCCTTCTCTAGTGTCCCTAGCTACAACAAGAAGCAGAGAAAAGGCTAATGTTGGAGCAAAGCCTAAGACTCCTGGAAGGAATAGTAATAGTCAGAACAAGAAAGAAGAGACTAGAAGGAACCTAACGAATGGGAGCCAAAGGACCATCCAATAGATTTTCTTTACAAAGAAGAAATGAAGGTCATACCCTAGAACATTAGGGGGATAAATGGAGTCCACAAACAAGAGGCAATTAGAAATATGATTAGGGACCATAGGCCCAACTTTTTTCCTTATTTAAGAAACCAAAATGAGAAAGGAGGTAGTGGAAATAATATCTTTCAGTAGTAGTATGGAAGGCCTTGCAACAAAATTAGGAGCATTGAGAGGTTTTATTACTCTTTGTGGCTATTATTTCTTTAAGTCTAAAATTGTTTATGCTCAAGGTAATATTCTCCTCATTCACGTTGAAAATATTAAAAATAAAGATTCCTAGTTTCTATTGAATGTGTGTGCTCCAAGCACTAAGAATGGTAGGAAGAATTATTGGGTTAAAATTAAAAATGATTTATCTAGATTCTAAGTGGGAATGTGTATTATTATGGGTGACTTCAACACACCTTTAAGGGAGGACAAGCCCATTTCTCATTCGGATCACTACCCCATTTCTCGTACTTTAGACCCTATTGATATCAAACATAATCTCCCTTTTGGATTTGAGAAAATGTGGACTTCACACCCATATATTTTTCTCCATATCTTAGAATGGTGGAATGTCCATATTGAGGGATCTACTATGTTCAAGGTGGCTAAGAAACTGAGAAATTTTAAGTTGACTGTTAGAAAGTGGAACAAGTCAGATTTTGGTAATATCTTTCAATCCAAAGTTTAGATCTCAGAGGACCTAGGAATACTATAGGATGCTATTCAACAAGAGGGGTATAATGATGAGAGGATGGAGGTGGAAAAATCTATTATTCTTGAGCTTTACAATGTTATTAGTCAAGAGGAGGCCTATTGAAAATATAGGTCGAAGGCTATCTAGTTGAAAGAGGGGGACATGAATACTAGGTTCTTCCACACCTCTACTTTGAAGCATAGAGTTCATAATAGAATTAACAATTGATAAGTAGGAGATAATTTCCAAAAAAAGTCAAACTATGATATTGCTATCAGGATTTAACTATGTGATAATTTTCACGTAGTTAAATCTTGATAGCAATATCATAGAATTAGCAACATCAAGAAGGGAGAAGTGGTTTTGGAAGAAGAAAATGAAATAGTTGGTGAGTCTATTTCTTTCTTCACTAATATTCTTGAAAAAGATCCCAATATGGTGGAACATGATCAGATGGAAATCTTATTAAACATTCTAGCTTTGATCCAACTTGAGGAGAATGTGATGATTAGGGCTATTTCCCCATCTCAAGAAGTTTAACAAGCTGTCTTCTCTCTTGTAGCTGAAAAATCCCTAAGTCTAAATGGGTTCACATATTTTTTCTTCCAAATTTTCTTTAATGTGGTTCAACAGGATGTAACTAAAGTGGTGCAAGAATTATTTGGTACTAGAAGTACTCTTAAGGAGATTAATGTCACTTTCCTAGTGCTTATTGCAAAGGTGGTAGGGGTAGATTCTATGGACCAATTCAGACCTATCAGCCTATGTAACTCTTTTTATAAGATTATTTCTAATGTGCTAGCTTCAAGGATCATCAAGGTTCTCTCCTCCATTATAGCTCCTCAATAACCTAGTTTTTTCTAGAGGTGAAAAATCCTAGATTTTATTATGACTGTCCATGAAGTTATCCACTCTTTGGAAGAAGGAAAGAGAGAAGACTTCCTCCTTAAGCTTGACATGTCTAAGGCATATGATCATGTGGACTAGGCCTTTCTATTCAAAGTTCTTAGGGCCTTTGGTTTTAATTAATGGGTCATAAAACTTATTGGCCAGTTGGTGACAACTACTTCCCTAGCTATGCTGGTCAATGGATCCCCCTTGACCTTCTTCAAATCCTCCATAAGTCTTAGGAAAGGTGATCTGATCTTCCCCATTCTCTTCATTATTTTGGTTAACTATCTTGGAAGGATGATTTATGCTAATAGAATTTTGGGTGCTCTGTCTGGTATCAAACCTTCTTCTAGCCCCTTGGTTTTCTCCCACCAAATTTTTTTAAATGACACTATAATGGGTGGGAAAGCCAAAGTTGGTGAAGCCAGGTTGGTGAAAAATATATTGAGCTCTTACTCTAGGGGCTTGAGGTAGCTTATCAACTAGAATAAGAGCTCTATTTTCTTCATAAATACTCCAACTGAGTGCTAGAGGAAGATTGTTGCTATTCTAGGTTATGAAATGGGAAGTCTTCCTTCAAACTATTTGGGCTTCCCCATGGGTTTGAGGCCCTCTGATTCTTTCTCAAATAACATATTAGATAGGTTTAATAAAAATTTGTCTAGCTAGAAGGGAGTCACTCTTAGCCAAGCTGATAGGATTTAGTTGGTCAAAGTACTCTCTAGAACCTCTCGACCTATGCGACAAGTCTTTTTGGGATTCCAAGAAAGTTTGTGGATCTCATGGAGAAGATCTAGAGGAAAATTCTTTGGTTGGGAACATAAGGCAACAAGAATCTTCACTTGGTGGCTTGGGATAATGTGTGTCTCCCAAAATAGAATGGTAGATTGGGGATAAGGAAATTGTGTCCTTTCAACAAATCCCTCCAAGCTAGACAGGTTTGGAGAATCTTGTCTAGCAAGGGACTAGAGGAATATCATGGAAGACAAATATCTTTGAAGACCTTCAATAAAAAACATGCTCTTTAGTGAGTCAATTCCTAAAGGATCTAATATTTGGAATGGTCTTCTAAGTGCTAGAGAAGTTTCTAATAGTAGGGAGAAATGGAGTATTGGGAATGGATAGGATACTCTTTTTTGGTAGGATAATTAGTTGATTTAGGGGCCTCTTATTGTCATCCTTGATTTTGAGAGATGGGCCTATATTTGTATCTAGAGGTTTGGGAGATTTGTATCAGATTATAAACTTGGCCAGGGCTAGAGGGATCTTTCTACCATTTCAAAGGACCTTAAACCCCTTATGACTATTCTTCTCTCTATGGTTGTGAATGAGGATCAGGATAAGCTTGTTTGAGAGAATTCATTAGATGGAACCTATTTGGTGGCCTTGGGGTACCAAGGTATTATGAAGCACAATTCAAGATTGGACTGGGATAAAGCCTAGTAACCTAGTATTACCCCTAAAATCAATATTTTCTTCTAGCGTTTACTCTAGAATAGGATTTTGAATATAGAAATTTTTTACAAGAGGGGACATCCTATTCCTAATATATGTGTCCTTTGCAAAAACTAGGTAGAGTCAATGGATCATATATTTATTCACTGCTCTTTCTCTAGAGAAATTTGGTCTTTATTCAGTCAAGTTTTCAGGATGAGCTGGTGTGCTCCTAACTTGACTACTGATTTCTTCAAGTAGTGGGATAATTCTTGGTAGGGATTTGGGCTTCATAATATAAGTAAATGGGCCTTGCCTCATTTTGGATGGGGAATATGGAAGGAACACAATAACCATATTTTTAAGGATCTTAACCTTACTGCTAGAATTGTGTTTGAAAAAATTAAAAATTTCCTTTTGGAAAACTATATGTTTATAAAAGGAGTTAATCCTTTTTCAAGTGATAATGTTAGAACTAATGATACTCAAACAAGAAGAAAGAAATGTGTGGCTAAAGGAATGATACCCCTGGAAGGATGGTAGAAAGCCAATTTTGATGGTGTGGCTAAAGGAAACTTGGGAGAGGTAGGTTGTGGAGGGGTGATTAGAAATAGTCATGGGTATGGTGTAGTAGCAATGAATTTCCCCCGAGGTTTTCAAACTAACCATTATGTAGAGCCTTGTGCTACTCTTCAAAATACAAAATTGGGTAAAGAGGTAGGGGTTGAATGCCTTTGGTTGGATGGGGACTCAAATAACATTATAAAATTGCTAAGGGGAGAACACCCTCTAGTATGGAGTATTAAGAATATGATGGAGAAAATAAAAAATACTTTTCTTTCCTTTGAAAAGGTCTTAGTGTCACATGTTTACTATGAAGGTAATGTGACTACTAATTGGATGGTGAATGAGGTATTAAGGAGGGACATGACACAAATATGGTCAAGTGGAGAGGGTTTTCTAAGACGTGTAAAAATAATTATTGAGTTGGAGAGGATCCAGGGGAGAACATGTAACATAAAGTGTAATTATGGCAATTAATGTTGTCAATTAGGTGTATAAAGTAATGAGAGTTTGGCATGAGCCATTTTAGAGGCATCACAATTGGGGGCTTATTGGCACATTTTATGGGAAATATTAAGGGCTTATGGTAATTACTACAATTATTAATTTTTTGAGGTCAGAGTCAAGTATAGGTTTTGGAAGAAAAATTAGGTCTCAACTCATAGTGACTAGAGAACTCAGAGTCCCTATGTTTTCTATATGCAACATAATGGTTGGGGAGAGGCATATAAGGGAGCCAAAGAGAGAAGTTGAGAAGTGGAAGAGGCATTCAAAGGTGTGGGAGAAATTGAGGGAAGATGACATTTTGTCCTTGATTAAAAAAATTCATGGCTAGGATCTGAAGATTATTGACCTAATGGTGAAGAAATGGAGAGAGGGGAAGGTGAGGATTGGTGAGGTGGAGTTCTAGGTGAATGGAGGGGTTATAGCTGAGGTGATAAACTCCCCCAAATAGGGCATAAAATTCTATGGGGATAAGAAAATCTCCCTAAATGCTGTGAAGGATTTTGGTAAGGACATGAAGGAAATGAAGGATCTTGTGAAGATTGGTGCCTACTATGAGCCCACATAAATAAAGAAACTATGGAGGTTTGTCCTAAGGGAATTTATTTCCTAAATTACACTTGATACTAGGTTTGACAAGATTCAAGCCCACCATTTCATTATTCTTAATCATTTCAGGCATGGAACAAAAATTTCCATCCCCTACTATTTATGTTTCTCTGCAAATAAGAGTACAATGGATTATAAGAAAAAAATGTAATCTAACCCAACCTTCCATGAGGATTTTTTATTAATCATATATGAGCATTTTAAAGCTCAAACTCACAGAAGGGATGTTGCCTACAAGGCATTTTCTTTTGAGGAGACAGAGAGCTCCTACCTCCCATCAGACATGGAGGGTAGTTTTGGCATGCACTCAGAAGACAAGGAGGAGGTGTTGAATATCATGAAGGATATGGGTAAGAAGAAAAGAAGAAGCCAAGGAAAGGATTGGAGAAAAGGATAAAGTAGGAGGAGGAATTAGAGGATGACTATAATGATGAGGAAGAGGGGATGGATAGAGATAGGGAAGGAAATGTGAGAGAGGAAGGGACTAGTAAGGCATAGGTAGTAGGAAGGTGGAGAGATCAATCAAAAGGAAAAGAAAGGAGAAGGAATATGAGAGGGCTCATGAAAATGGTAAGGAGAGTACTTTTGAGGTGCTAAAAGAGAGGGAGGAGGAAAAGGCCTTGGTAAAAACTATAGTTTCTTTGGATGCAAAAGGAAGGAAATCTACATGGAGTAGCTTTCATACCAATACAACAAAAATGGGGCTTGTCAAAGAACATATAAACCCAGAGGTAAGGGATGGAAAAATTTAGTTGGAAGAGCTTATTGACCAAGCTCTGGTGATTCTTTGCAACCATGCTTGGGAAATGGGTATGAACCTCCTTAACAACACCCACAATATCTTGGTGGACAAATTTTGGTCCATAAAATGGATCTTCCATGAAATTGAAGAAATTAAGTTTAGGTTGCAAGGGTAGGAAAAGTTGGAAGGGGTGGATGAGATTGAAAAAATAGGAAAATTGGAGGCTAGGGTTTTAGAGATTGAAAAAAAGGTAGAAAGGATAGAGGCCACACTCCATAGCTCGACTAATTAGATCCTAAACATAATCAAATGTGTAAATGATAACATCATTCAGTTGCACAAGATGATGGAGAAAAATAAAAAAGGGAAGGAGGAAAAGGACAAAGAGGAAACTAGAGTGATTTACGAGGAAGCATATTTTTAGGGGGAGAGCTTGAGCAGAAAAAGGCAAGTGGAAAAGAGGAAGAGGGTAGAGCAGGCTTCTTAGGATGAAAGCAATTCGCTTCAAAGACCAATGAGGCTGAGGCCAAGGAAGAGATGGAGTTCAAGAATTTGGAGTTGGCTAAAGAACTTGTACCTTGATCATTTCTCCTAGTTTTTTCTTGTTCCCTAGCTTTTGGCCTTTTGGATTTTTTGCTTCTATCTATGGGCTAGGTTAGGCCTATTTTTTTTTATGTTGCTTGGTTTCTAGACCCAAAATTTTATTTTATTTATGTTGATTTCTGGTGGATTTCAGGAACCCCTATAAAAAAACCTATTTTACTTAATAAAAAATAATAAGTCAAATGTGACAACTATCACAAAGAGAGTGATAGAGAAATTTTGATGACTAGTCCAACAGAGGGAAAATACTGAAAACTAATGCTAGCCTAAAAACATGAGGAAAGTTCCTCCAGTCAAATTAAATAAGGCATCAATTAGATTACATTATACGTGATGACTAAGAACAATTAGACAAGAGGGATAAATCACCACACAATGTTAAGGAATACACCATCCTAGGAATATTAGAGAACACACTCACACAAATCAAGTAGTATAGCATTAATAACCTTTTGAATATGCATCCCTACTATTTACTTAATTTATTTCCATGTAATGCAACATATTGGTATACAAAATTTTTACTACAACTTTTCACAAGCTTATGAAATAAGCAGTTTGGGGACATAAGTCATTAACCCAAAGGATCTAATGCAAGACCTACTTCTTTTCAAAGATTCATAATAAAACTCATTTCTCAATGAAAGGAAACATTTCATTAGTATATTGACATAACACAAAATCACAAATAAGATTCATTTATTAACTTACAAAAGAGGAAAAAATAGGGAAAACAATGCATCTTACTCCACAAGGAGAAATAGGAAGTGGTACTCAAAGCCAACACATGGACACCAATCAATGGCTCCATCCAATAGGTTCAAACAATAAACCAACCATACTAAGGCACATCGATTCCATCTTCAAAACAAGGAAAGACTCACTTTCTTCTCCTCAGACTACTCAAGTAACATCTTTTGGATAAGCAAGTTCATCCCAAGTAGGTATCTGAGCAACAAGAAATCACGAGCTTTCAAAGAGGAACTCATACTCACACAATCACAAAAAAAAACATATGGGAAAAATATACATAGAGATCCTAATATTTGAACATGGGCTCTAATACCAAATGTAATTCCCTGCCTGAAGATCCTTGGAACACAAGGATAAAACATGCACTAAATAAATTTTTTTCTTAAGATAAATTACTATCAACAACATGAAGTAACCAAGTGCAAGAGTGAAAAAATTATACAAGATAATAAAATAGGGAACATGATTAATCTCACATGTTCACTTACACCATTTGAAGTCTTAAAAACACTTCCAAAGATCTCCAAGCACAAAACCAAGACTTACAAACCAATGATCACATGAATCATGAGAATAAACCAAGGATAGATGTTCTTTTTAAGCCCCAAAGAACAAGTTCCTAGCATGGTTAAAAATACAAGTCCATTTCCAACTAACCATAACATGTCCTAGTATTACAAGTAAAGACCTACAATGGTCAAACACAAGATGAGGGCTCAAATTCACCACCACTCATCTACTAAACACCATGCTAAAAGATAAATGCTAAATCCTAAAATTTGGTGCTGTCTGAAATCCTTAAGCCCTAAAATTTCCTAGAATCTTTATCTTACCTTGAAGAGGTCTAAAACTTACCTCAAATGAATCATCACATATATTAAAATATATCTTAAGTATAAGGACTATACTTAAATGATATATTTTCAACCCCATAGAAAAACTATTTTTAACTAGGAAGGCCCAGTAGGCTACGCAAAACCAACTTTTAAACTTTCCTCGGCCAAGCGTAAATGCCCCCTATTTCTCATGTAAGGAAGTGCACTAGTCTCCAATCTTTCATGAGACTTTGCATTACTGTGCATGAGGAAGTGAATCACTCTACACAAGAAAGTTTATTACTCTATGTGAGGAAGTGCATTAATCCTTACAATGATTCACAACACACCATGCAAAGAAGTACAAAATCGATGTGAGGAAGTACTTTTTCACGTGAGGAATTACACTTCCCATATGAGGAATGCCAACAACACAATAAAAATATATGAAGAAAATTCATGAAAACATAAAACCTCTAACTGAGGAGTACCAAATCCACACAAATTGAGGGATGATCACTTGAGAGCATGAAATACAATACACCATGCAATAGGAAGTAGAAAACATCTATCCATCTAATCTATAACAATATATGAAAGAACATGTAGAAATAAACATCAAAAAGTATATACATGGTTCATAAACCAAACATCATATAAATAAATCATAAACATCCAAGAACCACACAACAAAAATTTATGTGCGGTCCCTCCAAACCATAATAGCATCATGAGATCTCAAAGGCCCTAGCCATCCCCCGCACATAACATCTCAAACTGCCAACTAGATAGTCAAAGCTATCTTATGAGGGTGTCACTACTACAACATAATAACATCATAAGAACAAGAAGATCTAACATGCTAATCCAAAGAAGCATAGATACTCCAACTAAGTGAATCACATCATCTAACCATATGCTAAAATATCATAATAAAGTAATGCATCAATGAAACTAACATCATCTAAAAATGATATCCAAGCATTCCAATTAAAGCATAAATCACAAGGAAGCATACTTTGGAAACAAAAAATACCAAGAGAACATCAAGTGTCAGTCTCAACTAGAAACAAATTCTCTCTATACACTAGTCCCTAATAGTGGTATAGGTAGCTATGCCTCCCAACCATATGGAACCTATAGGTCCACTCTTTCCATGTTGATGGAGATAATGATCCAACAAAAAAAAACATTAAAAAAAATGTCCATGGATGAAAATTATGCCAAAAAGTAAAGAGGACTACAACCAAGATTATGAGACAAATTAAATACAAAAAATCTTGGTCAAACACTCTATGGGTTAGTATGTAGGGACTCTAGTGGAGTGTCATTACTTGCCATCAAGTAGCACAAGTACTTTGAGCCTTTGATCAACTGCCTGAAGAAGCCAGACTCAAAATGTACCTTTGATAAAATCATATAGGAGGCCAAATATTTTTCCTTTGATCAACTCCCTTAGGATACCAAACACACACACCTTTGATCAACTCCCTTGGGAGGCTAGGTGTTCCAAAATCTTATCTTTCATTAAGTTTTAGTACCCATTTATTAATTTGGGTATCACTTGTTAGAACCTTTTCGTGCTACCTTGTTGGCCACTTCTAGGTTGGAGTACATGAGAGAAGCCACTCCACATGTCTACCCTACATACCCATGCTCGTCACATTCAAAATATGATCCTTCCCATCATGGATAAAATATAGAAGCACATTGCCTATTCCAAAATATTGATCCATGATAATAATTTCTCAATTACAGATCACATGATCAAACTTTCTATAGAAGTGCAAGTTGCTCTACAAACATGCAAAGTTTTGCAAGATAACTGGGATAAGACCTTAACTCTCATTCTTAACGTACATTTTATTTTCTCTCACATTTTGGTGTCTCCATATAAATATATTGTGTATAAATCTTTGGTATTATTGTCAAAAAGGGGGAGAGACATTTATATATAATTAAGGGGGAGAGATATTTGTAAATATTAAGAGAGAAAGATACCATACTGGAAGATACACTTAGTATGTCAATATGTCTGACATGATATGTACATTGTATGGGGGAGAATCATGCAAATAAAAAGTATATATAACAGAGTTACAAAGACAAATTTTGAAAAATCTCAAAAATCAACATGCCGTATGAAGCTAAGTATCACACTATGATGTACATACATTTTGGCTAATAAGTGTTTTTGTCATTAATGCCAAAGGAGGAGATTGTTGACATTTAGTCAAGTTTTTTATTAGTGACAACACTTATTCAGATTTTGTATATAGTGTTTGCCAAGCACTACAGTTTAGATCAAGTAGTTTAGTGTTTGTCAAGCACTATAGTTCAAACCATGCAGTTTAGTGTTTTCCAAGCTTTACAGTTTCTATTGAGTTAATAGCTTAAGTAAAGAAAAGCCAATGTTAACTGAGTTGAATGGAAAATAGTGTCTACCAAGTATAGTCATGGTAAATAGGGAATGTAGTTTATACTGAGTTACACAATATCTACCAAGTCACCAGTGGATACCAAGTTCAAAACTATGTTGAAGTGATTAGTATGGATCAAGCTTCTATTTCTACCAAATGCATGATGATGTCTAGTAATGACAATGAATGCCGTGTTTTCCAAGCACTACAGTTTAGATCAAGCAGTTTAGTGTTTGTCAAGCACTATAGTTCAAACCATGCAGTTTAGTGTTTTCCAAGCTTTACAGTTTCTATCAAGTTAATAGCTTAAGTAAAGAAAAGCCAATGTTAACTGAGTTGAATGGAAAATAGTGTCTACTGAGTATAGTCATGGTAAATAGGGAGTGTATTTTATACTGAGTTACATAATATCTACCAAGTCACCAGTGGATACCAAGTTCAAAACTATGTTGAAGTGATTAGTATGGATTGAGCTTCTACTTCTACCAAATGCATGATCATGTCCAGTAATGACAATGAACGCCGTGTAACAGAACTTCACCAAGTCAATTTTTAGAACCTAAGTATCTACATTTGAGCCAACTTTGTAATTTGATTGATGTATATAGTATATCATTTCCTTAGATGAAATATATGAGATAATGTGAATGGAATGTAAGCACATGAATGTGAATAAACAATAGAGTAAAGTGTATTATAAGGCCACATTAGGAGCAACAGAGCTATATCTACCACATAGAGGTGATCAGTACTTCAAGCATCTCAATTAGAAATTTAGTTGTAAGTTAGAGATCTACTATTTCATCCTAATAGGTGAATTAGCATCAAATCCTTTCACAAGGTAGACTTAACAGTCTTTTCTTAAATCTCTTTACTGAGTGCATACTTCATTGTATGTTTGTAAAACCTCTAACAAGGTGGACCTAGCAGTCTGAATTGCTCCTAATCGGGTAGATCATCAAAAGTGATCAATGTAAGCCTTAACTAGCCAACTTTATGATGTAGTATTGAAGTTTTGTGGGTATCATCCCCAACCCAATTCTACTTTCTATTTGGAAGGTTTCTGGGTCACCAAATATTTTTTTCATGGTGTCTTATGTTTGTCAATTTCTTATGCATGCAATAGATTAGATTTATTAATATTAATGCAATTAAGATATGAATTTTTTACATGGTTTTGAGGTTACTAATTCATCCCTCCCCTCTCAGTAACATAGCTAGTCCTAAATATTTCCAACAATTGGTATCAGAGCATTGTGGTTCTTAGGAAAAAGTTTAACAACTTGAGCAAAGATTAAGGACAATGGAGATATTTAGACTTGACAAAGCTATTGACAATGAAAAGTTAGATCTAGAGATGGCCATAGCTCAACTGAAGAAAGCAAAAGAGCATCTTTCCCAATCTCTAAAAAGGAGGGAACTTGCAAATTAGATGAATGACCACCAATATGTTGAAGAAAAGATTGAAGATTTTCTCCCTTCAAGCAGTTCAAATTAAGCAAATGATGCAATCAAAGAACTCCTCGAAAATAATGGTTCCCTACAAGAAGAAGTAAGAAAATTGAAAAGAGAACAAGAAATTTAGTCAATAAGATTGTGTGAAATCTCAGAACAAAGAAATAAAGAAAAAGAAGACTTGGATGTAAGGAACAATGAAATTCAAAATCAATCCCTTCAGCAAGAAAATATTTTTGATCAACTCTCCAATGAAAATAAAGAAATTTTGAGTCTAAGATTTGAAAATGAAAGAATAAGGAACGATATGAACTCCAAAAAAGGATGAAAATTGATCTAAATTCTGAAAAGCAACTCAATGAAAGAATAAAGAAATCCCAAGTAGACATGGATCGACTGAATCAACAAAATGAGTAGAATCTCTATAGGAAAAAGGGTAAGGTAGGAATTGGATAAAAAGAAGAAGGTGAGTCCTCCAAAAAAGGTGCAAAAAAGAAGCAAAAACCTACCTGCAATCACTGTGGTAAGATAGGTCATACATCAAACAAATGTTGGAGTAATGGAAAAGAAAAATTCAATGGAAAATGCTACAATTGTAGTCAACATGGTCATAAAGTTAATGAATGCAAAGAAAAATCAAAGTTTGAGGGCAAGTGTCACAAATGCAAGAAATAAGGTCACAAGGAATTTGAATGTAGATCTAAGTCATTCAATCTAGCTAAATAATTTGTAAAGGCAATATTCGGTTGGGACTACAACACTTGGTGTAGATTTCATTACTGTGGAGAATATGAACACATTGGCATGAATTGTGTTAAACATCACATGAGAAGAAAGGATACCACCATAAGATGTTACACATCTACCAAACTTGGTCATATAGCTAAGAATTGCATGAATATAGGTAGAATTGAAGATGAAAAGAAAGAAAAAGTATATAACATTAGGAAGTAGATGAGATAGCAATGGATTCCTAAATCTACTAAGCAAGCTAGTTCAAGTGATGATAGTCATGTCACTCAAGAAGTGGGTGACTCCACCATTTCCAATTAAGTTCTTAAGGAAGAACTAGAACTATGTTTTAAAAGTCACATCTTAAACAATTCCAATTGAAAGAAAGTAAAGATTCATATTGGTATTCAAGATACAGAAAGATCATCAATAAGATCGATAATAGTTATCACCGAATTGATTTCTCTACTGAGCAAGGTTAGCTCATGGACTCTACCAAGTGAAGTCAAGAGTAACATGGTTATGTTTAGTTGTCAAGTTACAAGCTATCACTAATAAATCCATACAAATAGTGGATGATAGGCTGTCACACATAATGTCATCATGACTCCCACCATACTAAGCATTAATGGGAAGTTTTATCAAGGCAATAAATTGACTTCATTTTCACTGAGAATTCAAAAATTATAAATAGAGCAATTTGCAATGCATCCAAGTGACTTTGAGTAGAATTTTTAGTGAAGTTCTTTCAAAAAATTTCTTAGCTTACCGAGTCATCATGGCATCTAGTAGTAGTAGCAAGGTGAAGAAAGGTTTTGAAATGTTGGTGTGAGGTGTTGAATGGAAAGCCCCTAATTTCAAACTTGTGCTAGCAATAGCCAAAACCCTCAACTTGAATGGAGCTTAGTCGTAGATCCCACCTAAGGTACCTCTCATAAATGATATTCAAACTCATTTTAAATATGCAATTTAGGAGATAGGAGCCCTTGAAATGGATAATTCCCTAAGTGAACTTTGTGTGAATATAATTCTCAAACTTGAGCACAAACATTTGGAAGAGAAAGGTTTAACTCATATTCCTCACCTGCCTTAGAAATTTCAAATCAAATGGATTAGGTATATCCTAAGCCAAGTTTATAATGGTCAACTATGGTTAGAGAAACTAGTTTTGATCACTAAGAAAATGATACATTGCATTACTAGTCTCCCCATGCTCACCAAAGCTAAAGCCACTAAAACCCTAGGTCAAGATAAGTTACAAAAGAAAACCCTAGCTGAATGGGATAGAAAAGGAATGAAAAATAGTAATGTAACTAATACAAAACTAAAATTTGGGATCCATGTGATAGCACACAATATTTATAGTTTGAGCCAACTCAATAGTGTGTCATGCAAAGTAGTTGACTTAGCTTTTAAGGTCATGAAGAAGAATCTATCATATGACTTAGCAGATTTGTTATTGAAGTAGTTGAACAAAAACATGGAAAGCATTAGAAATTCAAAGACAGTTGAACCAAAGATTCAACCAAGACTTTTCATTAGTGGAAAGGAAATAGATGAAGATATAGATCTAGATGAGGAAATTGAAATTCCCAAATGGGACTTTGATAATATCTCCGTGGATCAAATGCATATAGTTGGTCATCTTCTCCAAAGGAAGGCAAAATAGAAGAAACTTAGAGAAGAGAGAGATAGAGAATATAAGATTATTAAGGATGCAAAGAACATCTTGACTAAAGCTATAGGTGTTGAAGTTGATACTTCTCAATACATTTTAATACAATTAGAAGAGGTAGTTAGTAAATTTAATGAAGATTCCAATGGTCAAGATAAATTGATTAAGAAAGCAGAAAATAAATTTGATAACAAAGTGCTTGAGCACATTGCTCAGCAAATAGCTATCCAATAGGTAGAGCTTTCTTTAATTTTGACAAGTCTTGAAACCTCTTGCAAAAATGTAACATCACTTTTTGCAAATTTATGTGATATTACTAAACATACTAAGGAAATAAAGAGCAAATTGAATAAACTTGATGAAGATCTAATGGCTAGTGCAAAGCAATTGCAACTTGACCCTAGTTCAAGCTCTGCACATCATATGAAGATTAGATTCTTATCAGATATGCAGGAAAAATTGTTGAGAGAGGAAGAAAGGATCTAGTCTACACTTGTAGACATTCAAAATATGATCCTTTCCATTATGGATACAATGCAGAAGCACATTGCCTATTCCAAAACATTGATCCATGAAAATAATTTCTCAATTACAGATCACATGATCAAACTTTCTATAGAAGTCCAAGTTTCTCTACAAATGTGCAAAGTTTTGCAAGATAACTGGGATAAGACCTTAACTCTCATTCTTAAGGTACATTTTGATTTTCTCTCACATTTTGGTGTCTCCGTATAAATAGATTGTGCATAAATTTTTGGCATTATTTTCAAAAAGGGGGAGAGACATTTATATATAATTAAGGGGGAGAGATATTTGTAAATATCAAGAGAGAAAGATACCATACTAGGAGATACACTTACTATGTCAATATGCTTGACATGATATGTATATTGTATGGGGGAGAATCATGCAAAGAAAAAGTATATGTAATAGAGTTACAAAGACAAATTTTGAAAAATCTCAAAAATCAGCATGCCATACCAAGCTAAGTATCACACTATGATGTACATAAGTTTTGGCTGATAAGTGTTTTTGTCACTAATGCCAAAGGGGGAGATTGTTGAAATTCAGTCAAGTTTGTTATTAGTGACAAAAATTATTCAGATTCTGTATACAATGTTTTCCAAGCACTATAGTTTAGACCACATAGTTTAGTGTCTTCCAAGCACTATAGATCAAACCATGTAGTTTAGTGTTTGCCAAGATTTATAGTTTCTACCAAGTTAATAGCTTAAGTCAAGTGAAACCAGTGTTAATTGAGTTGAATGGAAAATAGTGTCTACCAAGTACAGTCATGGTAAATAGGGAATGCAATTTATACAGAGATACACAGTATCTATTGAGTCACCAGTGGATACCGAGTTCAACACTACATTGAAGTTATTAGTATGGATTGAGCTTGTACTTCTACCAAATGCATGACAATGCTAAGTAATGATAGTGGACGGTGTGTATCAGAACTTCACCAAGTTAGTTTTCAAAACTTGAGTATCTACATTTGGGCCAACTTTGTAATATTGGTGTTCACTTGTGTAATGGCCAACTTTATAATTGGATTGATATATATAATATATCATTTCCTTATATGACATATATGAGATAATGTGAATGGAATGTAAGCATGTGAATGTGAATCAACAGTAGAGTAAAGTGTATTGTAAGGCCACATCAAGAGCAACAGAGTTATATCTATCACATAGAGGTGATCTGTACTTCAAGGATCTCAATCAACAATTCAGTTGTAAGTTAGAGATCTACTATTTCATCCTAATAGGTGAATCAACTTCAAATCCTTTCACAAGATAGACTTAACAGTATTTTCTTAAATCTCTTTACCGAGTGCATACTTCATTGTTTGTTTGTGAAACCTCTAACAAGGTGGACCTAGCAGTCCTAATTGCTTCTAATTGGGTAGACCATCAGAAGTGATCAATGTAAGCCTTAATTGGCCAACTTTATGCTATAGTATTGAAGTTTTGTGGGTGTCATCCCCACCCCAATTCTACTTTCTATTTGGAAGGTTTCTGGGTAACCAAATATTGTGTTCATGGTGTCTTATGTTTCTCAATTTCTTATGCATGCAGTAGATCAGATTTATTAATATTAATGCAATTGAGTTCTAAATTTGTTAAAAGGTTTTGAGGTTATTGATTCACCCCTCCCCTCTTAGTAACCTAGCTAGTCTTGAATATTTCCAATAGTTAGAAGTCTATAAAAATATTCAATACATACCAATCCCTATTAGGAGATTTAAAATCTTTTTTAGGAGGTTCTGACCCTATTAGGAGTTGTTCCAACCCTACTAGGAGTTGTGGAAGATAGCTAGACCCATTTCCCAAATAGCTTCAAGGGCATGACCAATGAACCCACTACCCAAATGATCTTTTTTATATTCCTTACAAAATAATAAAAATGAATTGTACTTTCTTCCTCTCCTCTATCCTATCAACTAGACTTTTTCTCCTCTAGATCTTGTAACTAGATCACAAAACTCACATCCAATAACCCCTTGAATCACTTACTCGCATTAAATAAACACTCTACTCCTTTTAACACTTCTCACTTCATACAATGATCACAACACATTATAAACAAGAAAAACATCTTTCTTTTATATCATATCTTCAAACTAATCCCTTGAGTTGGACTTCAATCTTTCCTAATTAATTATAATAAGACAATTAATTAATTACTATTACAATAGCATTGTTAGTTCATAGTCTATACAAAACTTCACACAGGTGATACTAAGGCTTACACATCTGCTGATGTCACCATCTATCTATTCTCTATCATTAACTAACTATGTATCTTCTTATTACATCTCAGATGAAAGATATAATACAAACATCAAAAACTCCTTTCTGAGTACTCTATCTCTCTATGGCTATCAGTAAATCAAGTACAACTTTTGTGCATCTTTGACTTATCTGCTACACATTAAACCTCATCATCAAGATAGTGTACTAAACATGTCCATGACCTTGCATCACTAGAAAAGAAAAACCTTGTCCATACAACTAAGATATATCTCTACTACTCTACTAGTCATCACAAATTTAATGATATGTTGACATCAATGACAAACACAATCATGAATGCAACATGTCAATACTCTCCAATGTTTAGGATACTCCCCCAATGTAGTATCATCAACATTCAGGCTAACATTGATAAGGGAAAAAATAGATATTATGATGGATAACATTATAAAAAGGACTAAAAAGTGGGTGGAGTAGATGAGAGCTAGAAGGAAAATAATTGGTGCTAATGGTTCTTCTATAGGCATGGTTTTTGGAGTAGCCCAAAAATCATCTGTGACCATATCCACCAATGTAGCTACCTTTTTTACATCCATGAAAGCCTCATAATTAGTAGGAGGAGAAGGTGCCCAAATTATAGAAGCCAAAAATGCTCAAGTTCCTCCTACTTGTAGAGGAAGCTCTCTACCAGATAGTGGAAATGTTGATGATATAGAAATAGATAAGGAAAAAGAGAAGGAAAAAGGAAAAGAGAAATAAATAGAAAAGAATTCCTCTATTATGCCTGTGATAAACCTTGATGGAGATTGTAATTATCCATAAGACAATCTTCCTAATGGTGGTCCAAATTAAGATCAACAAGCACAAGTTACTCCATAATAATAACAAGAAGGATGCATTGATCAAGGTAATTCTCCTATACATTCAGTTGCTAAGACTGCAACATTTCCATTTTCTAGTAGGAAGAAGGAGAACCCTCTAATTGTAAGGAAATTACTCAATCCTTTAGTACTAAAAACAACAATCAACATCCTCATAATTGATTCCTAGTTGGAGGATACAATTGAGAGGAAAATGAGAAGGGTGGAGGAGAGTTCTCCACCATGATTACCTAGGGAATGCAACCACAAAAACCATCATCATAGAAGATGAAGAAGCTAAGAACTTTGATAGCCTTTGATACAAACATGAACACAGGGCATATGGCCATGGAGATTTCTTAGCCATAGAAGGAAGGGAAAATTCAAGACCTTACCATAGGTGATTTCCAGTTAAATACTCATGACATGGGTCCTCTAAGGCACGATACCATGTGAAATGTGTGGAAATATAGAAATATTAAGATTGAGGATAGGCTAGAGGAGCTGATGTTGACTAAGGTGATATTGAAGGCCTCTAACAAAGAGTTGACAAATTATATCAAAGAAATTCTTAGGCCCCTTGCCATTGTTCCAATAGATATTGCTACCCTAAGCACATTTGATCCCACAAAAGAGGAGAGCAAAAATCTATTGGTGAAGCTACAAAAGGAGAGACATTTTGGGTAAATAGGCCATGTATGGATAGAATATTTGAAGTTTTGAGGCTCTCCCCTAATTAAGAATCTCAATTATTTGATATTGGAAATGGTAAAATTTAGAGAGACGATGGCTACTCACCAAGTCTCTATGTAGTTAGAGGCTGAGAAGCTGACAAAGGATTTATCCTTGTAACAAGATGTAATAGACATGAAGATTGATGTTTCCATAAATCATGGAATTCCTAGAATTGGAAAAGAATCATTACTTTATTGGAAGCAATCAATGGAGTTCAAGAAGGAAAGATTGGTGAAGTCTAAACAAGAGTTGAGGAGTGTCTATGAATTAATGAATGATCAAAAGGTCTATGTGTACCTCAAAAATTTGCACATAGAATAAAATATGTATCCTAAAAAATATCTAGTAGACATTGAGTGGATGAAGTCAAAATTACTAGAATTCATTGAGAAAATGACCAGTCCCACCAATTTCCAAGATTCAAAGATTCTAGAGCTGTCAATAATCGATGGTACTTTAAAGAAAGCATAAAAAATGATAGAGGGCCAGCTCTGATACCACTGACGAAGGGCCACACCACCCTTACTCACTCACAATCAAGAAAGCAACAATATGGAGACCAAAAAAATGCTTCACAAGAAATTTTATTATACTTGAAGATCCTTACAACACCCACAAGATGATATCAAGCTTCTCCTTGATGTCTACACACTCACAACTCCACAATAATCCTACTGTAAACTGCCTCACATTCGGCGCTCTGTCCACAGACTCAGGAAAACTCACTCTTCACTTCCTCCTTCTCTCTCACAACTTCCAAGCTTTCCAAGCTTCCACTACTCAAGTTTCTCCTTCTCAAGCTTCCCCCTTGAGCTTCTACTCCTCAAGCTTCCCCCTTGAGCTTCCACTCTTCAAACTTCTCTTTGAGCTTCTCCAAGCTTGATTAGAAATGTTCATATGCCTTGCTTAAATAGGCACTTACCACCCAATACATGACTTATCCACAACCTTCTACACAATATCCATAATCTTCTAAAACTTCCATAACTTTCTAGAATTACAACTAAGCACCACCATGTGGCCCAATTAGAAAATTACATTTTCTTCATTGGATCACAACAAATATTAAATGCAAGATTTAAGAAACTTTCCACAAGCTTCTAAGATGCCACCTACACACCTCGATTAATGTAATGACAACTTCTTCTTCTTTTTTCCTATTTATGCCACCTATGCACCTCGAAAATAGAAATCCCCTTTTCCTTTATTTTCTCCTTTTTCCCCTTTTAAATTTTTTTATTATTTCTCCTCTAATTTTCGTCACTTTCTCTCTCCTCCAAAAAATTTTTTTTTTTTTTTTTTTTTTTCTTCCAATAATTTTTTCATGCAAGATGCTCCTGCATCAGACTCCCCTGGTAGATAGAAAAGTGTGTCCCACACTTTGACACCAAAAGAAAGATTTACCACCATCTTCATCTTCACCAAAGGTTTCCACCTCAATAGGGACAACAAAACCACCATGCAAATCCTCCACACCAACATCTCAACCATCCAATCAACAAGCTCATGCACAAGAACAAACTGAATGTAATGCTTCATTAGCAAACTCCCATTCACATCAACAACTAGTAAATTCACACCCATAGCAACAAACCCCACATCAGCAACAACAAACTCCATATCAGCACCAACATCTAGATCTCCATCAACACATGCGAAACTCTCAACACTAGTAACCTCATTGCTCACAACAAGATGTTCTGCAAGATACAAGTCACCACCAACAACAACTGGACCATCCATAACTGAGTGTGCCACAATCTTCATGTTAGACTCAACCAACTGACCATGAAAACCAACTTCTGGCCCAACATCAGCAAGGTTAGGAATATCCTCAACAACAACCTCTATTTACTCTATAGGTTCTGCATCAGGCTCCACGAACTGATCAACAAAACCATCCTCTTCCACCTTGACCTTCTTAGCTTTAGCATCTAACCGAGCAAACATCTTAGAAAAATTCCTCTCCACTATATCATGGATTTTCGCAATCATCTTAGGGTCCAATCCTCTTGGAGCCATCTCCCAAGATCTTCATAAACCCTCTGCAACAAATCCTTCCTACGCTCCTTGTGACAAGCTTGAATTGTTTGCAAGTCAGATCACAACCTGCCACCTCGCATGAACAATCAGGAACCACATCACAAGTCTAGGACAACGGATTTGTAATCCACCAGCTCTGATAAACTTCACCCAACCAAGGTCCTGGTACAAACTGCCTCACACTTCGGCGATTGCTTGTACACTCAGGAACTCCTGCTCTGATACCACTGATGTAGGTACGCTCTAATACCACTTGATAAAGGGCTAGCTCTGATACCACTAACAAAGGGCCACACCACCCGTACTCACTCACAATCAAGAAAGCAACAATATGGAGACCAAAAAAATGCTTCACAAGAAATTTTATTATACTTGAAGATCCTTACAACACCCACAAGATGATATCAAGCTTCTCCTTGATGTCTACACACTCACAACTCGACAATAATCCTGCTGTAAACTGCCTCACATTCGGCGCTCTGTCCACAGACTCAGGAAAACTCACTCTTCACTTCCTCCTTCTCTCTCACAACTTCTAAGCTTTCCAAGCTTCCACTACTCAAGTTTCTCCTTCTCAAGCTTCCCCCTTGAGCTTCTACTCCTCAAGCTTCCCCCTTGAGCTTCCACTCTTCAAACTTCTCTTTGAGCTTCTCCAAGCTTGATTAGAAATGTTCATATGCCTTGCTTAAATAGGCACTTACCACCCAATACATGACTTATCCACAACCTTCTACACAATATCCACAATCTTCTAAAACTTCCATAACTTTCTAGAATTACAACTAAGCACCACCATGTGGCCCAATTAGAAAATTACATTTTCTTTATGGATCACAACAAATATTAAATGCAAGATTTAAGAAACTTTCCACAAGCTTCTAAGATGCCACCTACACACCTCGATTAATGTAATGACAACTTCTTCTTCTTTTTTCCTATTTATGCCACCTATGCACCTCGAAAATAGAAATCCCCTTTTCCTTTATTTTCTCATTTTTCCCCTTTTTAATTTTTTTATTATTTCTCCTCTAATTTTCGTCACTTTCTCTCTCCTCCAAAAAAAAAAAAATTTTTTTTTTTTTTTCTTCCAATAATTTTTTCATGCAAGATGCTCCTGCATCAAAAAATCTCCAATCTAAGGTCTCCATGATAAAATAATTGATAGAAGACCATGAGTATTGGGTGGTTAGAGCTGACAATGTGTTCATCCTAGGTGTCAAGGAGCTAAGGATAGTTGTTGATGTTGTGAAGGTGCATTAGGCCATGTCTATAATTCATAAGAAGAAGAATTGACTCACAGAGCTAGAACCATTACAAAGGCTTCCCATGATGATTCTACAGCCTAAATTTTGATAAGTGTCACTCTCTTTATCTCTCTCTTTCTATTGTAGCCATTTTTGGCGATTCTCCTCTCATGCATACTTTTGTAATTGATGACTATTATCATACCTTGTTTTGGCTATGCCTTTGTAACTACTCTAAAATATAATGATGAATGAAATCAGACAAACTCTAAAGAGGGCCTATATGTGTAATTTTTAAAGATGAATAAAGGACTAAAAAAATTCTTGGTGAATTCACCATTGTAGCTAAGACTACTAAGTGAGAATCTGGGAATTTTTAAAGATGAATAAAGGACTAACAAACTTCTTGGTGAATTCACCCCTGTAGCTAAGACTACTAATTGAGAATCTGGGTTTACTTTGAATGTTTGTTTTTTATAGATTAGATTTACATGGAACTAAAAGAAAATTGAATTTGAAGTTGTTAATATCATATCGATCTAAGTATTAGTGTTGTATGTTAGTAGTATAAATAATTTTAGTATTATTTTTGATGTTCAATTCTGGTTCACTTCCTTTATTTCATTGTATAGTTAAAGTATCTTGCATGTTCATTTCAATAGTGGGATATGTTTAATGGTAAAGTGATCAAGCTATAGTGATTTGAGTGTCACTATGGTTTGGTGGGGAAATTTGAATATTACTTTCCTTGAATGTGCCTCTATTTCTTGTTACTAGTTGTATCTTTTAGTATAGGCTTGCATTGGTTTTTTTTGGGATTTGGATATAAGTGAATTGGAGATTAGTGTTGGGTGATCTTGTCTAGTTAGAGAGCCACTTAGGCCCATGAACTTTCATTCTTAAGTGCACCATCCTTGCATTTAGTAGTTGTAGCTATAAAAGTAGTTGTTAGAGTAGAAGCTATTGTAGAAGAGCTAAAAGTGGCTTATAGTGTTCATAGTTGTATGTGTTATAAGTTATCTAATCCACTTATTCTACCTAGGTTTCTTGTAGCTATGGGTAACCTAGTTTTCCTCTCCTACTCCCTAGTTAAGAGAACATCCTTGTTTAGAAGTAGGATCCCATTCATTGCAATCTTTACACTCAAGGGAGTTGGGCCTTTCAATTCAGAGGGAAGTGATATCACCAATATGCTAAACTATATGTTTCTTATAACTTATTCATCTACCTTATTAGGCACTAAAGAATCAAGATATAAATCAAATCCAAGGAGGGACAAATTGTCAACCAATTAGATCATTACTAGGTGTACATCCTAGTTTTTGAATTGTAGATACTCTAATTGCATAGATAGGAAGTAAAGTCCTTAATATCTTACATATCATAGTCTCATCAGATATATATCCTCTATCTCCTCTAATAGAATTCACAACCTCCTTGATTCATCTATAATACTATGCAATAATTTTACCTTCTTTCATTCTCATCTCATCAAATATTCCTCTTAAACTTTCTACCTTAGCTCTCAATATATTTTTATCTCTACCATGGATTTGTGCCAACTTGTCTGACATTTTATTTGATGTAGTTCATTCCTTCACATCATCAAATTAATTATAACTTAGGTCTTCTACTAGTTCAATCATGATTTGGTTGTGCTCCCTCTTCTCTTTCATTTACTAAACTATCATAGGTCTAGGCACCTCAATGTATTCATTGTCTATGTAGTATGATGTAAATCTCCAATACTAGGTAGGTGCAATCTCATCAAGTGTTTCCATGTAGGGAAGTTCTCCTTGTTTAGCTTGGGTATCCCTCTCTTTTAAATCTTGATCTTTGACTTGAGTTCCTTCAATCTTTTCGTACAAGCACCAAAGCTATGATACCAATTATTAGAATGATTAGAATAATTGAGAGGAGGGGGGTGAATCAATTATCCTCAAGTCTAGATGTACCAAATTCAACTTTTACTATCTCCAAACAACTTAATATAATTCACTAAACAACTTGGTCAATATAGCATATCATCATTAACTTAACATTCTTAGCTCTTTTTTCTGTATATGTGTGCATACTAATAGTCAAATAAACAACTATAAAAATAACATGCATAAAGTAACATTCACACATGTAAATAACACTTTGACACTAGGATTTAATGTGGAAACCCAATTTAGGAAAAACCACCAAGTAAAATGCTACCACTTTTTCACTCATTTGAAGTGAGCTTAGTAAAGAGCCAACCCTGTTAAAGGTTACAAAATACAATGTTAAATGTGACCTTGTCAAAGGATTTAACCACCCTATTAGAGTGGCCTTGTTATAGGACTTTAGATCATTCCATTAGAATGTCACCTTGATTAAAGGATTTACAAAATGAATATTAGGTCAATATTAATTAAAGTACTTTGACAGTCACAATTGTTAGTAAGTAAAAAGTTTGATCTTTAAGATAAAACTCACTTTTAAAATTTAGATCTCCATTTGCTCATTTTCTAGTTCATTTATTGGTCTCCACTATCATCTTCATTATTGATATGTTTGGTACCTCTTTAAGCAATACAACTTCACCAATATCTTCACTTCAACTCTACTACTTTGTTCTCCACATGTTCTCCTTAAGATTGCAAATCAACAATGAACTAACCTTGTAAAAGATCTCTTATGCCTCCTTAAATAGGTATTTTTGATATTTTCCCACTTAAACATCATTGTATATCTTAAGGTTAGGTCATATTCATCAAACCCTTCCATCATTTTGTTCTCCTCCTTCTTGATACTTCTGGAAACTTCTTATCAAATCCTTTCCTTAGATTGCATAGCAAAATTTCATCATGCATTAAATATGCAAGCTCATCAATTGTTATCATCCACACATTTTAATCATCTTGAAAATTTAATCGTGATGACCTCAAATTTGATTCTTTTGAAAACTATAACTTTGGCATTCACTCTACAATCACTAAGTTCTACTTGGTTATCTCTATGTAGCTTGGAACACACTATTCTATCTTTCTCGATATCTACTTTATTTCTCAACCATTACTACACTCAATCACTATTACAACTTTCTTAACTTCTACTTAAGTGCCTTAATCTTCTATTTTAGCTCCTTTATTGATCAACCAATATTCATTGTTGGAATTAAAATAGGAAAGGTAAACTCCTGGGGGGGGGGGGGGGGGGGTGAATTAGTTCTTCAAACTTTTACCCATAAAAAAATTCACTATACATCCATCTCACAATTTAAAAAGTAAACTCAAATACCATATAAAGCATATACATCTAATTTATGTAAAAAAGTAAGCATTCACACATGTATGACACATGATATGATTACCCATAAAACCTCCAATGAGAACATAAAATTGGGGTGGGGATGACACCCAAAAATCTTCAAAAATATAGTAATAAAGTGTATCTAATGAAGGTTACATTATTTAATCATGAAACATGATCTACCCTATGAAAGGTCTGCCCTATTAAAAGCTTACAAAGATTGTTAGGTATTACCCTATTAAAGGATTTCAACACCCTATTAGAAGTGTGCATGATTAAAGGACTTCAATTCACAATTAAGCAAGCACCTTGTTAAAGGATTTCAATACAACTTATTAGGACTACTCTGTTAAGAGATTTAATTGATTCACCTATTAGAATTTATCAACAATAATCCTACGATTAGCACTCTATTTATTGATGTCAGATCACCTCTATATTGATATGTACTTCATCCTTTCTGATCATATGTCTCTTTGTCGTCCACTATTTCCTTTCCTCTATTATCCTTTAATTGAATTTGTATTGTAACTCAAATCATAATACCTTGGTCACCATGAATGTCCTGTTTGCACATGCAAACTCTCCTTTCTCTACTCTTCTCTCTATCTCTATAGAATATTTAGGGTTTTTTCCTCCTTAAGAAGACCTAGGTGACTTAGGATTAGGTATGAATCAATGGCTATGATTCATTCATATTACTACTTAAACCTTCCCTTTTCCTAATTGGATGCATGTAATACATAGGGATTCATATTTAGGTTCATCCTTATTAACAAAAGATCATAAATAAATCTTTAAGTCAACTTAAAAATGGTTTACATAGTAGTTTGTGCCAATACAAACAACTATGTCAAAATTCTATTACTCGACATCTAAAGTCCTTGGTGCTCGGCACTAACCGTGACTTCAATGTTGTCACTTGGCATCTGAATGACTTGACATGCATTGCTTGCTCAACACTTGAATCACTTGCAACATACTATTTGTTTGACACTTGAATGACTTAGTACATGAGTGACTTGACAATTATTATTTACTTGGCATGCTCTAACTTATATGTTGTGTTCGGTGTAGTGCCTCTCGTGTTTGCAATTTGTACCTTGTCTATTTTGATTCGAGAGATACTTGATACTCTTATTATATGTATTTTGTGATGACTTGAGGTTCAGATGTTATACTTTGATTCAGTACCATAGATGCCATATTGCTATGCTATTCAATTTATCATATTTACATGTTGATGCTATTTTGAGATGACAGTAGATCTATGATGATATCTGGTTATATGGTTTATTTGGACATATTTTTTGGTTATGTTATGAGATGAATTTTATGCCATGGTTATTTACTTCATTCATGTATTTTTACACTTTTTGAGAATGTGAGTGATGTAAATGGATTAAATAGGTATTTTCAATACATGTTACTTTGGCTATGATATTATATACAATTGCACTTGATTGTGTATTTTAGTGTGCATGAATTATATCCCTAGCAGTGACACATGGAGTTACTAATTTAACTTTTCATATTTTGCCAATGTCACCCCTGTAAGGTTGATGTACCCTTATTTAGTTGTGTTAAATTAAAACCTTTTGGTGATTAGTAAATCCGAACTCATCTACATTATGTGACTAAACCAGTGAGCATGTCTATGCATTTAGTAGTTCACATTATCGTAAAAATGTTAAGTAATTTTCTATAATTTTGGGTTTTTTCATTTTAAATCTTTTCAAATTTAATTTTTGGCAGCTTTTCCTTAGGTGAATTTTTGTTATTGATAATAACCTATTTTCATTTGGGTCGATTCAAAATTTAGCTACTCCAGCTGGCTAATTTCTAGAATCGACTATTCACTCAAAAATTGAATAAGTATTGGAAAAGTGAATTCATTATGGACTTTTCACTTTTAAAATAGAAATTTGAGAGCTAATTTGAAGAATCCTCTTCTGAAGGATTTGTTTTTTGTTCATTCTGGGAGTTTTGAGCATGGGAATTTTGAGAGATCAGTCTCATTGGATCCAGTTCGAGAAGACCTTGCTTGCCATCACTTTCAGTAGATTCGGCAGGGTATTTGTTTTATCTGGCTATTTTTAGTATTTTCCCCTTTGTTAACAATTAGGGCTTTCCCATTTTATTACTTTTACTCTATTTTAGCTTCCATTTCTTTTAGTAGTATGTTAGGAGGCTGAGAACTAGTGTTCCCCTCCATTTCTATATGCTAGTTTTGCCTAGTTGGTTGGGTATGAACATTTTTCCTATTTTGAAATGGGGGTTTGGGTTTTTGACCTATTATGCTGGCCATTTTTGCAAACGGTGTCCAATTTCAGTTATTTTTAGATTTTTGAGGTTTTTGCACCCAAAGGCCAAATGGATTTTAATTTCAAAATTTTTCCAAAATTTTGGGTTTTTGCCTCATTTTGTGTGTTGCCTTGTTTTCTCAAGTTTTCTTGGCATAATGTGGGTCATGGACCTGGATGATCCATTTCGATATCTATCACACCACTTTTGCACTTTATGTTGCATTGGGATGCATGTAACATTCGTCATCTCGATTATGTTTTTGGTTGATTGAATTTCTATTTGTGTTCTCATCCAGTCCTTGTGTTGATCTTCATTATAGTGGTGCACCACACATGACTACATTGTCAGGTGACTTGTGGAGCCCAATCTTTTGTGGTACTTTTAGAAGTTGTGATCATTTGGGATGGGTTGGGAATTTTACATGCCTATGAGCACTCATCATTGGATGAGCATGGGTAGGGTAGGGTAGCATATAGAGGGGGCTTCTACCTCATAGCCTGGTGATCATTGTGCCTAGAGGGTTGGTGAAGGAAGCTTTAATTAAGTGATAATTAAATAAAATACTGGGTGGTAATAAAATTAAGATAATAAAAGTTTTGGGGTGCTAGAGCCTTTTCATTGAGCGATGTTGAATCTGCACAAGTTCAAGCTTGGGATTTTTGATGCCAAGTGACTCTCCATGATGTTAGTCCCTACATAGTAGCCCATTGAGATGTCTAACTAGGACCTGTAGTTTATGCATTATTTATGTCTTGGATTTAGTCATCATACTGCTTGGTGTGTGTGTTAGCCATGGATGTTTTTCTATGTGTGTTTGTGGTTGGATCATTATCTCCATCAGCACGATGGGTGTGAACCTATAGGTGTCACATGGTTGGGAGGCATAGCTACCTTCACCACTACTAGGGATTGGTGTACAGAGATGGTCTACTATTCTAGTGCAACCATTGCTAGATGTGTTCACTTGGTACTTTAATTTATAGAGTATGCATCCTTGTGATTTATGCTTTCATTGGGATGTTGTTTGTCATGTTTAGATGATGTTAGTTTTAATTCATTCCTTATTATGATGATTAGCATGTGGTAGGTGATGTTATCTACTTCATAGGATTATTTTCTACTTTACTACTAGCATGTTAGATTCCCATATGCTTTTGATTTTAGCATGTTTAGTAGTGATGTCCCTATTACGATAGTACCAACAATATGATTAGTGGCTTGGGATGTTATGTGCAGGGGATGGCTAGGGCCTATGATGGTCTTATGATGACATTGACAGTTGGGAGGAACCACATGCTTAGTTTGGTTATTTTTCTCATGCGGTGTTGCTTTTAGTACACTACGATGTTTCTTTCTATCATTTACTTCGCTATTGATTAGATGGTTAGACTTTTCTAATTCCAATTTTTCATCTTTCAGGTATGATTCAAGTGTTCTCACCTCAAAATGTGGATCCGACACTCCCTAGTGTGAAGGAACTTTGTTTTGTAGTTTCCTTAGCTTTTTTTTTTAATGTTTGCATGCTGATTTAAGTTCTCACATGAGATTGCAATTTCTTGCGTGAGGATACAAGTCTTCATGTGGTGTGGTGGGTTTCTTCACATGGCTAGGAAATTCCTCACATGAAACCCTACACCAGTGTAGATGTTTTGATAGAAAGTCTTCATGCGAGAAGGCACTTCTTCATGTGACACTATGCACTTCTTCATGTGCGAATTTGGTATTCTTGGATTGCACGTGAAAAATAAGGGCTCTCTAGGCTTGTCGAGAAAGAGTTCAGAGATTGGTTTTGGGTACGCTTTGAGGTTTTACACCTTCCTAGTTCAAAATAGATTTCCTAGGGGTTTTAAAATATATCATTTAAGTATAAGTTGATGTACATTTTATTCCTTATACTTAAACGATATATTTTAAAACCCTTAGGAAATCTGTTTTGAACTAGGAAGGTGTAAGACCTCAAAGGGTATCCAAAATCAATCTCAAAACTCTTTAATTCCTTATACTTAAGATATATTTTAATATATTTAATACTTAACATATATTTAATTCCTTATACTTAAGATATATTTTAATATATGTGATGATTCATTTGAGATAGGTTCTAGACCTCTACGGGCTAAGATAAAGATTCTAGGAAATTTCAAGGCTTCAAAAATCCAAACTTAGCCAAATTTTAGGGCTTCAGGATTTTAGACTTAGCCAATTTTTAGGAGTTAGCATTTTTCTATCATCTTGGTTGATCTCGTATGATTTATTATTTATGTTTTGGTTAGTAGTGGCTTTTGGAGATCCATTGGTGTTTGGGTTGATTGTCAGTCTTCCATTGTGATCTTTATGATCTGTGTAAGTTGTTATCATGTGCACTTACACTTGGTTTAAAAAAAAAAAAAAAATCTTGCTTGTATTTCATCCTTGTTCCAAGGATCTTTGGGTGGGGCATTACACTCGGCATATGTTACTTATTTGACATGAACTAAGTGACTTAAGTGTATAGACACTCACTTGTCAAAACCAATCTAAGATTTAACATGATACTCAGTCAAGCTTAGAGTTTTACTCCACTTCTTTTCATTTCTCTCTTACATCATCTCATTTGTCTTCTTTACTTCATGTAATAATTAAACATCACATTATCTTTTCAATGACTAACTTATCAAGTGCCCATTGTAATTTTTGTTAGAAATAGGAATTATTGAGGGGGGGTGTGTGAATTAGTAATTTACAAACTTTAGTCACCAACTAGATATTATTTATTACTTTGAACCATAAGAAAATAAACAAGTAATGCTGGACCATAATAGTAACAATGCACAAAGATAACTCGTAACACCATATTTTGTTAATTAGGGAAACCCTGGCCAAGGGAAAGCCCCAACGGGGATGATATCCACTAGATAATATACTAATATATATGTTCCTTGTTAGAGGATGGACCCTATTAGGAGTCAATGAACAAATTTAGTATAAAGAGTCCCTATTAAAAGACTTTGAATCCTTGTGAGGAGATTCCAACCCTATTTGGAGTTGCAACAAAATAGATGCAAGATGAGCCCACTGCCCAAACATGCACTTCCAATTACAAGAAGAGCTCACTACCCAAACAAGTAATTAGTGTTTAGATATATAGGTGCTGTAACTTATTTATTGACTAATCTCTAACATCAGTTTGATCTTAGATCACAAAATCAACTTTTCATATATCACTTCATAGAAAGTTCTAATATCACTTAATACAATACAATTTCTCACTTCTACACACTTGAATTCGCAAGATGTCCTTTGCATAAATACCATTCCTTTTCAACAATTGCTACTAGGTCAGCTAAGAACATAATATACTTTTCCAACTTAGAGTAAACATCTAGGATGTCGGCCCTAATTGGTCAAGTAATTATATTGTAAACAAAATAATTCCTTTCCTTTAATTCCGCTGTCTTGCTCACTAGTAAAACACGAATATCTCTTTTTTGTATAGTCCATGCTGATGTCCAAAGTTATACACATCATCATCAACATGTATAATATCTCTATCTAACTTTGCAAGTCATAATATGATGTCATTAACAAGTTACATACAAAACAATACACTATTGTAAAACAATCTCATACTTAGACAATTTTCTAAGTACCAAATGCTAAGTATCTTTATTTATGAGGTTTTCTACAAACAAGTACATCATGTGTTGTCATAAATGAAAAAAATTACATATCTTCATTAGCCAATTATCAACAATTCCATGATACGTAACTCCTCTTCTCAACAACATCACTAGCTTACTTTACTATCTTCTCCTTTCAAATTCTCTTCATCAATCAAATTATATGACACTCTTTAGTAAATGTCTCTCCAATAGTTTGACAATGTCTCACTATTAGGCTTGACATCAATGATAGTAGGTTGAGGATTATTACAGGTAGATATGATCTATCATAGTATAATTTTGATTTCCTTTAAGAACTATAAGAGGCTCATTGTTTGAGGAAAAACCTTAAGAGTAATGAGTAGTTATTGAGGAGGACATAATTTGAGAGTTATAAGAGGCTTAGGAAATAGAAATAGTTTAATGGGATCAATATTACAAATAGTTTCACACAAAGAAATCCATGATAAAAATCTATCATAAAGGTTGGCTTGGAAGGATGTAGAGAAAGATGATGGATGAATGGATTTATTTAAGATGTCATTCATTACATCAAACACTTTTTTACTAGACATCCCATCAGGTTTACTAATGAATTCATCATCAAAGTACTCATGAAAGAAACCATACATCTTGAAATAAAAGAAAACTACTCATAATGAAATGAAAAAAATTATTTTTATATTTTCCATTAGGTAAAAATTAAATGTGAACCTAACAAAGCAATTTTTTTTGTATTTTTATGTTTATGAAATCCAACTACACAAATATAAGTTCAATGGATGTAAAAGGAAGATTGAACAAATGAGGCTTCATGTTAGGCTCACAAAAATGGTCAAGGGGAAAATTACATCAATGAGTCTAACAATAAAAACTAGATAAAGAAAGTTTAACACTTTTTCCCTAAGCCATTTAATACAAGAGAAAGAAGAGCTCCCAAAAATAATTCTCAATATGATCTAAGATAGATTATAAAAACCCAAATAAAACAAAGAGATGCCTATACTAAACTCAATTTATATCAAGGAAGTATGAAAGCAAGGTCTCTTTCATGCAATATAAATTGACTAATGATATTTAATGTAAATGTAATGCTAAAAAAATTGATCAAATGAGAAGTCTAAGATAGATCTAGGTGCTAAATATATGTAATCAACACAATTAAGATATGAAAAGAGGTCAAGAGTAAAAGATGAAATAAATGATAGAGTACATACCTTGAAATATAAAATGGTATGTGCCTTTTTCTCTAGAAATCATGGATATGAAACTATGATTAAACTTCTAACTATGGATCTACAATCACAAAAGAAAACTCAAAAATGTCAATTTCCTCATAGCTTTAGAAACAAGTCAAGTTGGTGCCATAGTTTTTGGGCACTATACTAACAATTATTGGCTTGAGATTCTTTGTTTAGTAGAAAAGTTGACCCAACTTCTTCTAAGAGCTCTTAGCAAGTAGTTTCGAAAATTGTGGTGAAAAATTCAATAACCAAGTCCCTAAGACTAATGTGATCTATCCATTCAATAACCAAGACCCTAAGACTAATGTGATCTATCCATCTTAATGATACCCTTGTATCCTTGTGATTCCATGTAGTGGTTGAATGCTCAAATTGAAATAATGTTGATGGAGATCTTACTTTGCAATAATAGAACTAGATTTAGTGTGTAGATTCCACCTTAAAATTACTCTATGTAAGATTGGGGTGTCCACATGTGATTTTATCGTGCTTATTGCCCCTAAAAGAGCCAATTGTAGTATGTAAGAATAAACTTAAAATTTGAAATAGGACTGGGACCAAAATTTTTTAGCCATCAAGGAACACCTTGAATCAACCTATTCTAGAATAGGTTGAACTAGGTTGAATAATTATAGAAGTATTTGAAACTTCAAATGAACTAATACATGAGTTGACTAGACTTAGAAACAAGTGGAAAATACCAATCAATGAGAAGAGTGTGAAGAATGTGGTAGAAGCTAAAACTAAGACCAAATAGAATGGTAGAGGCATGATGTTGAGTGTGATTAAATAGGACAAAGTTAGGTTTATAATAAAAATCTTAGCCTAAAATATGAGTTCAATTTGAAGAGAAGATTAAGTTTTTGCATGCTTCATTAATGCTACATATAAGATGTGTGTTAACTGAATTGAAGTTAATGTATGTGAGATTATGAAACAATAACTTTGAGACAACTTGGAGAGGATCAATAAGATTAAGTATGGAACTTGTAGCTTTGGATCTCTAATAACATACCTATTCTTTGATGTTATGAAAATATTCCCAAGTATGCCAAAATCAAAGTGTAAATTAGACAAGTGTACAATGTAATTAATGAGATATTTCTATAGAAAAGTACTTCAAAATCATATGGTTATGAATATTAAAATTTTATGAGATCATTCCAATCAAAGATGAAGAAAAAAATAAGAATACCAAATTATATTGTTGAAAGGTATAAGAAACATATTAGTTTTATGGTTGAAACGAACATAAAATGCACAAAGGTAGTTGTACTTAGAGTAATGTTTGTTGACCCCTTGCGATATGAAGTCATTAAGATAGAGATAATTGAGTATGCTGAAAATTTGTTAAAGGAAAATGTAGATGATGAGTGTGAGAAATGGGGTACTATATAGGAGAGATTGGATGAAGCACAAGAATTGTAGATGTCCAAGGCAACCAAGAAATTAGTAGAGAGAATTGTAAATAAAATTCTCAAGGAAACAAGGATGACACAAGTAGAGTATGTGGAGGTCAAAAAAATTCCAACATAGATGAAGGAAATATGCCACAGTAATATTTTTATAGTGAAACCTTTATTTGTTGCACCAAGTAGTTCACCATCAACAACACCTTATCCAGTAACACCTATTAGTGTTATTCCTACAAAAAATGGAGTACAATCAAAAGAAGAGGAGGATTTAATAGTTATAATTAAGATAAGTTCACCCATAGTGTCAAGGAGATCTACAAGAACCACACTATTGGTGATATTGCACTTGTGAAGTAGGAAAAGGAGGAAAAGAAAAAGGAAGAAATTTCTCCCAAAATATCAAAAAGGACTAAGGAAATGACCACTTGTCTATGACCCAATAAGAAACCAAAAGTTTTAATGACGTATGAGGGAAAGAAGGCTAAAATAGAGAAGAAAGAAAGTGCACCAAGAAATACAAGAGGTAAGATTACCCCACATCATCCATAACCACAAACATAGGAAGCAGATAGTAGTTAGAAGAAGAGAGAGAGTTAGAAACCTAAAATTGGTAGGATGAACCTGATGATAATCAGAGATGGAAATCTAACTTAGTTGAATAAATATTATGATATATATGACCCATTGTAGAAGAGAAAATTGGAGAATGAAGTCATTAGATATATGATAGACTAAGTAATTATTTGTACATATACATGGGAATATTCTAGAGGACTTGTATAATAGATTGATTGAGAAGAAGTCTAGAACTAAGGAAGAGGAAAATAAACTAAGAGAGTAGGCAATCAAAAATATTTGTGGTATTAGGAGTGATGAATAAAAATAAGAAATCTTGAAGAATATTGCACCATTGTTGATAAATAAGAGGAGATCAATATTATTAATGGGAGGTGTATATGATAAAGTAATTAATGAGACATAGGATGAAATAATAAGGGTTATGATAGAGTTTACTCCAAAAATAATAGTAGAAGAAGATGAACCACATGATTACACTTCAATGGACACATAAAATGTACAAAATGAGGAAGGTGACTCCATAATGATAGGGGGAGCTACAATCACCATTTTTACTAGTGTATATCCCTTTGATAATATTAAAGATGATAACTCTACAAAATAGAAGGATGATGGAGTTGAGATTTTTGAGACAACCCATATTGAGGATTACACCAACTCAAAGTATGAAGAGGACAAAAAGAGAAAACACGATTCTACTATTGTGTGTAGTTAGGTAACACCTATAGCACTGTATTTAGTACCTACCCCTATGAGCAAAAAGTTTGACTATACTACTAACTAGTCAAACATAGTAGATAAAGTCACATCTAATGCTATTTCTTTGAAGAAGATAGATAAATAAGAGGAAACTAAAGAGTATGAAGAATAATTAGATGGAGATTCAATCATCACAACTACTAGATCAACAATGACCTACAATTGAAAGGTAAATGAAAGTTGTGCAAACACTTGCTAAGGTAGTTGAAACCTCACAAGATAGTAATTCAAGATCCCCTCTTGAAGCACTAATAACAAATTTTCAATAAAAATGTTTGAGCATAACATGGAAAATTAAAAGTATTTGTAAGTAACAACATTTTCACTTGGAAAGATAGTAGAATTATTTGGGAAAATGAGAAAGAGTGCCTTGGGAACACTAGATAAGATGAAAAAGAAGATGTGGGAAATTTATCAAATACAAGTGGATGAGTTAGATATAGAGAAGAAAGAAGAAAAAATAATGGTAGAATTTGATGAGAAATTCTCTACATTAGTAGAAGTTGCAACAAGAAAAGCTTAGGCTACAAATGATGCTAACTTATTTAGTATTGTTTCCAACAGTATCAATAGTGATTGACTGAGGCTAATTGAGTTGAGGAAGGAGAGAATGATATATAAATTCTCATTATTAATGGAGAAACTTTCCTTTAATATTGATCATGCACAAAGACATTTTAAGGAGTGTACATACACAAAGGATTCCTTCACTAGATTTGTTTATTTTAATCTTAACACAGTAGAGTTGGCATCCTATGGCTTATGTGCAATAATTAGCATATCAAAAGTAGTTAAGGATACATGGGACAAAGAATTCACCAGATTGAAGAGGAACTTTGGAGAGTGAATGACACTCATTAACAATTAGCAAGATTGATGGAGAAGAGAAGGTAACAAAATTTTGACATGTACATAGATTACTAAGGAAAATTGTATACTTTATTGTAAGGAGTTATAAGTAGGATAAAGTATAGTGAAAGGGAGAGTAAATTATGAATGTAATATGTAAATATGGTAAATATATGAAATGATCAACATTTTTCAAATTCTATTTGGCTATGTGAATAACTTCATGAATTTTGAAAATTTACAAATATTTGGGAATCAACTAATTTTCTTACATGTTTCCATCAATGCCAAAGGGGGAAATTATTGGAAATTTGGCTAGGAGGATATGTAAGGATGATATAGGGTGTTATAATTTATGGAAACATATATCTTTTATAAAGAAGACAAAATATAATACTAAGTTTTGGTTACCTGGACTTAGAAAATTGTCTAAGTATAATTCAAGAAAATAGTGAGTAGTCAGAGTATTATGTTTTGTGTAGTTTACTAGAAGTATATGAGGGAAGGAATTAAAGGATTTAATAATAAAATGGTTAAGAAATATTAAGAATATTTGATATACAAACATAATTATGACTAGTTTTACTGATATAGGGTATATAGGCAAAATAAAGAAGATAAGAGAAAAATGCATTTTGGTTAAGGAATTGTTTTGGTTAACCAAAAAAATGACTTACCAATGTTGGGATGACATCCTAGATGTTAACCCTCACTTATAAAAAAGTTATTTTATGTTTTGGAAAACTTACAAGGTATTGAAGGCCAAATCGTTAAGAAGTTGGGTATAAAGGAAGACACTTTTTATTTCTAAGAAGTGTGGCATAATAATTTAATGTTATAATGTTCTAATGTACACTTTGTATGATCAATATTGATGCAAACATGATGATTGTAAAATATTATATAGTTTCATGATTATCTTTATGAAGAGATTTATAAGGGACAAATTAAATATTGAATATTTCAACACATTTAAAAAGGTTTTTGTATCTATACCTTTTATGTAAAGATTGTACGTATTGTATTTTCATGTTTGGGTAGTGTGCTTAGTTTGGTACTTTTTTATTGTAATACCAACTCCTAATAGATTTGAGGCTTATAACAAGGCCTAGTCCTATAGCAAGGAGATATACACTATACAGATGTAATAGATTCCTAAAAAGGTCAATATCTTTCACAAGATACTTTTGATTAGTGGATAATTTTGTGGGTACGATCTCCACCAGGGTTTTCCCTTGGCCAATATTTCCCTAGTTAATAAACAATGGTGTTATGAGTTTCATTGTGTTACAATTATGTTTAATTTTTTTTGGATCATATATGATGATTTAAAGATTTTTAATAATATCCATAGTTGGGAAAAAGTTTGTGGAATGTTGACTCACCCTCGCCTCTCAGTATTCCCTATTTATAAAAATTGGTATCAGAGCATAGTTACTCAAAGGAGGCCTAACAACTTGAGTAAGATCTCTATGGATATGGCTAAGTTACATAAGAAAATAGAAGAAGATCTTGAGGAACTTAATGTAGTCACATAAGAACGAGACAATATGGAGATTGAACTTAAAGATGCACAAGATATCATTTACGAGTTGAAGGAGAAGATTGAATCTACTAAATCTAAGAAGAAAGAATTAAATGATTAGATCAAGGATAGTGATGCATTTTCTTAACTAAAAAAGGATGATGAGATTCTAAATCATGAACTTGAAATCACTAATTTTAAGATGAGTTTGATGGAAGATCAGACAAAAATTCAATCACATTTAAGATCTAATAATACAAATCTGAAATCCAAACTTAAGGTAACATTTGAACTTGAGACTACAAAGCTACAATACCTAGAACTTAAGAAGTGCAACACTATTGTTAAAGGAGAACTTACCCAAACCAAGAAAAATATTAAGAAGTTGTATTTCATCATGAAGAGTATTGATAAGAATATCATGAAATAAATACCTAAAGATGATATGACTGGTATGGGATACTATGAAGGAGAATCATCTAGGAGATTTGAAGATACCGATGAACTATGTCTAGTGAACCAACAACCTAAACAACAAGAAGATTTGAATAAGGAAGTACCAAATCAACCTAATCAATTTGAACAACCTAAGGAGGTGAAGAAAAAATTTAATGGAAGATGTTTTCCATGCAATGAACTTGGCCACACGAAGAAGGATTGCACATGTAAGTATTCTAAACCCTTTTCTGGTTATTGTTATAATTATTTTTCTTATGGACATAGAACTAATGAATGTAGGAAACCTATATATAATAATAATAATAGTAATAATGGAATGTATCAAAGTACTAAACCTACAACTAGTAGACCTATTGGAGAACAAAAAAATCATAAGAAATGGAGTTGTGTGTTATAAGTGCACCAATTTTGGACATATTGCTAGTGATTGCAAATTACAAAATAATTAGTTTGGATCTAGATACGGAAATAATGTGATACCATGTTAGATTTGAAATAATTTGGGATATTTTTGGCATATTCTATCATATGCATCATAGGAATTATTATTACCTCTTACGCATGTCTCTATTTGGCTTATTCATCATAGATTCTTGGCTTTAAGTGGGTTGAGGAATCTTATGACACATCATAGATTCTCTTCCAAATTTGACTCTCGTGTGTCATAAAATCTTACTTTTGGCATATTCTATCATATGCATCATAGGAATTATTATTACCTCTTAAGCATGTCCCTATTTGGCTTATTCGTCATAGATTCTTGGCTTTAAGTGGGTTGAGGAATCTTATGATGCATCATAGATTCTCTTCCAAATTTGACTTGCATGTGTCATAAAATCTCAAAATTGGCATATTCTATCATATACATCATAGGAATCTCTTGCCACATCGCACATCTATGGGTGACAAATCCAATGCCCTCACTTTGAGTGTTGATTATAAAATGAACACTCTTCTCTCATTTTGGGGGTCCTTGAAATGAGAATGCTTAAGTCTTGAATCTTTGAATCTTTGAATCTTTGAGTCTCTACTTCTTTACATGTTGCATTCCATCTCTCACAATCAAATCACAACTTCAAGTATTCTCATGGCATTATCCACATCATAGGCTTTGGCTTCAACCTTGTGTGCACTATAGGCAAATTGGAGCTACAATCATTGGAGAAGAAAGAAGAACATGGGAGCTACAAATGAAAAAGGGGGTTTCTATTGCTTTCTTAATTAGTTCGGCTTTCATGGTAGACTAGTGGGTGCTAATAAATGTTGATTGAGTTTGTGATTTTCTCATAGTGTGTTATGCATTTAGCCCATTTTTTTTGTCCTACATTTGGTGAACCCAATGTGAACATGCATATCTAACTTGGGTTTTCTTGTTTGTGCTTGTAGGTGCAAGGAAGGAGCTCACTTGGAAGGGTATAATGACTATCTGCTCTTCCTTTTCACACATAGATTAATTAGGGGGTCTAGTAAAATGCTTATATGCTTTTGTTTCATACATTCTATTAGCTTTCTATCCTAGGGTGCACTCTGCTCTGTCAGGGCGCACTTGGGACCCCTAGGAGCAGTTTTAGGAGCCTAGAAGAAACCAAAGCCTCTTTATGCTATTTCCAACTTACCAACTGTGCCCATCTAGGCCCCAACTACATCATTAATGTAGTCTGCACTATTTGGGTGCACCTGGGAGTGTAGCTCTAAAAATTTCAATTTTTGGGTCTTGACTAGGCACCCATTTCCCCACACCCTGCACTTGACTTCCCAACTGCGCCCTAAAACTACCAACTAAACCCAACTAGGCCCCAACTATGTCATTGATGTAGTCTACATTGTTTGGGTACACTTGGGGATGTACAGAGCCATTTTGGCCTTTTGGGGAGCAATTTGCACTATCGGAGCACACCTAGGTTCACAGTAAGCACATGCATCAATCAAAATCTGCATTTCAAGTTCCTATCACTCTCTAGGACATAGATTAGGTGATTTTTGTGTTACTGACGATCTATTTGTAGCATGTGGAAATTGTGGGATGAAGACATGATCATAAACTACTAATGCTTTGTTTGCAGGATGTTGTCGAAGACTTTGTGTGTCTTTCAAAACTATGTGTGTGGATTTCCTAGATTAGATAACATTTCGTTTGGTTCTTAAAAAGAACCTTTTTTGTTTTCTTCCTGGTGTGTTTATGGTGTTAGATCCCTAGGAGTTGCATTGGATGTATCCTCTCCCCTTTCCATTTGTGGATCTTGGGTGTAAGAGAAATCTGTGTAACTTCTATAGGAGGGCTGCCTTGGACCAAGATACTCGATATTGGGTATGCCAGGGGATGACCCAAAGTGGTAACAGGCCAAAGCAAGGTTAATGTTCCAGCCGCTATATAAAAATCGATTAGAGTGAAAGCTATGTCAGTGGTATGGCTGCATGATAGCTCTCCTCTAGTACCCTTGTGGTGCATCAAACCTCGATTCTCGGGGCTGGGAGACCTTTTGTGAAAGTTTATCATTAACTTGCCGAACGAAATGCCCTTACTAAAAACCATGTTTTAGTGACCAAAATCCTTTCTATCCACTGGCTCAAGGGTCACCCATGCCCATGAAGACATCCTACATTCTCATGGTCCTTAGTAGAGGCAACAGTCCCTTGGGAAGTCATGCCCCTTGGGAAGCGGATCTTGGTAGCCCCGAGAAGTGAGTGCACTGTAAGGGGGAGCCTGTGGTGCCAAGATCCTAGGTTGTCCGCTCTGGATAAGCACAGCTAAACTTCAGTTCAAGTAGGAATTCAATAGATACAGTCCTAAAAGCCTAAGTTGTGGTGTGTTTGTTAACTTTTACAACAACTATTCTTGTCTTAATGTGTCTTGCGTGTGTGTAAAAAATAATCAAGATAAAAGCCAAACTTTTAAATTTACACCTTGGATATCATTTGAACTTGTCAAAACATCACACATTGCCAAAACATTTCAACCTTATCAAACTTTGCAAACATTGATTCAACACACTCGAACCTTGGAAAACATGGCGACTTGTGCTCTTAAATGTGCTTGGCAAAACGTAGATCTCATATTTGCATAGATTTCACCTGCATTCACCCTAGTCTAGGCTTCATTATTGCATTATATAGACTTCATATTGCATATTTTAGTCCTCATTTAGTATCTATTACTTTTCATATTGCATCCATTTAGGTTCAGTTTTACTTTCCTTAGTTTTTTTGCATTCCCATCTCAAAATCAACACTTTGCACTCATCACCTTGCATCCTCGCATACCTATTCATCATATTGACCACTTTTTCCATCATTCTAAGTGTCCAAACCATCATTTTGAGCATCCAAACTGGCCCTAACATTGTCCTCTACCATTTACCTCTTTGTGACATCAATTTTGAAACCATAGCTTCCAGAATAGCCTCAGTTTTAGCCTAGCTTACCAACTATGCCCAGAAACTACCAACTATGCCCAACTGGGCCCCAACTACATCATTGACCTAGTCTACACTATTTGGGCACACTTGGTGGTCTTGAGATCCAGATTTGGGTTCCAGATAACATTTTGGGTCGTCAACAGTGTCCTTAGGTACTTGGTTAGTTCGCCTTGCACTAGCTTTCCTAGATCTGCATTCTACAGCACCTAATCCTCATCACCTTCACTTAAGAAACCATTCTATACATCATTTTTCATCTCCCAACCCATCCTAACATCAACCCTAGCATCCTAGCTTCCTGGTATGTCAGTTTGATAACCATACCCCTCAGAATCAGCAAACATTCTTCCTAGCTTACCAACTGCGCCTAAAAACTACCAACTGCAGCCAAATTGGCTCCAAGTGTGTCAATGATGTAGTTGCTACTAGTAGGGAACACTTGGCACTTTTAGGGTGCATTTGGGTACCTGCATGACCATTTTAGGCCTCCGAACTGCACTTTAGGACCCCAAAACTACATCTAGGAGCCTCTAGACCTCCCTATTCTGCACTTTACCCAAAACCGCATCTTGCACCCAAAATCCCCTTTTGCATCATAGGCATTGTCTGTATCACATATTTTCTCAGCATCACCATCATTTTGAGTCCTCAAAACATCATTTTGAACCCCCAAAACCTTTGAATTTAGTCAAAAATCTAGACAAAGTATGAGTCTTAGAGTATCTCCTAGTGTTGATGGATAATGGATCTTGACTAGTCTTTTTATCATTTCTTATTATTTTCTTGGGTCAAAATCTACTATGTCTTGATATATTTGACCTTGTCATCTTTTATCAATTTGATCTTTTCATCTTTTTGTCACTTTTTGGTCAAGATCCAAAGTCCTTTATCACAAGGTTAAACTCCTAGGCAAAATACCTTTTAAAGGTTTTACCTAAGTTCAAAACTTTCCATATACCCTTGTCATAGCACAATCATATCCCTAGCATCCCCAAATATCATTTTGACCTACCCTAGTAGTATATCCCCTTCATATTGCATTGATCAAAATCCTTAACATCATTTTCACTACCAAACCCTATCAACCAACAATTGAAATCCTCCAAAGTACATTTGAACACATCAATGTCAACCCCTTGTTTGATCAAATACCACCAATCCCTAAAAACCCCAAAAGGACATTAAGACTTGATTTTAGTCATGTGATCCAACAACAAGATGCACCTAAAGGGACTCGTGCTCTAGGGATGCCAGATATACCTTCTTTGGAGGCAAATCAACAAAGTACACCTTTGCTCCTAACTTTACCCAGTGCTACAACATCAAACACTATGGTGCCTCTCATAAATACAACATGTGAAACATCAAGCACAACCATCCCTATGGACACACAAAGGAAAAGTATTATTGACATTACACCCATTCCCAATAGAAATGTATCTCATAGTCAAGTCAATATGCTGTCGCAAGCAGGAACATCTAAAACACAAAGGTACCAAAACAAAAATACAAACATGACGTTCAATTCTCAAGGACTTAGTCAACCCCCACGACAAAAACAACCTAGAATGGTACAAGGACTCAACAGTTCCAAGGCACAACCAAGTCTACATCCACTTGACACACATCCCGCATATCAACAACAACATCAAATGCAACAACAACAACCACAAGTGGGGCACACATCCAACATTCCTAACATGCAATCCCATGTGGACCCACTTGACTTACACACAATTTATCAAAAACAATTCCAACAACAACAAATGATGTTTGCTAAACAACAAGAGCAACTCAAGCAATAGTTGGAATACCAAAGATGCCTTGAGAAACAAATCACATACCAGAAATATTTGTTACAACAACAACATGTGCCACAACAACCTCAACAAATACCTCTAGAACAACAAGCACACACATGGTCTCACATACAACCAACAGAGGTATCCCAACAAGAACCACAAAACACGACACAATAAAAACACATGGAACAAAAATCACAGTCATTCCCACCACAAATGCCACATCAAATACCACAACAAATTCCCCAATAATAGGGACCTTTCTGTCCTCGTGGTGCCAACATACCTCCGCCACCTAGCGACACTTCATCAGATTCATCAGACATAGAATTGTCAGAATCAAGTAGACATAGTTCTCGCCATAGCAAATGATCTACTCATAGACACAAAAGACTTGAAGGAAAGACCATCATGCAAAACCCCAATGAAGAACTATTACAACAATTCAAACAACTTTCCAAACAAGTTGAGGCATTGGGAGTCCAAAAGAAACAGGCTCTATATACAGAAAGGGACCTACGTCCTAATACATTCGATAACAGTCTGTATATGCCTCCATTCCCAAAACATTTTGAGGCTCCAAGGTTTGAAAAATATTGAGGAAAAGGAAACCCTATTGATCACATTCAAGAATTTTGTCCTTCATGTACCAAACTTAGCGATGAGCCCACTTACCTTATGATATTGTTCCCTCATTCTATAGGTGGGCCTACACTTGAATGGTACTCCAAACTTTCTGGTAATATCAAATCTTGGTTAGAGCTAGCAGACAAGTTTATCTCCCACTTTGCCTTTAACATTACAAATGAGGTGACACTTTCTCATTTGTGCTCAACTAAATAGAAGACTGGAGAATCATTCATCACATTCTTACTACGTTGGAGAAGCCTAGTTAGTCAATGCTCACTAGACATTCCTAAAGAACAACAAGTAAACCTGTGCATTGAAAACTTAGTCCTAGACTTAATGAATGAACTCAAAATCAAGAGTCCAAGAACCATTTCTAAACTAATGAAAAAAGGGGCTAGTATTGAAGATGCTCTTATTTGTAAGGGAGTCCTCAAGATAAACAAAGAAAACACAAACACAAACTCATCTAATGACAAGGCAAATTTTTTCTCCAAAAACAAGAATTTGACTAATGATGGCATTGTGGATGCTCGCATGATTAGCATAGCACAACCTCAATTGAATTTGAAAGGTGTAAACCCTACAAATTCACAAACTCCTATTCAAACAACACCTCAACAATAGAAAACAAAGACTCCCACACAAGACAAAAGACATCCTAGAACCAAGGATAGAAAATTCACACCATTGGGAATACCACTTGAGACTACATTAAAACAGTTAATGAGTAATAACTTCTTGCAGCTACCCCCAATCAAAGATGAGCCATTAACTAAAGCAAATTGGTGGGATGACAAAAAGTATTGTGATTACCATCGCACCAAAGGATACAAGACTTCATCATGCTTCCAATTGAAACATGCAATACAAGACCTTATTGATGATGGTGTAATCACAGTTGATCCATCACTGTTAGCATCTAACTTTGATCATATTATTTTAAAAGATCCTTTGGGTAATAATGACAAAGAGAAACCCTCAAGTTCAAACTCAAACTCACAAGGTAATGTGAATTACACACACCGACTATGACTACACCATCAATTTCTTTAATGAGTCTGACTTCCACATATCCACATTCACATTGAAGGCTGAAGATCCTCGTTGTGCTGCCACTACATGTCATAGCAAGATCACCCTACCTAGAGCCTTAGCTAGACCTACTACTTCTACTAGACTTGTACCCCCATCTAGACCTACTGCTCCTACTTCAGCTAATTATAGCCTTGTTGAAAAAGTTGGCAAAACCCCTGCACAAATATCCATTTTGGACCTCCTACGTGCATCCCCCCAAAAGCAAAAGATCTTGGATCAAGCCCTTAAAGAGTCAGTTGTCCCAGATAACATTGATGTTGCCCAGTTCCAAGCCATGGTTGGGAACCTATCTCTGTCACAACATATCACTTTTTCACCCCATGATATTCCTAAGGACAAACCTAACCATAATGATCCCCTTTATCTCGAAGTCTTCATCCATAATGCCAAAGTCAGATGTGTCTTAATAGATAGAGGAGTAGGACTGAACATCTGTACTCTTACGATTGTCAACAATTTGGGTTATTTTGAAGATGATGTGGATCCCTCTCTAAGAATCACAATAAAAGCTTATGATGATGGTGAATGCTTCTCTAGGGGCATCATCACATTACCTATCAGAGTTGGTCTAGCTACTGAAGACACATTGTCCCATGTCCTAGACATCGAAATGAATTGCAACATGATACTAGGACACCCTTGGCTTCATGCTATGAAAACAATCCCTTCTACATATCATCAATGTTTGAAGTTTTCCTATAACAACATAGAGGTTACCATCCCTAGTGATCCAGATCCTTTCGAATTTTGTGCTAATCTAAGAGATGCTACTGCATACCAAATCCCAACAAACAATGAAACACAACCCACAAATCCCTCTAAGTATGTGGATGACAATATACTGCTCAGTAAAGCCAAGGAAAAGATGAAGATTGAAGACAATGGGTGTGGATAGTACTTTATCTCTCAAGTCTCTCACATTAGGGAGTCACCACTTTCTCCCATTAGCACAAAGAATTATACTTCTATCAATGAGAATACATCCGTATGTATTGAGAAAGAAAAAGCAGAATGAGAACCCACTTTGATATCTCCTAGCATGTATGGACTTGGGTGTACTATCATGAAAAAACAAGGCTATGATAGCTATAGTGGTCTTGGATCTTAGAAACAAGGAATCATTGAACCTATCACTACAAAAGGACAACCTCCTAGTTTGGGGCTTGGATTTAAACCATTACGAATAGGTCCTCCTAGTACCACGGTACCTACATGTAAGACTGGATGTTTTGAATGATGAAAATGCATCTAAGGATATCCCACTTGAAACCAATAATCCCCTAGCATCTGAGCATAGCCCCAATGATCCAGTTGAATCAATTACCCATATATCTACCTTCAACCAAAGCCCATTCAACATTGATAATGACATCTCCTCAAGCTATCCTCAACCTTTGGATTGGGACCAACGTGGACCACCAATTTTTGATCGATTTGACAATGATGACACTCTTATAATAGAATTGGAAGGAATTATGACTGAAGATCATAAAGAAGTAGTTTCTCCTAAAGAGAACACATTGACATATTTTGGGGAGCCAACTCCACTTTCTAGCTATAAAGAAAAAAGAGAAAAAGATAGCAAGCATAGGTCTCTTGGTGAAAACTAAAAAGCACCATTAGACCATAAAAAATCAGAAGCTAAGCAGCTCCCAATGATACAAAATGAAAAATATGATGCCATGAATGTTAGTGTTCCAACATTCAACATGCCACAAAGTCTTTTGGAGCTCTCTCAATCAGCGTTCATGCGAAAGGTCATTGGTCTCAACCCTCCCAACCCTCCCTTATATCCCTTTGTTTATCCCCAAATCCAGCTACCTAATTTGTCAAATAAACTAAATCAGTCCTTTATCCAACAAGCCTTTGCATATGTCATCATTAGTGACATCCCACATGATACATCTATTGACCCAATTATCCTCAAATGCCTTGATTCGCAAGAGATAGACACTGTCTTACATATATGGTACATGATGGTATATCTCGAGGCCTTTCCAATGGTTTGATTTTAGCTACAAACTTGGAATGAATCCTGCGTAGTTATGGTTAGTCATGGATTCAGAGCTCATCAGCTAGCAGCATCAACAACAGATATCTTCTCAGCATTTTTCAGTGACATTCCTAATTTCATCTAAAAGTCCTAAAAAAATATGAAAAAAATAGCAAAAAGTCATGAAAAAAGAAAAGAAAAAAGTGAAAAAAGTCATGAAAAAATGGATGCCTTGATGAAAACCTGGAAAATAGGCATCTTGGCACAAAAATTTGAGTAAAGAGAAAAATTCCATCCAAAAGTGAAAACCTGGCAAACAGGCGCTTTGGGCAAGTACCATGGTGAAAACCTGGCAAATAGTCACCATGTGTAATCAGTGTTGCTCCTCCATCTATCAGGATTCCATCTGGTCTTTTCCCCCTCTATCATTCCTTGATCATATCCTTCATATTGCAAGACATCCTTGGTTCCTTATCATGGCTCACAAACTGGTTAATGTCCTTTGTTATCTTACCAAGCATTACCAGTCTATACACACTCTGTCATTGGCCTTTGTACATAGTGTGCGTCCTGTGTGGGGGCATATTACCTACATAGTTCATAAGTTTGAATTTGAACTAGGGGCATACCCCTAAGTTCTTTCTATCCATTGGACTTATCGCATAATGGATTGGAGCTAACACTAGTATATGCCAATACGATCCTAAAAAAATCCCAAAAAATCATAAAATGTCCTAAAAAAAATCACTAAAAATCTCATAATGCCCTGAAAAAATCACTAAAAATCACATAATATCCTGAAAAAATAATGAAAAAAATTCAAATATGATCCTGAAAAAAGCACTAAAAATCATAAAATGTCCTAAGATAAACCCTAAAAATCGTAAAATGACCTGAAGAAATCAGTCACAAAAAAAAATCAAATATCCCCAAAAACCCTAAAAATCACAAAACCTATAAAAAATTTGCAATAAACCTTCTACATATTCACTATGGATAATAACCCCTTTTGCGTTCAAACTTGCACTTTGCAGATTGAAAATCAAAGCACTACACTTCAATGCCAATCACACTATCCAAGCAATGTGAACCAATAATCAATCCAACATGTCACTACAAACCTATCAACCGAATCCACAAATAGTGCTATCAGATTATCAATGTGTTGAACACCATCTAAACACCTAACACACTAAAAAGCAAGTAATAATGGACAAGGATAGCTATTGGCTCACGCTGTTTAGTGAGTGATTTATTTTTTCTTTGATCATGTTCCTAAGCCACTCGATGATATAGAACTAATCTACCAGACTGGCCAGGATGGTTCACGATCATATTTTTCTATTTTTGTCTATTACAATGTACCTTTGAGAGTCTAGGGCATGTACATATGCCTTAGGAAGTAAAAGGTCATTCTCTGTCTGCATCGTGCTTATTTAAGCAAGAGGCTTGCATTTGTGCTCTGGCCTTTTATGCCATGATGCGTTGCATTCCCTTTGCCATATCAAAATAAAGCTCCATTTGACATATAGTGCACTTCCTAGAAGAAAAATTCTTTCCATCATATCTCCTCATCTCATCTTTCTTCTTCATCTCATTCTCCATCACCATGATCATGTCTTCTAATTCACCAAATCATCTTCATCTTGCATTCATGCATTCTTACATCATCCTACCCTGTCAATTAACTTTCTATGGCTTTCCACCTGGTTCAACCTTAGTTTGACATTTGTCTCATCATATTTGACCAAAGATGACCATTTTTGATGATTTTCCTCGTGTTATGACATCTTTCCATCATTTTGGGCATGCACACACAGTTTCGGGTCTACACTCTAGGCCTCATAACTTTCACATTTTAGCTCTGATTTTCATTTTGTCAGTTGCTATGGTTTTGTCTTCTTGTTGTTGATAAATTGACTTATCATATGTTTATCTTAGTCAATTTTTTGAGGGGGCACCCATATATATCATCCCTACTAGGGCATGTTGTGGCTTTCTCATCAGTTATTCTTTGATACAACGCTCTAAATCACATTGTATCAAAGAGGGGAAAAATGTAGATGCTCAAAAATGGTTCGTATCTATGACCTCACCACTTCTTCATAATAATTTGTCCCATTTTCTCATTCTAATAACTTTGATCTTTTGGCTAGATTGACCATATTTTGTCATTTGTATCCCCTTTCACATCAATTTCATATCAACTCAGAATCATATCAAGTTAACTCAAAATCATATCAAATCAACTCGAAATCACCCAAAATCAACTTAGAATCACTCAAAATTGGTCCTAATCAACCCAAAACATATTAAACATCCCAAATCAATCATCATTTATTTGCTCCTAGGCATTGTTGTGGCTTTCAGTGTCTTGGAAACCTATCAACTTATCAATCTTATCAATCTGACCTTAGTACTATCATGGCTCTCAGTACTAGGTCAAAATATCATTCATGTGATTCAATATTTGATGTTGTTGAGGCTTTCAATGTCAGATCATGGCATCATCAACCATTTTGATAATATTGACAATGTCCATTGATGTTATTATGATCAAACCTTATCAATCAATTTCAATCTTGTAGCATTTACAATGTTGGTTAAATGTTACATACCAATTAATTCATGTCATGTGTCCTTGGCATGTTATCAATTTCAATTTATCAATTAATTTGACCATGGCTTTGGTCTACCTTTTCATCATCTTATTTGATATCAATCATCGTCACATTTTCATCAAAGGATACGGTCGCATTCATTTAATCAATTTGGCCAATCATCTACTAATTTTCTCTATAGGATTAAATAACCCATAATTTAATTCTATTATTCTCAATAATTATTCTTCTTGATTATCATCCTCAATTAATTAATTGATTTATTATCTACAAACCATGGAAATTTACAATTTCCTAAGTTCTATTTTCCATCATTAATTCCATTTTCTACTAATTCTTATTTTGTGGAATAAAAGGATTTTTAATTCAAATATTCCATAAAATATTTCATCATCATGACACTTGGATGTGACACCTCATGGATTCTCCTTTGACACTTGGCTGAGATCTATCATAATCAATTATTCTTACCTCTTACGCATGTCCCTATCTGGCTTATTCGTCATAGATTCTTGGCTTTAAGTGGGTTGAGGAGTCTTATGATGCGTCATAGATTCTCTTCCAAATTTGACTCTCGTGTGTCATAGAATCTTAATTTTGGCATATTCTATCATATGTGTCATAGGAATTATTATTACCTCTTATGCATGTCCCTATTTGGCTTATTCGTCATAGATTCTTGGCTTTAAGTGGATTGAGGAATCTTATGACGCGTCATAGATTCTCATCCAAATTTGACTCTTGTGTGTCATAGAATCTTACTTTTGGCATATTCTATCATATGCATCATAGGAATTATTATTACCTCTTACGTATGTCCCTATTTGGCTTATTCGTCATAGATTCTTGGCTTTAAGTGGGTTGAGGAATCTTATGACGCATCATAGATTCTCTTCCAAATTTGACTTGCATGTGTCATAGAATCTCAAAATTGGCATATTCTATCATATGTGTCATAAAAATCTCTTCCCGCATCGCACATCTATGGGTGAAAAATCCAATGCCCTCACTTTGAGTGTTGATTATAAAATGAACACTCTTCTCTCATTTTGGGGGTCCTTGGAATGAGAATGCTTAAGTCCTTAATCTTTGAATCTTTGAATCTTTGAGTCTCTACTTATTTGCATGTTGCATTCCATCTCTCACATTCAAATCACAACTTCAAGTATTCTCATGGCATTATCCACATCATAGGCTTTGGCTTCAACCTTGTGTGCACTATAGGCGAATTGGAGCTACAATCATTGGAGAAGAAAGAAGAACATGGGAGCTACAAACGAAAAAGGGGGTTTCTATTGATTTCTTAATTAGTTTGGCTTTCATGGTAGACTAGTGGGTGCTAATACATGTTGATTGAGTTTGTGATTTGATCATAGTGTGTTATGCGTTTAGCTCATTTTTCTGGTCCTACATTTGGTGAACTCGACATGAACATGCATATCTAACTTGGGTTTTCTTGTTTGTTCTTGTAGGTGCAAGCAAGGAGGTCACTTGGAAGGGTATAACGACTATCTACTCTCCCTTTTCACAAATAGATTAATCAGGGGGTCTAGTAAAATGCTTATATGCTATTGTTTCATACATTTTGTTAGCTTGCTGTCCTAGGGTGCACTCTACTCTGTCAGGGCGCACTTGGGACCCCTAGGAGCAATTGTAGGAGCCCAGAAGACACCAAAGCCTCTTTCTGCAATTTTCAACTTACCAACTACACCCATCTAGGCCCCAACTACATCATTAATGTAGTCTGCACTATTTGGGTGCACTTGGGATTGTAGCTTTGAAAATTTCAATTTTTGGGTCTTGACTAGGCACCCACTTCCCCACACCCTTCACCTGACTTCCCAACTGCGCCCTAAAACTACCAACTGCATCCAACTGGGCCCCAACTATGTCATTGACATAGTCTACACTATTTGGGTGCACTTGGGGATGTACAGAGCCATTTTGGCCTTTTGGGGAGCAATTTGCACTGTTGGAGCACACTTAGGTTCACAGTAAGCACATGCACCAATCAAAATCTGCATTTCAAGTTCCTATCACTCTCTAGGACATAGATTAGGTGATTTTTGTGTTACTGATGGTCTATTTTCAGCATGTGGCAATCATGGGATGAAGACATGATCATAAACTACTAATGCTTTGTTTGCAGGACATTGTTGAAGACTTTTTGTGTCTTTCAAAACTATGTGCGTGGATTTTCTAGATTAGATAACATTTCGTTTGGTGCTTAAAAAGAACCTTTTTCTTTTCTGCCTGGTGTGTCTACAGTGTTAGATCCCTAGGAGTTGAATTGGACATATCCTCTACCCTTGGCATTCGTGGATCTTGGGTGTAAGAGAAATCCGTGTAACTTCTATAGGAGGCCTGCCTTGGACCAAGATACTTGATATTGGGTATGCCAGGGGACAACCTCAGAGCGATAATGGACCAAATCCAAGTCAATGTTCCAACCACTATATAAAACTTGATTATAGTGAAAGCTGTGTTGGCAGTATTGCTGCGTGATAGCTCTCCTCCAGTACCCTTGTGGTGCGTCAAACCTCGGTTCTCAGGGCTGGGAGACCTTCTGCGAAAGTTTATCATTAACTTGCCGAACAAAATGCCCTTACTAAAAACCATGTTTTAGTGGCCAAAATCCTTTCTATCCACTAGCTCAAGGGGTCACCCATGCCCGTGAAGACATCCTACATTCTCGTGGTCCTTAGTAGAGGCAACAGCCCCTTGGGAAGTCATGCCCCTTGGGAAGCGGATCTTGGTAGGCCCGAGAAGTGAGTGCACTATAAGGGGGAGCCTGTGGTGCTAAGATCCTAGGTTGTCCACTCTAGATAAGCACAATTGAACTTTGGTTCAAGTAGGAATTTAGTGGATACAGTCCTAAAAGCCTAAGTTGTGGTGTGTTTGTTAACTTTTACAATAGCTATTCTTGTCTTAATGTGTCTTGCGTGTGTGTAAAACATAATCAAGATAAAAGCCAAAATTTTAAATTTACATCTTGGATATCATTTGAACTTGTCAAAAAATCACACATTGCCAAAAAATTTCAACCTTATCAAACTTTGCAAACATTGATTCAACACACTCGAACCTTGGAAAACATAGCAACTTGTGCTCTTAAATGTGCTTGGCAAAATGTAGATCTCATATTTGTATAGATTTCAATTGCATTCACCCTAGTCCAAGCTTCATTCTTGCATCATATAGACTTCATATTGCACCTTTTAGTCCTCATTTAGTATCTATTACTTTTCATATTGCATCCATTTAGGTTCAATTTTACTTTCCTTAGTTGTTTTGCATTCCCATCTCAAAATCAGCATTTTGCACTCATCACCTTGCATCCTTGCATACCTATTCATCATATTGACCACTTTTTCCATCATTTCAAGTGTCCTAACCATCATTTTGAGCATCCAAACTGGCCCTAACATTGTCCTCTACCCTTTACCTCTCTATGACATCAATTTTGAAACCATAGCTTCCAGAATAGCCTCAGTTTCAGCCTAGCTTACCAACTGTGCCCAGAAACTACCAACTGCACCCAATTGGGCCCCAGCTATATCATTGACATAGTATGCACTATCTAGGTGCACTTGGTGGTCCTTAGATGCTATATCCTAACATCAACCGCAACATCTTGGCTTCCTAGCATGTTAGTTTGATAACCATACCCCTCAGAATCAGCAAACATTCTTCCTAGCTTACCAACTGCGCCTAGAAACTACCAACTGGGCCCAAACTAGCTCCAAGTGCATCAATGATGTAGTTGGTACTATTAGGGCACACTTGGCACTATTAGGGTGCACTTTGGTACCTGCATGACCATTTTGGGCCTTCGAACTGCACTTTAGGACCTCAAAACTGCATCTTGGAGCCTCTAGACCTCCCTATTCTGCACTTGACCCAAAATTGCATCTTGCACCCAAAATAACCTTTTGCATCATAGGAATTGTCTATATTTCATATCAACTCAGCATCACCATCATTTCAAGTCATCAAAACATCATTTTGAACCCCCAAAACCTTTGAATTTAGTCAAAAATCTAGACAAAGTATTAGTCTTAGAGTATCTCCTAGTGTTGACGGATAATGGATCTTGACTAGTCTTTTTATATTTTCTTATCATTTTCTTGGGTCAAAATCTACTATGTATTGATAGATTTGACCTTTTCATCTTTTACCAATTTGATCTTTTCATCTTTTTGTCCCTTTTTGGTCAAAATCCAAAATCCTTTATCACAAGGTTAAACTCCTAGGCAAAATACTTTGTAAAGGTTTTACCTAAGTTCAAAACTTTCCATATACCCTTGTCATAGCATAATCATATCCCTAGCATCCCCAAACATCATTTTTAGCTACCCTAGTAGTATATCCCCTTCATATTGCATTGATCAAAATCCTTAACATCATTTTCACTACCAAACCCTATGAAATTGTCCATCAACCAAATTTGCCTTCTTGAGCATTTAACCTCATTTTGCATGTCCCAAATGTCATTAAAAACCCTAGAAAATCATCCTTTGCATGATATAACTTTCATAAATCAACCTTTATCATCCTTAACAAGTCCAAAACATAACCCTAATTGTCATTTTGCATACCTTAGAGTCATTTTCATCCCCTCTAGTCAAACTTCAAAACATCACCTTGCATTTTGCATTTGCATAATATCCCTAGGAAATTTTCACTTTTCACATCAAAACCATAATTCATTTAGCATTTCCTCACATTTCATAACATTCTTAAACAATTAAAAATCCCAAAAACACTGATATCTTGCATACCCACCACTCTTTGCAGTCTTAGGTATCATGCCAGCAGTTACTATGAGACAAGCAGCTCAGAGACCAGAGGAAATCTATCAACCTTTGTTTTTTGAGGCACAAGCACAATAAAAACCTCATCCAAGACAAAGAAAGAGCATGAAAATCCAAAAAAACTTTGATGAAGACCAAATCGAGACATCGCAACCATTACTATCAGACCCTTTGAATATGTATCCGCAAGATCCTCATAATCAAGCTATGGCACAACAAACCTTGAACAATGCACCTATCATGATATTTCCTCCAAACACTTCCCCCACACATGGGATGGTTCAATGGAGTCCTGACTTTGAACCTAAATTTGTGCCAATGCCACCAAGAGAAGCAAGTGTACCAACCTCACCTGAAGATGAACAATCACATTCATTTGAATTCAGCCAACCTAACAGATCAAACATACAACAAGGTATTGTACACCTAAGTGATGACTCTAACACTGATTATGGCATCACTGATGAAGAAATGGCTAGGGCATGTCAAGACAAAAGTTTTCGCAAGAACTTCAAACATTTGGCAGCTCAAGAAATTTTCAAATTTAAGCCAAACTTGGAAGGTCCTAACTCCAAAAATCAAACCAGCCCAACAATTGAAAACATCCAACCCATGATAAATGTGGACTTAGAAAAAGGAAAAAAACCTTTGGAGTTTTCAAATGCAATAATGGAACCTATAAGATCCCATCAAGAACCAACAATTGAAATCCTCTAAAGTACATTTGAACACATCAATGTCAACCCCTTGTTTGATGAAATACCACCAATCCCTAAACACCCCAAAAGGACATTAAGACTTGATTTTAGTCACATGATGCAACAACAAGATGCACCTAAAGGGACCCGTGCTCTAGGAATGCTAGACATACCTTCTTTGGAGGTAAATCAATAAAGTAGACCTTTGCTCCTAACTTTACCCAGTGCTACAACATCAAACACTATGGAGCCTCTCATAAATACAACATGTGAAACATCAAGCGCAACCATCCCTATGGAAACACAAAGGAAAAGTCTTATTGACATTACAACCATTCCCAATAGAAATGTATCTCATAGTCAAGTCAATATGATGTCACAAGTAGGAACATCTAAAACACAAAGGTACCAAAACAACAATACAAACATGACGTTCAATTCTCAAGGACTTAGTCAACCCCCATGACAAAAAAAACCTAGAATTGTACAAGGACTCAACACTTCCAAGGCACAACCAAGTCTACATCTGCTTGACACACATCCCACATATCAACAACAACATCAAACGCAACAACAACAATCACAAGTGCAGCACACATCCAACATTCCTAACACATAATCCCATGTGGACCCACTTGAATTACACACAATTTATCAAAAGAAATCCCAACAACAACAAATGATGTTTGCTAAACAATAAGAGCAACTCAAGCAATAGTTGGAATACCAAAGATGGCTTGAGAAAAAAATTGCATACCAACAATATTTGTTATAGCAACAACATGTGCCACAACAACCTCAACAAATACCTCTAGAACAACAAGCATGCACATGGTCTCACATACAACCAATAGAGGTATCCCAAAAAAAACACATGGAACAACAATAAAAATCAATCCCATAAAAAATTCCACATCAAATACCACAACAAGTTCCCCAACAACAGGGACGTTTCTATCTTCGAGGTGCCAACATACCTCCACCACCTAGCGACACTTCATCAGATTCATCAAACATAGAGATCTTAGAATCAAGTAGACATAGTTCTTGTCATAGAAAATGATCTACTCATATACACAAAAGACTTGAAGGAAATACCATCATCCAAAACCCCAATGAAGAACTATTACAACAATTCAAACAACTTTCCAAACAAGTCGAGGCATTGGGAGTCCAAAAGAAATAGGCTCTATATACAGAAAGGGACCTACATCCTAATCCATTCAATAAAAGTCTATATATGCCTCCATTCCCAAAACATTTTGAGGCTCCAAGGTTTGAAAAATATCGAGGAAAAGGAAATCCTATTGATCACATTCGAGAATTTTTTGCTTCATGTACCGAACTTAGCAATGAGCCCACTTACCTTATGAGTGTAGACACCTAAAAATCCTTTAAAAAATATGGACCCACTTGAATTACACACAATTTATCAAAATAAATTCCAACAACAACAAATGATGTTTGCTAAACAATAAGAGCAACTCAAGCAATAGTTGGAATACCAAAGATGGCTTGAGCAAAAAATCGCATACCAACAATATTTGTTACAGCAACAACATGTGCCACAACAACCTCAACAAATACCTCTAGAACAACAAGCATGCACATGGTCTCACATACAACCAATAGAGGTATCCCAACAAAAACACATGGAACAACAATCAAAATCAATCCCATAAAAAATTCCACATCAAATACCACAACAAGTTCCCCAACAACAGGGATCTTTCTATCTTCGAGGTGCCAATATACCTCCACCACCTAGTGACACTTCATCAGATTCATCAGACATAGAAATATTAGAATCAAGTAGACATAGTTCTTGTCATAGCAAATGATCTACTCATAGAAACAAAAGACTTGAAGGAAATACCATCATCCAAAACCCCAATGAAGAACTATCACAGTCCATTCTCTCCTCTTTTGCTCTAGCCTTGGGCATCTTATTTTCTTATCTTTGATGCCATGCCACTTGCGGCATCACATCAAAGAGGGGCAAAATGTAGACACCTAAAAATCCTTTAAAAAATAAAGTATTTTTATTTTTTGAAAAAATACCTGATGACATCATCATTTATTAATTAATTATTTAATTAAGTAATTAATTAATTTTTATGCCATTAAATCCCTTTATCTTAATTAAAAATATTTAATTAAGGAATCCCTCCCAAAAATGTTTAAATCTTATTTAAACATTATTTCCTTATTTATTAATTATTTAATTAATAAATTGACCAAAAATCTTGAAATAAATAAAAAATTTATTTTTTGCCCAAAACTTGGCCAATTTCCTTATGACCAATAACCTCTTCCAAAATCTTCTAATCTTTCTTTAATTTCGATTAAAGGCTAATCCAATCATTTCCTACCCCTAATCCCAACTCAAAATATTTAATTAAGATTAAATATTAATCCTCATGTTTATTAAAAAAGTTTTAATAAATATCTCCTCAACCCAAACCCTTGAAATAAATAAAACTTTATTTATTTCCTAAAAATCTAATTTATCCTCATCCTAAGAAGTTCTAGACTCTTCTAGAAAGTCTTCATCCTCATCCTAGGAAATTCTAGACTATTCTAGAAAGTCTTTATCCTCATCCAAAGTCTAGACTCTTCTAGAAGATGTCTTTAAACCTAATCCTAATCCCTTCCTAACCTTGTCACATTCCCTAAACATGGGTTAAGACTTACTAACCCAAGCCAAAGTTAACAAATATCTCCTCCTTCACCCACCCTCATTAAATGCCATCCACTTGCCTATCCCTAAGCTAATCCTAAACCATCCTAATCCATCCTCTAATCATTTGCACAAGCCTAAAAAAGCTTAAAACCTTCCTAATCAAGTCCAAGTCGAAATTTCTCTCATCACCCTCAAAATATCTCAACCATAAAACTTTATGAAGTCCACTAGGTCATAAATGACTCTTACAAGCCCTTTTATTGCTCTTACAAGTCATTATGAGGGTCTTTATGAAGATTTTATCCCTTGAGCCTCCTTTTTTGACTCATCCTTCCCCTTTCCTCCATCCTCTCACCATGTGACATGTGTCACTCCTTGATTGGCTATAAGAAAGCACAATCCATGTGCTCTCTTCTCATGCAATTTGAGCTCTCCATGAGCTTTTTCCCATCCTTGCATCTTAGCCCTCAATCCCTCAAGCCTCTTGCCTATAAATTGGATCCTTCCCCTTTGCAAAATAACACAATCCATTAAGTAAAGTCATAATGCCATTTTGAGAAGCCATTTTACATCAAAACCATACACTCACACCCAAATTCCAACTCCATTTGAAGCCCTTTTTGAAGCATAAGCTTGAGCATACATCCTATCTATTTAGACAAAGCTACTCAACAAGAGAGCTTCTTATTGAGAGAGTCCATTAATGGCTCATATTCTCAATTGAGAGCTCATCTTAGTCTATCTTGAAGTTTATGAATTTTGTTTGGTTTGTAGAAGCTTTATTTAAATTTGGTTTCTATTAGCATACTAACATTGCTCATATACATTTTGGCACGCCCGGTGGGACCCCGCATGGGTCATCTTCATTAGCTTTTTTAGTCAAGTTTTGTATGTCATTTGCTGATTTTGGCTAATTTTACTTGTTTTTGTGATTGGTAGGATTGTATAAATTAGTTTTGTAGGTCCACATGAGCATGAAGAAGACAAAGGAACTCATAATCTATCTCATAGTGTTTGCAGATTTTTCAAGCTTATAGGTGGACAAAGAACTTGAAATTCTTCTTCCTCTTCTTGTCTATATTCTTCTTATTCCATCTAATTCTTCTTCTTCTTCTTGTGGGAGATCTTGGCCATTTTTTTTTAAGGAAGCAAAATCATACACACTTCTTTTTAGTGCTTAAAATGAACCCCCAAATCATACTTAAATCCATTGAAAAATTAAAAATTTGCAAAAAAGAAAAAATCTTTTAACAAGTGAAACTAAACCAATCTAATCATTTGCATCCTTGCAACATCAAGGTTTTAGATGCATTCATGCAAAATTAGGAACACTTCATTTTTGGAAATTTAAAAAGAACTTCAAGTTTCCATTTCAAAAGGTTCAAAATCAACACTAAGTGCACACTAAAGTTCTTTTAAAAAATCTCATGAAAACTAAGAGTCCTAAATGGTTGCCAAAAATTGTCCTAAAAGCTTTGTTATTTGTTCCAAACAAATGTCTTATTGCAAAATCTTGACTGTTTCTTAGGTTTTTCATGCATCAAAACAATCTAGGAATATCATTTTTGGGCTTAAAATATGCAAACTAGAACACAAAATCTTGAATGAAAATCAAAGTCCAAAGAGTCATTTTCACTTTTGAGTCCAAAACAATCTTGAATGATCTAAGGTTAAAACAAATCACTTCAAAGTTCTTAAAACAACACACAAAATCTCAATCTTGAATGCTCAAAAGAAAATACTTGAATGTTTAACCACTTTTCTTTGAATGCATGTTGCTAAAATCACTCTTGAATGCCATGGATTAAAATAAAATTTTCCTTGAATGCATGATTAAAACAACAAATCCAATCTTGAATTCTAAGGATCAATTAACCATTGCAATATCAAACACTTCATTTGGAGCTTCTAAAAATTGAACAAAACAAATCTCTTTTCCACATGCAATCTAGGTAAAGTTTGATTTTTGGACATTTAAGAAACCTTGTTAAGTTAAAATACAAATTTACAAAAATCAATTTGAGTAGTTCCTTGGACTCACCTCTTTTCTAATCACCCATCAAATATTAACCATTGGTTGAAATCTCAGCGCCATTTATGGGGATGGGTCTACTTGAAAAAGGTGTTAAATGTTCCACAATCTAACTCACTCACTTGGTCTTTGAATGTTTGCTTTAACTTTATCAAAATTCTTAAATAATCAAAACTCTAGATTAAATCGATCACACTTCAAGTTTGGGCACTAAAATTGAACAACGACTGACGTGGAGAGCCTCCGGGCGTGCGCTTGAAATCGAATCTCACACACTTTTGTTTTGGGCTTAAAACAAACTCACACTCAATCTTGAATTCCTTAAAGAAAATTAATCGATACTTGACGTGGAGGGCCTTTGGGCACGTGAGTTTGCTTTTATTGACCCTAACTCTTCTTATTGTTTACATTCTTCAATTGATTTACTTTTTTTGGTGCTTCAAGTTGGAATTGAACATTGTCTCTTAAACATGAGTGCTTGCAAAGTCTAGATTAGCACACATAAGAGTCAGTTGGTAAAAGAACAAGCGTGTTTTTTAGCCCAAGGTCATCCAAGTCTTCTCTCCCCTTGTCGTCTTTCGAGGCCATCTTGGGTGCATAAGATTAGGATCCAAAACCTTGTTTCTTTTTAGGAGGCCTGCTTGGGGATTTCATCACCCCTTGGACGACCTCAACTCCAACGTTCTGGCGGAGTATAAGAATCAGGAGGTGAATCAAAAGAAACCTCTCTTGGGATCAAGATTTTGTCACTCGGGCTAAGCCTCAAGGAACTTTATACCCTTGAGAAGTGAAAGAGGAGAAGTGGGTTACCGCTCCTCTTGGCTGTGTGACATCTTTTTGGTCTCATCTACGGATTTGGGCCTCACGTACCTTGGGTATATCGAGGACTCCTTAGCTAAACCAACTATCAGCCTTGTAGACAACCATCTAGGATGTTAATGTGTTTGAGGTGACTGATCGAAACATTTGTAGAACATACACACTCCTTGGCGCAAGTATCACTTTCTGAGAATCAAAAACTTCTATCTGGTTGTTTCTATCTATTGCTTGATCTTTTATTTGTTGAATGAATGTTTGCCAAACTTGGTCAATCCTAGCTCAGGGCATACTTAGTGTAGTCACTGCCTATTCCAAAAGTTGAACGAGTTGAAGCAAAAAAACCAAGATCTCTCAAAGCCAAGCAGATTCAGGAATTGATGTCAGAGCAACCCAAACCCAAACAGAAGTTCCACAAAGTTAAACTCAAACCATCTCTAGCATACCAAGAACTTTCAGCCAAGAGAAAAGAAATAACACCAAGCCCATGAATTTCCAAACTCCACAAAGTAGAGGACAAAGCTACCGACAAAGCACTTCAAGAGGCCTGGTTAGAGCGCAACATCAAATTTAGCCAACATCCAGGAGTTAATCCTGCTTATGCCTTACCAACTAGGCATGATTTCTATGATTAGACACCCTTGTTTCTCCACATCTTCTTGGATAAGCTTCACTTTAGAGTCATCTTTGTAGAAAAGCCAACCATCTTAGGTTATCCCCTTAAGCATTATTAGCTCATCCATCTCATTTAGAATCAAACCATCTAGCCAGCAATCAAAACCTCACATCCAAGCCTTCAAAATTGTTGTCACTTTTGCCAAAAGTTTGCCACTCCTAAAATCTTCCAAATCCATCAATCTCACCAAGGTTATCCCTTTGACAGAGCTTTGTCTAGGGTAATCCATCTTTGTCACTTGTTATCCCTCATCACCTTGAGCTAAAGGTTGGGATCCACGAGTGGTCAATCTCATGTTCTTCCTAAAGGATCATCAGTCTATCCTTAAGTTGACACAATCACCACCAAGCTTGCACATAGGAAAGCAAACCTTTTGTTGACTCTTATTGTTGTCAACAATTTGGGTTATTCTGAAGATGATGTGGATCCCTCTCAAAGAATCACAATAAAATCTTATGATGATGGTGAATGCTTCTCTAGGGGCATCATCACATTACCTGTCAAAGTTGGTCCAGCTACTAAAGACACATTGTTCCATGTCCTAGACATCGAAATGAATTACAACATGATACTAGGACACCCTTGGCTTCATGCTATGAAAGCAGTCCCTTTTACATATCATCAATGTTTGAAGTTTTCCTATCACAACATAGAGGTTACCATCCCTGGTGATCTAGATCCTTTCTAGTTTTGTGCTAATCTAAGAGATGCTACTGCATACCAAATCCCAACAAACAATGAAGCACAACACACAAATCCCTCTAAGTATGTGGATGATGATATACTGCTCAGTAAAGCCAAGGAAAAGATGAAGATTGAAGACAATGGGTGTGGAGAGTACTTTATCTCTCAAGTCTCTCACATTAGGGAGTCACCACTTTCTCCCATCAGCACAAAGAATTATACTTCTATCAATGAGAATACATCCATATGTATTGAGAAAGAAAAAGCAGAACGAGAACCCACTTTGATATCTCCTAGGAAGTATGGACTTGGGTTTACTATGATGAAAAAACAAGGCTATGATGGCTATAGTGGTCTTGGATCTCAGAAACAAGGAATCATTGAACCTATCACTACAGAAGGACAACCTCCTAGTTTGGGGGTTGGATTTAAACCATTACGAATAGGTCCTCCTAGTACCATGGTACCTACATATAAGACTATGGATGTTTCAAATGATGAAAAGTCATTTGAGGATATCCCACTTGAAACCAATAATCCCCTAGCCTCTGAGCATAACCCCAATGATCCAGTTGAATCAGTTACCCATATATCTACCTTCAACCAAAGCCCATTCAACACTGATGATGACATCTCCTCAAGTTATCCTAAACCTTTGGATTGGGACCAACGTGGACCACCAATTTTTGATCGATTTGACAATGATGACACTCTTATAATAGAATTTGAAGGAATTATGATTGAAGATCATAAAGAAGCAATTTCTCCTAAAGAGAACACATTGGCATATTTTGGGGGGCCAACTCCACTTTCTAGCTATAAAGCAAAAAGAGAAAAAGATAGCAAGCATAGGTCTCTTGGTGAAAACTGAAAAGCACCATTAGACCATAAAAAATCAGAAGCTAAGCAACTCCCAATGATACAAATTGAAAAATATGATGCCATGAATATCAGTGTTCCAACATTCAACATGCCACAAAGTCTTTTGGAGCTCTCTCAATCAGTGTTCATGCGGAAGGTCATTGGTCTCAACCCTCCCAACCCTCCCTTATATCCCTTTATTTATCCCCAAATCCAGCTACCTAATTTGTCCAATAAACTAAATCAGTCCTTTATCCAAAAAGCCTTTGCATATGCCATCATTAGTGACATCCCACATGATACATCTATTGACCCAATTATCCTCAAATGCCTTGATTCACAAGAGATAGACATTGTCTTACATATGGTACATGATGGTATATCTCGAGGCCTTTCCAATGGTTTGATTTTAGCTACAAACTTGGAATGAATCCTGCGTAGTTATGGTCAGTCATGGATTCAGAGCTCATCAGCTAGGAGCATCAACAATAGAGATCTTCTCAGCATTTTTCAGTGACATTCCTTATTTCATCTAAAAGTCTTGAAAAAATATCAAAAAAATAGCGAAAAGTCATGAAAAAAGCAAAGAAAAAAGTGAAAAAAGTCATGAAAAAATGGATGCCTTGATGAAAACCTGGCAAACAGGCATCTTGGCACAAAAATTTGAGTCAAGAGAAAAATTCCATCCAAAAGTGAAAACCTGGCAAATAGGCGCTTTGGGCAAGTACCATGGTGAAAACTTGGCAAATAGGTGCCATGTGTAATCAGTGTCGCTCCTCCATATATCAGGATTCCATCTGGTCTTTTCCCCCTCTATCATTCCTTGATTATATCCTTCATATTTCAAGACATCCTTGGTTCCTTATCATGGCTCATGAACTGGTTAATGTCCTTTGTTATCTTACCAAGCATTACCAATCTATACACACTTTGTCATTGGCCTTTGTACATAGTTTGCGTCCTGTCTAGGGGCATATTACCTACATAGTGCGTAAGTTTGAATTTGAACTAGGGGCATACCCCTAAGTGCTTTCTATCCATTGGACCTATCACATAATGGATTGGAGCTAACAATAGTATATGCCAATACGATCCTAAAAAAATCCCTCAAAATCATAAAATGTCTTGAAAAAATCACTAAAAATCTCATAATGCCCTGAAAAAATCACTAAAAATCACATAATGTCCTAAAAAAATCCTAAACATTCAAATACGATCCTGAACAAATCACTAAAAATCACATAATGTCCTAAAAAAATCCTTAAAAAAATTCAAATACGATCCTGAAAAAAGCACTAAAAATCATAAAATGTCCTAAGATAAACCCTAAAAATCGTAATGACCTAAAGGAATCAATCACACAAAAAAATTAAATATCCCCAAAAACCCTAAAAATCATAAAACCTATCAAAAATTTGCAATAAACCTTGTACATATTCACTATGGATAATGACCCATTTTGCATTCACACTTGCACTTTGCAGACTGAAAATCAAAGCACTACACTTCAATGCCAATCACACTATCTGGGCAATGTGAACCAACGATCAATCCAACATGTCACTACGAACCTATCAATTGAATCCACAAATAGTGCTATCACATTATCAACCTATCAAACACCATCTAAACACCTAACACACTAAAAAGCAAGTAATAATGGACAAGGATAGCTATTGGCTCATGCTGTTTAGTGAGTGATTTATTTTTGCTTTGTTTTTCTTTGATCATGTTCCTATGCCACTTGATGATATAGAACTAATCTATGAGACTGGCCAGGATGGTTCATGGTCATCTTTTTCTATTTTTGTCTATTACAATGTACCTTTCAAAGTCTAGGGCATGTACATATGCCTTAGAAAGGAAAAGGTCATTCTCTATCTGCATCGTGCTTATTTACGAAAAAGGCTTGCATTTGCGCTTTGGCCCTTTATGCCATGATGCATTGCATTCCCTTTGCCATATCAAAATAAAGCTCCATTTGACATATAGTGCACTTTATAGAAGAAAAAGTCTTTCCATCATATCTCCTCATCTCATCTTTCTTCTTCATCTCATTCTCCATCACCATGATCATGTCTTCTAATTCACCAAATCATCTTCATCTTGCATCATCCTACCCTGTTAATTAAATTTCTATGGCTTTCCACCTGGTTCAACCTTAGTTTGACATTTTTCTAATAATCTTTGACCAAAGATGACCATTTTTGATTATTTTACTCATGTTATGACATCTTTCCATCATTTTGGGCATGCATGCATAGTTTCGGGTCTACACTCTAGGCCTCATAACTTTCACATTTTAGCTTTGATTTTCATTCTGTTAGTTGCTATGGTTTTCTCTTCTTGTTGTTGATAAATTGACTTATCATATGCTTATCTTAGTAAATTTTTCAAGGGGACACCCATATATATCATCCCTACTGGGGCATGTTGTGGCTTTCTCATCAGTTATTCTTTGATACAATGCTCTAAATCACATTGTATCAAAGAGGGGCAAAATGTAGACGCTAAAAAATGGTTCGCATCTACAACCTCATCACTTCTTCATACTAATTTGTACCATTTTATCATTCTACTAACTTCAATCTTTTGGCTAGATTGACCATATTTTTTCATTTGTATCCCCTTTCACAGCAATTTCATATCAACTCAGAATCATATCAAATCAACTCGGAATCATACCAAATGAACACAGAATCACCCCAAATCAACTCAGAATCACTTGAAATTGGTCCTAATAAACCCAAAACATATCAAACATCCCAAATCAATCATCATTTATCCACTCCTAGGCATTGTTGTGGCTTTTAGTGTCTTGGAAACCTATCAACTTATCAATCTTATCAATTTGACCTTAGTACTATCATGGCTCTCAGTACTAGGTCAAAATATCATTCATGTCATTCAATCTTTGAATTTTTTGAGGCTTTAAATGTCATATCATGGCATCATCAACCATTTTAATAATATTGACAGTGTCCATCGATGTTATTATGATCAAACCTTATCAATCAATTTCAATCTTGTAGCATTTACAATGTCGGTTAAATGTTACATATCAATTAATTCATGTCACGTGTCCTTGGCATGTTATCAATTTCAATCTATCAATTAATTTGACCATGGTTTTGGTCTACCTTTTCATCATCTTATTTGATATCAATCATCATCACATTTTCATCAAAGGATACGGTCGCATTCATTTAATCAATTCGGCCAATCATCTACTAATTTTCTCTATAGGATTAAATAACCCATAATTTATTTCTATTATTCTCACTAATTATTCTTCCTGATTATCATCCTCAATTAATTAATTTTATTAATTAATTGATTCATTATCTACAAACCATGGAAATTTACAATTTCCTAAGTTCTATTTTCCATCATTAATTCCATTTTCTACTAATTCTTATTTTGTGGAATAAAAGAATTTTTAATTCAAATATTCCATAAAATATTTCATCATCATGACACTTAGATGTGACACCTTGTGGATTCTCCTTTGACACTTGGCTAAGATCTGTCATAATCAATTATTATTACCTCTTACACATGTCCCTATTTGGCTTATTCATCATAGATTCTTGGCTTTAAGTGGGTTGAGGAATCTTATGACGCGTCATAGATTCTCTTCCAAATTTGACTCTCGTGTGTCATAGAATCTTACTTTTGGCATATTCTATCATATGCGTCATAGGAATTATTATTACCTCTTACACATGTCCCTATTTGGATTATTTGTCATAGATTCTTGGCTTTAAGTGGGTTGAGGAATCTTAATGCCCCTAACCTGACTTTGAAGCATTCTTAGGAGGTCTCCAAAACTTGAAAACTGCAATAACTTTCAAACCGTAGGGCCTTTTGACCTGATTCTTTTTCTGGAATGTTTTAAATCACAATTACATTCATCTAGCCAATTCAAACCTTCTAGGTCACCAAAATGATGGCCAAATTGCATGCTCCTATTTTTTCAAGATTTTCAAACACACTGATAGTGGAACTGTAAGAGTTGGAACCTTTATTTGACCCAAATGGGTATCCAAAAATGAAAACACATGAAACATAAACTAAGTCTAAGTACATATTTTTTTTGGGTGACACAAGATTGCCCTTATACCTTTGGATGCTCCTGCATCAGACACCCAGGGTAGATTGAAAAGTGACCTTGTCACTTTATGAAAGGTAGAGGAAATCCCAAATGGGAAACCTTAGCTGCTGAAATCCAAGTTGAGTCCTCAATTGACCGTCCTTTCCATTTGACCAAATACTCTTCATACTACCTATTTCTGGTACTCCTACCCACACGATGATCTAGAATGTCTTCTATCTCCTCCTTCTTAGAAGCAGGAATTGGACATGGCTCTAACACCAGCTCCTCATCTGCACCATCATCATGATACTCCGTTAAATCTGCAATGTTGAAAATGGGAGAAATGTGAATACCATCTGGCAGCTCCACCTCATATGCATTTCCTGAGTCATGTTTCTTCAAAACTTTGCAAGGGCCAAATTTCTTCATTTTCATCTTGTTGTAAGTACCGGTTGGAAATCTTTCTTTTCATAAGTGCACCATGACTAAATCTCCTACTTGGAATTCCTTATGTCTTCTCCTTTGATCAGCCCTAGATTTATACTCTTGATTCATCTTGGTTATGTGTGCCTAAACCTCCTCCTGTAGATACTTGATATGTTCAGCAAATTCCTCAACTTCAACACTCGTCCTTTCCCCGTGTTCTATCTTCCTCAGCTCTGGTGTAGTCCTTGGGCTATTCCCATATACAATTTGGAATGGTGATTTTCTGGTACTCCTATTTACAGAGTTATTATAAGCAAAATTTTCTGGTAGAATCAAATCCCACCCCTTGGGCTTATCCCCAACTAAACATCTCAGCAAATTGCCCAGACTTCTGTTTACCACTTCTGTTTGGCCATCAGTTTGTGGGTGATGCGTGGAACTGAATTTCAAGTCTGTTCTCAACTTTTTCCATAATGTCCTCCAGAAATACCCCACAAATTTAGTGTCTCTGTCAGAAACTATACTCCTTGGAAGACCATGTAGTCTTACCACCTCTTTGAAAAACAAGTCTGCAATATGGACAGCATCATGAGTTTTGTGGCATGGAATGAAATGTGCCATTTTGGAGAACCTATCAACCACCACGAATATTGAGTCATTGCCCCTTTGTGTCCTTGGCAATCCAAGAACAAAATGCATACTTATGTCCTCCCATGGCCTTGATGGAACATGCAATGGCTGATATAGGCTAGTATTGTGACTAAACCCCTTGGCAACTTGACAAACCTGGCAACTCTGTACAAACTTCTTCACATCCTGTGAAATTTGAGGCCAAAAATAATGTTCTCTAAGAATGGAAATGGTCTTATCTCGACCAAATAGTCCTGCCATCCCTCCACTATGTTTCTCCTTAATCAAATTTTCCCTCATGGAACTCCTTGGAATGCACAATTGACTACCTTTGAACAACATGCCATCTTGAATCAAATAGTCTAACCACTTGATTCTATCTACAGCAATAGGTTCTTTACAAGCTTTCCATGCTTCAGCAAAATCAGGATCCTCAGGGTACAAAATTTTGAGTTCATCAAATCCAACTACTTCAACCTACATTACTGTAAGCAACAACTGCCTCCTACTTAGTGCATCTGCAACCCTGTTAGATTTTCCACTTCTATGCTTCAACACAAATGTATAGCTCTGCAAGAACTCTACCCACTTCATATGCCTCTGATTCAATTTACCTTGGTTATTTAGGTACCGTAATGCCTGATGATTAGTATACAAAAAAAATATTTTAGCAATAAATAATGCCTCCATTTCTTTAAGGCCTGAACTATTGCATAGAACTATTGATCATAAATAGAATACTTCTTCTTTGCATCATTCATTTTTTCACTAAAATAAGCAATAGGCTTACCTTCTTGGCTTAATATAGCACCAATAGCACTGCCACTAGCATCACAATCCACCTGGAAAACCTTTCTAAAATTTGGAAGTGCCAACACAGGCTATTCTGTCACCTTCTTCTTTAGCAATTCAAAACTTCTCGTAGCTGTTGCAGTCCATTTGAACTCTTTTCTATCCCCTCTTATTGTATTAGTTAGGGGTGCACATATGCCACTAAAATTCTTAATAAACTTCTTGTAAAAACTAACTAGACCATGAAATGATCTTACCTTAGTAGCAGACCTTGGAGTAGGCCATTCCAAGATGGCTTTTACCTTCTTTGGATCCATTTTGAGACCTTCAGGTGATATAACAAACCCCAAATAGACTAACTCCCTTTTTGCAAAGTTACACTTCTTCTGATTAATTAACAATTTCTCTTCCCTTAGCCTTTCAAGGACACTACGAATATGCAATAAATTTTCTTCCAAAGTCTTGCTGAAAATTAAAATATCATCCAAATAGACAATAACAAATTTTCCCAAGAACTTCTTAAGTACCTCATTCATGAGCCGCATGAAGGTGCTTGGGGTGTTCGTCAATCCAAAGGGCATGACTAACCACTCATAAAGACCCTCCTTGGTCTTGAAGGATATTTTCCACTCATCTCCTTCTCGAATCCGTATCTGGTGATAACCACTCTTCAGATCTATCTTTGTGAAGTACTGAGCTCCACTCAAGCAGTCTATAATATCATCCATCCTTTGCAAAGGAAACTGGTACTTGATGGTGATCCTATTTATAGCTCAAGAATCTGTACACATCCTCCACTCTCCATCCTTCTTTGGTGTGAGTACTGCAGGTACTGCACATGGACTCAGGCTCTCTCGAATCAAGCCCTTCCTCAACAGCTCCTGAACCTATCTATTTAGCTCCTCTATTTCAGTAGGATTCATCCTATGAGCAGCCTTGTTAGGAAAACTAGCTCCTGGAATCAAATCTATCTGATGACTGATTTGCCTTATTGGTGGCAATCCATCTGGAACATTATCAGAGATAATATCTCCAAACTCTCCTAGTAAATCTGAAACTTCAAGTGGTATTTCACTACTACCTTCTTTATCTTTCCTAGGAATCAAAGCATAACACATATGCTGATGTTTCATGCCATCTAAAAACTTCCTTCCATCAACAAGACAAATCCTAGCACTGCTACATACCTTTTCCCCTTCCTTTTTCATGGGCTTCAATTTGTGGCAAACTCCATCCTTTGTCAGAGAGTATGTGTTTGCATGTCCATCATGTACTGCATGTCTATCAAACTGCCATGGTCTACCCAAAAATAGATGGCAAACATCCATCAAAATAACATCACAGAGAACTTCATCATGGTAACTCCCAATTTTGAATTTTACTAAACATTGTTCACTTACTAGGACCTTATGATCATCTTTTACAGAAGAAATTCGATAGGGTTGGGGATGTTTCTCCCTCTTGAGCTTCAGCTTAGAGACCATCTCTTTTGATACCAAGTTATTAGTGCTACCACCATCAATGATCACGTCACAACATTTATCCTCACACTTGCATCTGGTACAAAACAAACTCCTCCATTGTCCTGGTTCAATCTCACCACTTAGTAGGACTCTTTCATTTACCAAGGTCTCTCCTCTTTCTGCATCCTCTAAATGTGATGATTGTGCATCCTCATCCACATGAGCAACCCTAGCTTGGCCCTCAGCTCTCCTATCTATCCTTCCTTGTCGTTGAGGGCATTCAAAGGCACGATGACCTTCTTCATTGCAATGGAAATAGGTACCACAGAAGCCTCCTCTTCCTTGTCCATGTCCTCTACCTCTTCCTCTCTAATTTCCAAAGTCTTGATCATGGGAGTGGTTGAAACCCTCATTCCTCTGGTTCTTGCTAGTACCCACATCTTCATTTTTCTTTTGGGTTTCATTGCGGCCTCCAGATGATCTACCGCTTCCCCTTCCTCCTTGATCATGCCCTCTTTGTCTTCCTTGAAACCTTTTATTCAGCTTCTCTTCAACTCATAGGGAAAACTGGTATGCCTCTTCAATGCTGGTCATTCTTACTAGACTTAATTCCTCCTGGATGCTAGGTCGCAATCCACTAATATAACGAGCAACCTTCTCCTTATTTGCTTCTGCATGCCCCGCTCTAATCAAGAGTTGGTAAAATTCCTTTATATATTCTTGGACTGATCTTCCTACTTGCTTTAACCCATGCATCTTCTTAAACAAATCAAGCTCATAGTCCACAAGAATGAACTGCTTCTTCAATTTGTCCACCATGCGATCCCATCTTGTGATCTTCTCCTTTCCTCTTCTATTTCTTTCCAATTGAACCTCTTGCCACCAGATTTTGGCATGGCCTTTCAGTTTGGCCTTTGCAAACTTAACCCTATCTGGGTCCCTGATATCCTCATACTCAAAGTATTCTTCCAGTTCATTGATCCAATCGATCAATTCATCTAGTTTCAGATTTCCTAAAAATACACCCACTTCAATTGTAGGTCTTTTCCCAAACTTAGTAATGACCCTAAAAAGCCTTTCCTCTATAGGATTCAGAACTTCCCCATCAAGTTCCCCTTCTGGTCCCATTTCTTCTTCTTCATTGTCATCCTCACTATCGTCACCTGCGGCAACATTTGCTCCTCTATGGAGCTCCTCTTGTAATTCTTGTACCTTCCTTTGGAGGCTCTAACCTTCTTAGGATTAACAGCTCTAGCCCTTCTGCCATGCTCTCTTCATGGAGGCATCTTCTAACTCGAACCCACAACCACACAGTCCTAGTGCAAACTACCTCACAGTAGGTGCTCTGTCTACACACTCAGGAAAACCAGCTCTGATACCACTTGATGGGGACACAACCCAAGAATAGAATGGACACAACAAAAAAGGGAAAATATATTAACTGAGAAAATAAGATAGTACAAATAGTACAGAGAGGCATACAATAGCATAAATTTGGAGATAATTTCTCTTTTCAGTACCTCCTCTCAAACTCCACTCCGAACTGCCTTTTACAATGCCAAAAATCTCCTTAAATAGACCCCAAAGGGTTAAGGACTAGGAGTACATTCTAGAAAGTGCTATTAGGCATCCACTGACCAAATAGAAGGTTCCAGAAGCTGCATTAGAAGTTGGTGCAAATCTAGAAGAATCCAGAAATGGTAACCGAACTTTCGGGAGGCATAACTTTTGAACCGTAGCTCCGATTGACGAACCATTTACATTTTTGGAAAGATCTCAAAGTGCTCTATAGCCCTATGGACCACCTTTTCTTGTCCCCCATTTTCAGCCCTTTTTGAGGTCATTTAATTCCCCTAACCTGACTTCGAAGCATTCTTAGGAGGTCTCCAAAACCTGAAAAACTGCAATAACCTTCAAACCGTGGGGCCTTTTGACCTGATTATTTTTTTGAAATGTTTTAAATCACAATTACATTCATCTGGCCAATTCAAACCTTCTAGGTCACCAAAATGATGGCCAAATTGCATGCTCCTATTTTTTCAGGATTTTCAAACACACTGATAGTGGAACTGTGAGAGTTGGAACCTTTATTTGACCCAAATGGGTATCCAAAAATGAAAACACATGAAATAGAAACTAAGTCTAAGTATATTTTTTTTTGGGTGACACAGGATTGCCCTTATACCTCTGGATGCTCCTACATCAAAAACTCATCCAAAGAGTGGCTTTTCTTCAAGAAAATTTTACTTTCATGATTTGTTGAGAAATCCCCCCCAACATGTGAAATAATAAATTAGGTGAATAACATGTAGTGATTAGTTTTTGAATTCATAAGCACATTCATAGTGGTGATGCTTGAGATGTCATAGAGGAATCAAATAAATGAAATGAGACTGTTCATCAACTGAAGTCTTTTAAAATACAATAGAGATCAAGAGGTAGTAGAAAATTCATAAGAAGAGGTTCTTTGATAGAGATGCAAGCACACATCCTGATAATGCAGGAGCATCTAGAGGTATAAGGGCAATCCTGTGTCACCCAAAAAAATTTACTTAGACTAAGTTTCTATTTCATGTGTTTTCATTTTTGGATACCCATTTGGGTCAAATAAAGGTTCCAACTCTCACAGTTTCACTATCAATGTTCTAGGTTAGAGTATTTGAGCACCTTGGGATACATGTAAATGCTAAAAAAATAGGACTATGTAATTGAGCCATAATTATGGTGTATTAGGAGGTGTAAATTGAAGGGAGGATTAAAATTGTAATTTAGAATATTCCAAAAAAAGAATTGGGTCAAAAGGCTGCACAATTTGAAAGTTATCGCAGTTTTTCAATTTTTGGAGACCTCTTAAGAATGCTTCAAAGTCAACTTTAGGGCATTAAATGACCTTGTATAGGGCCAAAAAATGGGGAATGAGTGAATCTTGTCCATAGAGCTATAGAGCACTTTGAGAGCTTTCCAAAAATGTAAACAATCTGTCAATTAGAGCTATGGTTCAAAAGTTATGCCTCCCGAAAGTTTGATTACCGTTTCTGGATTCTTCTAGTTTTGCGCTGACTTCTAACGTGACTTCTAGAGCCTTCTATTTGGTCGGTTGATGCCAAATAGCACTTTCTAGAATGTATTCCTAATCCTTAACCCTTTGGGGTCTATTTAAGGACATTTTTGGCATTGTAAAAGGCAGTTCAGAGTGGAGTTTGAGAGAAGGTATGAGGAGAAAAAATATCTCCAAATTTATGCTATTGTAAGCCCATAGGGCATGTTTTGGAGTCTATTTCTCTACACTAAGTGTACTAGCATATTTTCATAGTTAATAAAATTTTCCCTTTCCTGTTGTGTCCATTTTGTGCTTGGGTTGTGTCCCCATTGTTGAGATAATGGGTGTTGCACACATTGCATAATATTGTTATTTTATTATTTTATTTTATTATGTAATGTTGTGCCTAGATGGACGTGCAACATGTAAAGATTCCCATGGAATATTCTTGATGAGTTGTATTGTAACATTGTGATAATATTTTATGTAATTATTTAATATTGGGGAAAAGAATTAAATGCCCAATATTAAATGTGGGGTCAATGGGTTTGGTAGCACATGGTTTTAGCACATGGTTTATGTAATACCACTTGGTGGTTTTGTGGGACTTGCTACTATATAAGCAGCCACAAGGGTAGTTGTTGTAGAGAGGAGAGTAAGAGAGTGACAAGGAGAAGACAAAAGGCAAGAGTTGAGCGGGACAAGGCTTGACAGGTTAGCCAAGGGAGCATTTGTGAAGGTTGGAAGCATGGCATGGGATGTGTGGATTCATGCTTGTTCACATAGTTTGCTCGGTTGTGGCTATGGCCATGAAGGCTTCCATGGTTGTATGGCAATGGTATTTTTGCTGAATAATACATGATGATGGATGCTTTTGGAGGCTGGGTTTTTCCCTCAATGAGGGTTTCCCAGGGTATATCTTGTGTCACAATTTTGTGGGTATGTTGTCTATTCTCTTGCATGTGGATTTTAATTCCGTGTTTATTTCAGATCTATGATGGGTTATGTGGAAACGGTTATATTCTTTATTGCCAAGTTTCCTTACAAGTGGTATCAGAGCTATGGTTTTATTGTTTGTAACCCTAGATTGAATCCATGGGAATGCATGAGAGGATAAAAGAAAGGGCAAGATATATGAATGATTTATTGCAGATCTGAGGGTTTTGGATTTGCTGTTATGATGGGATGTTAAAAGATTTGGGCATGGGAAATTGTTGGACAAAATATTTTTTGGATGTTTCATTTAAATGAGGGTTTTGGGGGGTAGCTTGCAGAAATGACCTCTTGGGTAAAAATAGACCTCACCATTGGATCCGGATCGACATTTCCATAAAATTTGATATATATTATGCCCTAGTTTGGCCATGTTCAGAGGAAATGAAAGAGTTTTTCAGTTTCAGCTCATGATGGCCGTCAAATTTAATCCCGTCGGAATTTTCGTCACTGAAAAAAAAAAAAAAAATGAAAAATCGTACTGAAAATGGTAAAAAGACTGTCTTAGTAAAATGGCCATAACTTTCTCTCAGAATATCAAATTTCAGAGTTCTTATAGGCGTTGGAAAGCTAATTCAGAGCACTACAAGATGGTGTAGGTTTGGTTCTGTGATTTTAAAATTTTGTCAGGTTTTCAGAGCCCTAAAGTCAGATGTTGTTTATTTTGAGCACGGATTAGGGCATAACTTGGGCATACGGAGTCGGATTTTGGACTTCGAGTAGTCAACGGAAAGCTCTTGGAGAGCTCTACACATTGGTTCAGATTTGGTGTAGGTTTGGCATGATTTATTTGTTGATATATTTATCTGAACTGTTTATGGTATATTTTGACTATGGTAACTTGTGAGTTTATGGCATTGGAGATTTAAGTTTTGATGTCATTGTATACTCAAGTTTGGTCTCATGATGATATGGTTATCAGTGTTTGGATATGCATGATGACTTGTTGGGTCTACAAGTTGTGCAGTGTTGTAAGCGGTCTATACTTACAGGTTGCATTTATAGCTTGGTTATGGGTTGTCTTTGCCCATTGATCTTTCATTATTGATGCATATTCAGATTGGTGGCTTGGATTTGGGTTGTCTATGCCCTAAGTCACATGATTTACTATTTTCTTCATGTAGAAGGGATGAGATGTTGTTACTAGGTACAGTCATGGTGGAGGATTATGGTTGACTATGCTGGCAGGTTGGATACTATTGAGAATCAAATGCTCGGTTCATGGATGTGATCATGGTGCCATGGATTTTGGCATGACATGATTGGATATACAGGTACATCCTTGATATTCATTAGCTTGGATTTTCTGATACAGTTATGGTGGTATATCTTCTTGGTTGAGGATCATGGTTATTTGGTTTCTTTTGAGGAGCTCATGATGTGCACTTTGAGTTCTTTGATGGTTTGATGCCTTGGTTGATTCTCATGGTTAGAGGATGGTATTTTCATCACGATGTCATGGATAGCTTGGATACACAGTTTAGTGGGAGCTTGTGACAGTGATGGGGTGACAGTGCAGGATTAGTTCCTGGTTTGGTTTATATCTTCTTGGTTTGGAGAGGATGGATTTTATGATGCCATAGGTGACTTGGTACCACAATTGAGTGGGAGTTGTTGGCATTGATATACTTATTGAGTGTTTGCAGATGTTGGAGGTTTGTCTTAGATCCTGTTGCTGCAGAAGCGTCTTTGACATTTGCATGGTGCACTTGTTATCTTCATGGTGTGTGAAGATGGTTAGATCTTGAGGACTCATGGAGTTCTTGGTTATCTTCATGGTATGTGGAGATGGTTCTTCCTAGTATGTGGAGATGGTTTTCTTCATGGTGTGTGGAGATGGTTGCATCTTGAGGACTCACAGGGTTCTTGGCAAAGGTGTGATTTATGCTTTTATTTGGCATGTTATCCTTGGTGTGAGGATGGTTTTGTTATTATGTCATGGTATACTCTTGATACGCGTTTAGAGTTGTGACATGTTATGGTATGTTCATATGGAGCATGTTATCTCTTTGGTTGAGATGGTAAGATCATGTTGTCATGTTTATGTTCCTGAGGCCATGGTTGGAACTTTGACATTGATCTTGGTTTAGTTTCTTGGTATTGAGTACACTGATCATAAGCTGGATACTTCATGATATTGCTATGTTGCATTTGGAGTTGGCATGGATTGATTGGTTACAGGTGCTCATGGATACTTAGAGACGGTGGTGATGCTGATTTCTCTTGGATTAGAGAAATATTTGTTGGGATGGTTGATGGTTTCAGCAGGAAGTCCGAGGGACAGTCACCTGATATGGACTTGAGAGGAGATTGTTCTTAGATGAGTCTTGGTTGGAGACTTGGGTATCTTGATGAGCATTCTCATTCCCCACTCTTGGTCTACTTGGCGGTTTGCTACTTGAGAGGTATAGCCCACTGTTTTTTCTCAAGTACATTATATTTATGCTTGTCTTTCATGGATATGGATCTTGAGCTATGGTACATGAGTTAGTTCTGGAGGGTTCATTTGAGAGATGGTTTAGCATTGGTTATCTCCATGTGCATATATTGTTATGCTGGTTGAGTTTGGGAGATGGTTTTATATTGGGCTTATTCCTTGGATTAGGAATGGTTATTCCTTTGGTTTAGGAATGGGTTTATTGAGTTTGATCTTCTTGTGAGAGGCTTACATCCATGATTAGTTATATGGTATGGTTTGGGTGTTGTTGAGGCTTCTTGTTGGGGTTTTATGGAGGAGATCATACTTGCACAGTTTACATCTAGAGGTGTGTGTAGAAGGACATGATACAGGTTATGATTTGCATGGTTTCTTCAATCTTGGTTATCTTCCTGGATGTTCAGTTTTGTTTACATTGGATTTGAGATTGGTTGGAGATTGTGATCACTGGTTTGTGTTCATGTATGTCATGTGAGAGATGACATGATTATTCCTTTATCTCTTTCCTCTGTTGGTTGTGGTGAACTTGGGAGAGCATTGGAGAGTTGTTCTTGCAGAATATCAGTTTATGTATTGTGGATGTCCTTGATGCTACATGGATTCACTTCTTTGAGATGTGTTGAGTGGATTGGTTATAGATTTGACATTATCTTTTGCAGTGGGAGCTTCTTGGTATATATGTGGCAGGTATTGCTCTTGAGGCTTGTGATTGCAGGTTATAGATTGGATATGTCAGTGATATGAAATTCACTTGTTATACCTTTGAGGTATGGATAGTTGGATGGGTTTGGCACTTTGCTGTGGGTGCTATTTCAGCTATGGATATTTTGACAACTACAGATACATGTGATTACCTTTGGATTAGGTTTTTGTGCTTGGAATTTCAGTTGGTACAGGATTTTATGATCTTCTAATGCGACAGGTTGGGTGGTTTTCTCTTTGGATGGCTTCTATGTATGTCCAGTGGTAGTGGCATAATAGGAGGTGAGATCATTCATGTTTGAGATGCTGGATACTTTGATTTTGTTGCGGGTACCAGGATGGAGCACTTGGTGTATTTTGATCCATGATGGTGGATGTGCTAGGAGGGATTGTTGCCTTGTTCATTTATGTGGTTACGGATTGACCCTATGCAATGTATACAACAAGTGGGAGATTGTTGAGATAATGGGTGTTGCACACATTGCATAATATTGTTATTTTATTATTTTATTTTATTATGTAATGTTGTGCCTAGATGGACGTGCAACATGTAAAGATTCCCATGGAATATTCTTGATGAGTTGTATTGTAACATTGTGATAATATTTTATGTAATTATTTAATATTGGGGAAAAGAATTAAATGCCCAATATTAAATGTGGGGTCAATGGGTTTGGTAGCACATGGTTTTAGCACATGGTTTATGTAATACCACTTGGTGGTTTTGTGGGACTTGCTACTATATAAGCAGCCACAAGGGTAGTTGTTGTAGAGAGGAGAGTAAGAGAGTGACAAGGAGAAGACAAAAGGCAAGAGTTGAGCGGGACAAGGCTTGACAGGTTAGCCAAGGGAGCATTTGTGAAGGTTGGAAGCATGGCATGGGATGTGTGGATTCATGCTTGTTCACATAGTTTGCTCGGTTGTGGCTATGGCCATGAAGGCTTCCATGGTTGTATGGCAATGGTATTTTTGCTGAATAATACATGATGATGGATGCTTTTGGAGGCTGGGTTTTTCCCTCAATGAGGGTTTCCCAGGGTATATCTTGTGTCACAATTTTGTGGGTATGTTGTCTATTCTCTTGCATGTGGATTTTAATTCCGTGTTTATTTCAGATCTATGATGGGTTATGTGGAAACGGTTATATTCTTTATTGCCAAGTTTCCTTACACCCATCACCTGATCATGGAGTTGCTAAGGCTGTTAAAAAATTTAGGTTACAATTTTTATGAATAACATTTACAATGAATCATATTACACACCATAATAGATATGGTACAAATTCAGAGGAAGGTTGATGAATGCGCACAATCTTGGTGGAACCATTTTGTTATAAATCAAAAGTGATTGTCCACCATTGATTTTGATCAAGCTTTTGTTGAATGAAAGGTACACATGTTCAACTAGTTGTAGAGGACTATTTTATGTCTTTGGAGCATATCCTCTAAATAGCAAATGGAGGGTTCATTATATATATTGAGCATGAAGAAGGTCCATGAGATGCTAATTAGAATAGGGCATGGAAACTGATATTTGAAGTAATCTCCCCCAACTATATATATATATATATATGTTGTCATGATAGACATGGAAGAAGATGTCAGGAATCGGCTGAAATGAAGATAAGATAACTAATCAAGTTTTCCTATAATGAAACCTAATCACTTCATCTTGTTACCAAAGGGCTCAATCAAACCTACATACAACTCTATGAATCTCCATGCTCGGGTGTTTAAATTTGTGGAAGTTCATGTTTCCAACTAAAAATATAGTGAACACAATGCATGAGAAATATACTTTCACCTTGCTCTCCTCTTTGAGGAAGCTTGAATTCCTATAGGCAAGGCTCACGATCACTGTTAATGAGTAGGAAGGAAAGAACAATTATTGTCACCAACAGTTTATCCAACCTTCAGTGGAATACGACTTGGGGGATTGCATCTCAAATTATTTGAGCTTCTTTCATAAAGTAACCAATGGTTTCAAACTTTAATAGAGTGATAAATTCCATTGGCACTCAGTGCATTAATGTGAGGGAACCATTCTTGATGCAATCTCAAGAATTAATGGTGGCATGTTGACTTTTGAAATCAATATTGATAGGATAGTCTTCAGTTGCAAGAAAGGCTAAATATAACACCCACAAGTGTGAAAGATGATAAATTTTTAACGTTGAATCCATGATGAACATAAAAATAATGAGTCCAGAATACTTGACAAAATGCATAGATAATTCTCCACCATAAAACTCCATCAAGTTCATAAAATCCACAGGTATGAATTGCAAAAATGTGAAAGATATATGCTTGATGTTAAACACATAGTGTGGATTTCATAGTGTCTATGATTCTATAAGTCAATGAAGACATAATGGAAAGGTTTTGGTAGTTGAGTTTTGATCCACATAGCTTCAAGTGGGAAAGGGAAGGTGATACACATTGTCACCATTTCAAGCTCAATGTTCTTATGCTGCACTTGAATCATCTTTGGAAAATTGTTTTCAATAGATTCCCAAACACTTCTCATATGTGTTGAAGGCATAAAAATTGTAGGTGGGTATTGCAACTTTGTGTCAAGTGATAATAATCACTTATGATCATCATTTAAAATCCTAAAAAAAGTATAAGTTATATGGGAAATACTTGTAATATGTTTGAAGAAACATTGGTTCCCAAATATATCAAGCTTGATAAAGGAGATGGAAGTTATGGAAATTTTAACATTGAAAATCTCAAAGAATCATCAAGTGGAAAGTTAAAAATAGAATATTACAAGTTTTTCCAAAGGCTTCTCGACAACTGATTAAATTTAAAATGACTCAGCGTTATGACAATGGGTGTCACTGAAATGAAGATACTTGGATATACAAGGAAGGATGAAAATGGGTTACTTATGATAACTAAAAAGCTACAAGAAAAGAAAGAAAGAATTAAGTTAGTAAAAGAAATAACATGGGTTCCAATTTTATTTCAGTTTTTGCCAGGGGAGGAGAGACTACCTTTTTTTGAAGAGTTTGGGCTTCTGAGAGGGGGTTTTTCAGTTCTCTTCTATTCTATTGTAATGCAGGGGAAGGGAATTTTTATTTCTAGATAGTGATTATTATAGAGATATAATACAATCTTTGTCATTTTGTTGTGTTTAGAGAGGGGATGATAAAAATATATTAAAACTTTGCATTTAATGTATGTTTTTTGATCATTATTGAACTTGAAGTGGTATTGATTTTCTCTCAACATGTATTTGCTACATTTAATCATAAACATGATTATCCTTTGGACTTGGTGCTATACTTTTCATGTATTTGTGATGAATAGTTTGTCTTTTCTTTATGTTATTTCTATTATGTAAATTTTGGATAAATGGACTTCATGTCATTTATTCCCTTTTAGCTACTTAGTTTTTTCGCATCTATTTTGTGTTTACGGATAGATGTTTGTAAACCTTTTGTGCTTTCTAGTTAAATGCATTTGTATTTGTATTTTTGTGAATTCATTGTAAATCATACATGGGGAGTTATACCTAGATAAATTTAGAGGGTGCTTATGCTTTTCAATAGCAAAGTGACCCAACTATTAGTGCATATTCAGTCTTCCTACTTGGGCTTTGGGGGTTAATTTGTATTTATTTTTTTGGAGGACAATCTGTTCTCTAATAGATTTTTGGCAACTTGACTAGGGAATAAAAAATGAAGATCAGTACCATTATTTATTTCCTTAGTTTTCTAATTATCTCCATGTGTAGGAGATTGGTGACTCTATTGCAAAGATCATGCCAACTATAAGAGTCATGAGAAGATCAAGGCCAACCCTTCTCTCTTAGAGCTTTATCAAATGGATGATAAAGTGTTACATGAATTTGTGGACAACTATAAAGAAATCATTTCCTAGGTTGGTAGGAATAACATAAGCATATAAGATGATGCCACATCTTGGCTACTATGGAAAAGCCTCTGTGTGAGATTTCACAAGTTAAAAGACTTGCAAGAGCTTGAGGGTAAAGTGTCTTGATTGAAGAAACATTTAGAGGTGGATGATGATGAAGCCCTAATCATATCTTCACGTTTCATCTCATGCAATTATTTAGTTTTGCGTGAGAAAGATACCCAAACAACCATAATTCATCCACAAGAAAACCAAACATGGGAGAACAAGAACACTTAGGCTGAGAGTGATAATCCTGGCAGCAGTGACAACAAAGAGAAGGAAAGTAATCTTGAAACCTACTCCCAACCTGTGGATAACCCATTGTGAGTGTTAAATGTTACCCTTCTTGGTGAAGAAGAAGAAAGTTTTCATAACCAAGAGGATCCTTCCATGTATGTTTCAGTTATTGATCTAGACTCAGTCGAAAGTAAAGAAGTGAAATCTTTTTCACCATGCATAGAAGGAGAAGAAGAAGAAGATTCTCCCACTATTTTTGAGAAGATAGAATCACTGACTGAAGATGAAAATGATAAATTTCAACATGAGACCTCCTTTAAAAATGATAAGAATGTTGAAACAAAGATAGATCTACAAACCTATGAGTTGGGTAGTTTTCAAGAAGATGATCATCTTGCACTTCTAGTAGGGGAAATCTAGTTTCCTCCAAATATAGTAGAAACAAGAAGGAATGAAGAAAAGTCTAAAAATATTCAAGGTAAGGTCATCTAGAGTGAACTCAATCCACTATTCTTACCAATGGGGTTTTGTGAGAATTCTGCTCTCAGAGTGAACCCTTTATTTCAGCCTTATGATCCACCATTAGATGATGAAAATATATTCTTAGAATATGCTGAAACTTTGATGGAAAGAGGAAAGGTTAGAGTTGGTTCCTAGCTGGTTGGAAACTTCATTGAAACATCGGGTGATACCTTCATCTACGAGGAAGAAGAAGAAATCATATGTAAATTTTTATCTTCTCTTGGGCAAGGAGATCCCTCTTTGGATGGTAAAGTTATGAATATAAAACAAATAGGATGAAAGATTTTTTTTGGTAATTCATTTCATTCTTTTGGGTGTGATTCTATTGAAGATAATGTTGTGAAGTCTGAAGATGCACTGGGAGAGAAGAAGGATCAAATGTTTTACATATTTGATGATGCCTTGATTCTTGATGGAGTTGGAGAAATTTGTATTGATAAATTTGATCCCATGTTGAATGAATTATCTCTCTTTGATAATGTGAAACATGGCTCTCACAATTATGAGAATAAGTGGGTCATTGTAGACATTAGTTAGGAGGCTAATGAAGAATTTTCTAAAAATAATTCTCCCTTATTAGAGACCTTTCTTGGTTTGAAAGATGATGTAGAAAAGCCATATGAAGATGAAGAATGATATGATGAGCTTTGGTTGTTTAGGATAAAGAATTGGGTTGCCAAGATTTTGTATACTATGAGTTTGAGCTTTAGCATTGAAGAGATCACTAGGAGGCAGTGGTTTGTAGCTACCCCATTAGAACATAGTCTGTTGCCATGGAAGGGCTCCTACTTCTCTTAGCTGGTAAATGGATTCATGTGAGTTCTTCTTTATTCTAGTTCTCATGGTAGGTTCTCTTCCTACCTTGGTATATATTTCATAAATATTTTTTTGGTCTATGTAGTATTAGTTTGAATAATGTGCAAGCTTCGTGCTTGCTGTTAGTTTTAGGAGTTTTTGGTTAGTTGGCTTTGCCCTGCTCCACTCTGCTCTCTCTACAAGTAGCTCCCAATTTTATTTTTTTGGTGACTGTATCACCCAATGGATAAGGAAGTTGTCTTTTTCCAAAGATTGTTGAAGTTCTCTTCTTTTGAGTCAAAAGTAGTCCTATAGTTAGAGCCCCTGTTGGTACCCAATATACATCCAATAATTTAGATTTTCAATTTATGGTCTTGAATTCCTTTGAACTTTGGTTTGAAGTGGTTTGAAGAAATTTTTCTTGTAGGATTCGCATGGAAGTCTAGTAATTCAAAGGTCAAAGGTTCAAATTCTTGAAATACAAATTCAAGTGCCATTTCAAGGTTCAACATAGTGTTGTGGTTCAAATTTAGTGTTTCAAAATGTAGATTTAATGGTCTAGATTTCAAGTTTAGGAAAACATATGCCCATGCTCATGATCATATTAGTAATGCAAATTAAGCTACAAGAGACATGAATGTCAACCCAAAATGGTGCAATTGGGGATGATACTTTTTGTTGGAGTAGAACTCATCCAAAGAGTGGCTTTTCTTCAAGAAACTTTACCTTTCATGATTTAATGAGAAACAACCCACACCACCCACCCCCCACCCCAACATGTGAAATAATAAATTAGGTGAATAACATTTAGTGATCAATTTTCAAATTTATAAGCACAATCATATTGGTGATGCTTGAGATATCATAGAGGAATAAAATCAATGAAATGTGACCATTCATTGACTAAATCCTTTGAAAGTACAACAAAGATCAAGAGATAGTAGACAATTGATAAGAAGAGGTTGTTTAATAGAGATACAAGCACACATCCTAATCATGGAGTTGTTGAGGCTGTCAAAAAAACTTAGGCTACAAGTTTTATGAATAAAATTTTCAATGAATCATATTACACACCATAATAGATATGGTACATATTCAAAAGAAGGTTGATGAATGGGCATGAGCTTGGTGGAGCCATTTTGTTAAAAATCAAAAGTGATTCTCCACCATCGATTCCCATCAAGATTTTGTTCGATGAAAGGTACATATGTTCAACTAGTTGTGGAGGACTATTTTGCATCTTTGGAGCATATCCTCTAAATTGCAAATGGAGGGTTCATTATATATATTGAGCATGAAGAAGGTCTATGAGATGCTAATTAGAATAGGGCATGGAAACCTGTCATGATATTTGAAGTAATCTTCTCCCTGCTATATATATGTTGTCATGATAGACATAGAAGAAGATGCTAAGAATCAGCTCAAATGAAGATAAGATAAGTAATTAGGTTTTTCTATAATGAAACTTGATCACTTCATCTTGGTACCAAAGAGCTCAATCAAACTTGCATACAACTCTATGAATCTCCATGCTCAGGTGTTTGAAGTCATGGAAGTCCATGTTTCCAACTAAAAATATGGTGAACCTAATGCATGAGAAATATACTCAGACCTTTCTCTCCTCTTTGAGGAAGCTTGAATTCCTAAAGGCAAGGCTCATAGTCATAGTTAATGAGTGGGAAGGAAAGAATGATTATCGTCACCAAAAATTTATCCAACTTTCAATCGAAAACAACTTGAGGGACTGCATCTCAAATTCTTCTAATCGGGCTTCCTTCACAAAGTAACCAATAGTTTCAATCCTACATAAGGTGATAAATTCCATTGGCACTTAGTGTATTAAAGTGATAGAACTATGGTTGATGCAATGTCAGGAATCAATGGTGGCAAGATGACTTTTGAAATTAATATTGATAGGATAGTCTTTGATTGTAAGAAATGCTAAATCTAACACTTTCAAGTGTGAAAGATGATAAATTTGTAACATTGAACCCATGGTGAACATAAAAATAATGATTAAAAAATACTTGACAAAATGCACAGGTAATTCTCCACCATAAAACTCCGTCAAGATCATAAAACTCATAGGTACAAATTGCAAAAATGTGAAAGATATATGCCCGATGTCAAACACATGGTGCAGATTTCATAGTGTTATTGATCCCATAAGTTGATGAAGACATAATGGTAAGGTGTTGGTGGTTGAGTTTTGATCCACACAGCTTCAAGTTGGCAAGGGAAAGTGATACACATTGTCATCAGTTCAAGCTAGACATTTTTATTCTACACTTGAATGGACTTTGGAAAATTATTTTCAATAGATTCCTGGACACTTCTCATGTGTGTTGAAGGCATAAAAATTGTAGGTGGGCATTGGAACTTTGAGTCATGTGATAATAATCACTTATTATCATCAATTGAAATCCCAAAAAAAGTATAAGTATGGGAAATACTTGTAATATGTTTGATGAAACACGGGTTCCCAACTATATCAAGCCTTATAAAGGAGATGGAAGTTATGAAAATTTTAACATTGAAAATTTGAAAGAACCATCATGTGGAAAGTTTAAAAAAAAAATTCCAATTTTCACCAAAGGCTTCCTGACAACTCATTAAATTTAAAATGACTTAGCATTATGACAACAAGTGTCATTGGAATGAAGATACTTGGATATACAAGGAAGGAGGAAAATGGGTCAGTTATGATAATTGAAAAGATACAGGAAAAGAAAGAAAGAAATAAGCTGGGAAAAGAAATAGCAAGGTTCCAGTCTTATTTTAGTTTTTTCTAGGGGAGGAGAGATTGCCTTCTTTTGCAGAATTTGGGCTTCTGAGAGGGGGCTTTTCTATTCTTTTCTATTCTGTTGTAATGTAGGGGAAGGGAATTTTTATTTCTAGATAGTTATTATTGTACAAATACATCATAATATTTGTCATTTTGTTGTGTTTAGAGAGGGGATAACATCAATATATTAAAACTTTGAATTTAATGTATGTTTTCTAATCATTATTCAACTTGGAGTGGCATTGATTTTCTTTGAACATGTATCTGCTGCATTTAATCATGAACATGATTATCCTTTGGACTTGATGCTATGCTTTTTATGTATTTGAGATGAATAGTTTGTCTTTTCTCTGCATTATTACTATTATGTAAATTTTGGATAAATGTACTTCGTGTCATTTATTCCTTTTTAGCTACTTAGTTTTTCTGCATCTATTTCATATTTAAAGATAGATGTTTGTAAACCTTTTGTGATTTCTAATTAAAAGCATCCATATTTGTATCTTTATGAATTCATTTAAAATCATACATAGGGAGTTGTACCTAAATAAATTTAGAGGGTGCTTACACTTTTCAATAGTGAAGTGACCCAACTATTAGTGCATATTCATTCTTCTTACTTGGGCTTTTGGGGTTAATTTGTACTTATTTCTTTAGAGGACAATTTGTTCAATAACACATACATTGAAAGTTTGAAATCCCAGGAGATATTGAAATTGCTAAAGAGTTTGAGAAGATTTACAAGAAAGATATGAGCTTTAGGGATGAGTTCAACTATCTAGGTCTGTTGAAGATTGGAAAATTTTTGTTTAAACATGATTTGACAATGATGAATGGGCTAGAATAATTTTGATTAGAATCAATGACAAAAAATGCCAGATAAGAGAACAAATAGTTAAAATTAAAAGTGAATTAATACATGAGGTGACTATACTTAGCAACAAGGGAAAAATAACAATCAATGAGAAGAATGTGAAGAAAGTGGTAGAAGCCAACACCAAGACCAAAATGGCATGGTAGAGGCATGATGTTTAGTTTGACTAAATAGGATGATGTCAAATTTATAGGAAAAAACTAGGCCTACAAGATGAGTTCAAGTTCTAGAGAAGATGAAGTCTTTATAGGCTTCATTAATGCTACATATAAGATGTGTGTTGACAAAATTGAAGTTAATGTGTGTGATATTCTAAAAAAAAGCTTTATCAAGAAATGTAAGTACGCAACCTTTAGATTTGGATATTTAATAACATACATAGTCTTCCATGTTAGGAAAATATTCCCAAGTATGCTAGAATTAGAGTCAAAATCATACAAGTCTACAATGGAATTAGTGAGCTATTTTTATAGTAAAACACCTGAAGCTTATATGGCTATGACTATTATCAATTTTATGAGATCATTCCAATAAGAGATGAAGAATAGAATAAGAATACCAAAGTCTATTATTGAAAGGTAAAAGTATTTTTTTTGTTTTTATGGTTGAAACTGATAGAACATGCATGAAGGTAGTTGTACCTAGAGTAATGTGTGTTGACCCCTTAGGATATGAAGTCACTAAGATAGGGATAATGGAGTATTCTATAGAATTGTTAAAGGCATATGTAGATGATGAGAGTGATAAATGTGGTACTATAGTAGAGAGATTGGCTGAAGCACAAGAATTACAAATATCCAAGGTGGAAAAGAATTAGTAGAGAGATTTGTGAAGAAAATTCTTAGTGAAATAGGGATGACATAAGAAGATTATGTGGCGGTAAAGAAAATTGCATCAGAGATGAAGGAAATAGGCCAAAGTAGATTTTTTATAGCACAACCTCTATTTGTTGTACCAAGTAGTCCACCATCAATAAGACCTACTCTAGTAACACTTATTAGTGCTATTTCTATAGTAGCTAAACTACAATTAGGAGATGAGGAGGATGTAATAGTTATAAGTAAGATAGGTTCACCCATAGTGTCAAGGAGATCTATAAGAACCACACCATTAGTGACCAATCCACCTATTAAGAAAGAAAATGAGGAAGAGGAAAATGAAAAAATTTCTCCCAAAAGATAAAAAAGGATTAAGGAAATGGCCACTAGTCCAAGACCTAGTAAGAAACCAAAAGTGTTAATAACATATGAGGGAAAGAAGATTACAACAAAGAAGAAAGAAAGTGTTGGCTCCTGATATAAAAATGTTTGAATAAATAGATAATTAAACAAAATATATCTAAGGGTAGATAATTCCTATGATGGATGCATTTGGATAGAACCTAGGCTAACTATAAGGCTATAGTCCTTCTTCACTTTAGGTTCTACAAAACCTAGGTGTGTAGACCTTGGATTCTCACAAACATAACCAATGCTAAGATATGTTCTAGAATCCATAAAAAGAAGATAATACCCATCAATATTTGACACTTATGCAACAAAATAGATGTGCAATAGCTAATCAAAAAAACTAGAAGCTCACAAGCTAAGTGGGGGTCTTCCTTTCATCTCTACAACATAAAATGGAAAAATTCACTTTGATAAAAGATTGATTTGAGAAAACACCATCAACTGAACAAAAAGAAAATATAGATCGTGTAGCTATGATTAGTGCATTTTCTATTGGGTGTTGCACAAATTAAAATATACATACAAATCCTTATGATCTATCCATTTACTTTGTAATATCCATTTAATTTGTGAATGAGACATCAACTTTCACAATTAATCTTCTACTCAAAAAAATCCTTCTATAAGATCTACAACCCTGTCAAAATATATCAAGCATTTACTTAACTCTTTGAGTTAAAAATAAAACATAATAATGCATACAACCATAAAAAAATTGTAACTAAGGTATGTGTTCTTTGCCCACATAACATGAAAAATTTCAAAACTTAGAGAAAGGAGACATAATTCAAAATGAAAATATTCTCAATCATGCTTTGTATTCATTTATTTGAAGTAAATACATCAAAATACAATATTAATTTAGGAAACACAAAATACACTAGAACTATCATTAAGACTTCATTTTTTTCTGTTCATATAGAGAGAAATGCTAAAGAAATATGGTGGAATCACCACAAAGAGGCTTTCTTAATAAGGTGGAACCAACCCTATAGAATGAGCAAGAAAGAGAATAAATAGAAGAATGAATCTAGGTTAGATTTAATGTGATCATGCCATGTATCTTCTTTATTCTTTATCATCTACTAAACAAAAGCCTCTCTCCTCTCTCATAAATAAAAAACCCAAACTGATCTTCATCACTATTGCAATAAACTAAGAAATATATTGAAAATTATGAAAAACCCTCTTGGAAGAAAAGATAATATCTCTTGCTAAAAAAAACTTCTAAAAGTCCCACCAAATTTTGGAGAAGCAAAAGAGCACTATTGAAAGAAACTTCACCAAGTTTGGCCCATACCTAGATGGAGGATTTACAAGAAAAGATCTCTAACTATCATGATTCAATAACAACTACCATTAAGGAAAATAGTTGGAGAAAACCTAGCTGAATTAATCCTTGAATAGTTTTTTTACCATTGATACATGTACTCATTTGGATTGCAAAAATGGGAAGTCCACTTTGAGACCTTTCCAATGCTATATGATATTCCTACATTTGATGAAGATTCATACGAGAAACCCCTCTCTAAAAGTCAAGCATGGAAGAAAAAGTTGTAGACCTTTGCATTTAAAATTAATTCTAGTACATTTGGACCCAATTTTCAACCAAGGTTTGTCACTATTTTTCTTGTCAAAATTTCAACTAAATTGCAGGTTGGTCAAAATTTTGACAAATATATTCATTGAAATTTTGACCAACTTGCAATTTATTTGTCAAAATTTTGACCAACCTACAATTTGGTCAAAAATTTGACAAGAAAAATAGTGACAAACCTTGGTCAAAATTTGACCAAAATTGGTCAAAAATTGGGTCTAAATTTACTAGTGATTTTATAGTCTAAACTATACAAAAATTAAAAATATATTCCCTTTTAAAAATATAGACATGAGGCACACTTGACTTTTAAATTCCTTTTAATGATCCATTTTGAACACCCACTTTGGAGATCAAATCTTTAAATTTTATTTAACTCTTTCATTTTCCCTCTAAATTTGTCACATGGTCAAATTCGTCAATCATGTAGTAACACATGTTAGCACATGATTAGCTTCTCCTATCCTAGTCACTCAATCAACATCTTTGGATGGCCCACAACACTGCCACATGGTTTTTTTTGATTCGTTCTCAGATCCCTATCAACTTTCCACCTCATGTCCTTTCCACATGTCATGATCTCACTTCTTCATGATGAAATCATAGCTTCCTTGCAAGATCACACAATCTTTCCATGTGTCACTTGATGATATCACCATCTCTACATTCAGATGCTATCTGTCACCCTCCAATTTTCTAACAATGCCACCTAGACTACCACCTAAGCACTCTGTTGCCAAGCATCTTGTTGGCCATCTTGGGCCCACCATGACACATGGTGGTCTCTTGCTTCTTTACTCTACTCTAACAACACCTTTGTGAAGAAGCATCATTGTCACATGTGTCCACTTCATTCAGTAACCAACATCATGTCCCACCAACCCATATCACCACCACACTCCATCACATGTATGAGACTTTGTCTTAGCAAACAAGTGATGTTGTTCCACCTATCAATCCATCTATCTAGCTTCCTCAAAATCCATGCCACATGTTCTTCTCTCATTCATCCACTGGGTTGTTACAAGCTAGAGTTGCCTTTGCACCAAAAGATCAGACTATCAATGCCCAATACAACCACTAGACTTATAAAAAATAGGAGGTGGTTAGGCCATGTCACAAATCTTGAAGGGGAACATTGGTAGTTAGTCAAACAATCCCTTTCTCAGTTTTACTTGAGGAGATTTGAACCTATGACCAAGCTCTGATACCACTTGTTACAAGCTAGAGTTGTTGTTGCACAAAAAGATCAACCTGTCAATGCCTAATACAACTACTAAACTTATAGAACACATGAGGTATTTAAGCCATGTCACAAATCTTGAAGGGGAACGTTGGTGGTTAGTCCAACATGGGTGTCTATGTCATCTACCATGTCATCAGATCTCCACTTCATCAATAGGTTACCATCATCATTCAAATTTTCTTAATTGCTTGCAAAAGTGTCCAAGTGGACCCTGCACAACATAACCCTACTCCTTGTCAAAGGGATTTTCTTTGAAACTAGCATAAGTGAAGGTTAGTATATAAAAATACATTAAAGCACATCTTCCCCATCAATGTGGGATAAAAAAACTTGAGTATCCTTTGCATTGCAAATAAGAAGGATGACCCTTCTATAGCCAACCCACCTCCAAAACACAAAAAACCTACATATTGAGACATAAAATAATCATAACATGACTCTTGTTTACCTAATTGGAGAAATATCCAGTGCAAAACAACTAATCCCAAGCAATGTTAGTAGAAAATGAATTGCAAATTCTAGCACTGAGGTTCTCTAACATATGCAACAATTTTCATTCACATATCATCTATAAAGTCCTCATACTTATTAAGCTCTCCCCTATAAAAATTTTCTTTGGTATTTTAAAAGAAAATTGCTTGGAAAACACCAAATGCATTGGGCCATCCTTACAGACCCCTACACAGCTAGAGATCCATGCAGGTGGTATGAATTTGTTCCAAAATTATAAGATGCATATTTTCTTTATGGATTTGGCTACATATTCATCTATGATTTGTGTGTCTTAGTGTCAACTCAGGGAGTCAATGTAAAATAATTTACTTTTGATGGTGTGTGTACAAGTTCCATCTATTGAGATGAAGGGTTTATGACACATTATCTCATGTGAAGCTTAGATTGTAGTTTATAAGATGGGCTATTTATTGATGTGGACCTCCTATGTGTTCTCAACTTAGGCAAGAGACAACACTTGGCTTGGTGATTTTTAATAATCACATATGAGACAATGTTATTTTATAGACATTGCTTCAAACAATGGAAAACACTCTCTACATTTTAGAAATAGTATGCTTTTCACAAAATATTTCTTCTTTATGTTTGATTAGAGGTTATTAGCTTGTTTACATTCATGATAACATACTGCATAGTATCTATCAACTACAAAGTTCACTTCATACATTGTTAAGTACAAAATGATGCCCATCCATTCTCTTCTTACTATATTTGTCATTTTTTTTTATTTGCATTTAAATATTGGAAGATTGGTCTTAATTACCATAGAATGGATGCACACTAGTATACATGGATTCAAAATCCATACCATGATTGCTATGGTCACCTCTTAATCATTTCATTGTAACCCATATGGAATTAAAATAGCATTTGGCAACTTGTGGTAGCATCTTTTTATAGGAGGTCTTTCTCAAATTATGTTTCTTCTTCTCATGGAATCGGGTTTAAAAGACTATGGCCTTCTTATTTGAAATAATATAATTTAATTTTGGAACACACACTTTCTTAGATCCTACTTAAAATGTCACAAAATGTTTATTTATAAAAATATGTCCATCCATCTTGGACTTTTATTGTCTAGATGTTTGCAACTACACAGTGCCAATCTATTGTGAATTGGGTGCTTTGTAGAATTATTATGAATGCTCTCATCAACAATGATGTTGTTCTTAATATCCATTGCACACATCTGACTGAGGGAAAACCACTCTAGACTGACACTGATTCATCCACAATCATCTCTCCTTATTTCATCTCCACAAATCTCACATATTCATTTGAAATTGAAAGATGATATGTGCATACCAAAATATAAGCCTAATTTTCATAACAAATCCATCAATTTTAAACCAATATCTTAGTCAAGTAAGTTTTGTCAAAAAAGTGGCATGACTAAAAATAATTCAAACTTCAATAATTAACCCTTTTGAATGATCCATTGAAATCCATCTACTAACTAAAATAATATTTGATTGTTGGTTAAATTTTGATACTCATTGTTTACCTTTCTTGAGAACTATCTCTTTTATGTCAATAGGCCTCAAAACCAACCTTAAAAATTGATGAAAACACCTGATCAGGCCTTGGTATACATGTTATCTAGTAAAAAAATTCCCACTCTACAATTTTTTTTTAATCTCATGATAACATCAGGGTCAAAGACATTGACCTTCAAAGTTTATCTTTCAAAATTGATCCTACAAACATGTCAGAAGTAGAAAGTTGCATTTGGTTTCGACTTCAAAAACAAGTCAAATGACCACTTGGAAAATATAACTTGGGGCATAGGTACACTTTTAGATGGGGAGTATGAATGTACATTCTCATCTCATGAAAATTAAAATGAAATATTTGGAAAGCCTCTAAATTTGGCTTCTGAGAATCACAGAGCTAGGTATACTGGTAAAACAAAGTTTTTTAGGAAAGTGTACAAATGGATTGATGAAGAATTGAAAAATGGTACACTTGGAGTATTTTCAGAGTGAAACATAGGAGTACAATTATTTTATCTTCATAAATCATGGGTTCAAAGTTATGATGTCTCAAACAGGCCTCTTGATCAATCTGCACATACGATTACTAGTAAAACCTTAGAAATTGCATTCAGAATCAACTTTGAAAACCAATCAAATTGATTCGTCATAAGCTCAAAATTGGAACATAGGACATATTTTACCTCTAAAATTCAATGGAAAAATAATTTTCTCAATATGATCAACTAGGTCAAAGTTATAATCAGTCAAACATGGCTACTAATAAATGTCATAAAAGACAACTAGGCAACTTTATGTTTTTTGCAAATGAAATCAGCTTGGAAAAATCATCAAATGGATTCATTAGAACTTAAAATTGAAAATATAGGATATATTTTATGAGACTATCAAATTGGGCTTCTCAGATTTATGCAAAATGTGCAACAACATGACATCAATAAACAACCAACTTTGGGGAACTCAAAATCCTATCAGATCATGTCAAAATGACTTGAAATCTGGAACATAGGCTCTTTGATATGAATTTTAAACAATTAAAAAGTGATGATTCATGAAACTTAGCCAAGTGCAAGATATTCAAATGCAAAGTATCCCTCTGAACACTACAGGACACTTGGGGCAATTTTGCAGATTATGACAAGTGCTTATAATAACACCTCATCTAATGATTCAAAACTTAAAATTGATAATCCAATATGCATTAATATGATAAATGAAATAAAGTGAGGAATAGAAAATTAAGGGTGGAATCAAAAAAACAACTAAGTACATATGCACAAGAAGCATTTATAGGGGCTCAATTTTAACAAAATTTTCAAATAGGTACTCCAAATGTTCTTGCAAGTTTGAGTCCCAGTAGTGGCTCTATCTAGGGATGCATGCCACTTGTAGACATGGAAAGAATTTAGATCTCTAGAAGGAGAAGACCACTCCAAAAAAATTCCTTGAACAACATTTTATTGAAGGAAAGAAACACTACTCCAAACTATACAAATGATTACTTGGGCCATCAAAACTTCAAAGAAGCTTCTTACCTTTGTCATACACCTAATTTTCATTTCCAACTTCTTGAAGTAAGATGAAAGTTTCACTCATATTTTTTTCACCAATAACATTAGCATATTTTATCAACTCATTAGGGAAAACATAATTACTCTCTTTTCTTTCATAGTGCATGGAAAACTAGAATCATTCTCTACAACTTTCTCACTATGAAAATATAGATCAATATTATCAACATTATTAAATTACAGATCAATATTATCAACAATGAAAATATTCTTCATTCTGAAGCTCATGCACACTATTAAGTTAAAAATTGAAAATTTCATATTCAATTTGGTGAAGAGACTCACACATACCATGAACTAGTATCCCTTCAAGTGCAAATAGTTGTGAGGAACATTTTAAATCTGATTTAACTCCATTATAAACACCATCAATTTCCAAATCAGATTTGGAAAATGCTAAAACCTCTTCACATTCCTTAAACAAAAGATTAGTTACCAAGTGTAAAGAATCAATATGAAAGTACTTACAAGAAATGAGCTGATTAGTATCACCGTCATAATTTTAAAGCTCATTGTAGAAGACCTTGAATGCATCAAACTTACTATCATGAGATTCATCAGCAAAAGAAGGAAACTCAAGATATGAAGCATAATAATCAACACTACCTTCTTCATCATATGAACAATCATATTTTATCACATGTAGATGTAACTCACTGTCATGTACTTCACTTAACGTAGATAAGGATCCAAGTAATTCATCATTACCTTCAATTATCTCAAGCATAGAAGTAACTTGAACAAGAGTAAAATTAGAATTAACACATGTAGACAAGTCCTCAAAGAAAATTGAAGTATTCAAATTTTACTTTACATTAGTGGGACCAACATCAATGGTAGCTCTATCAATCATATCTTGACCATAAAAGATCTCTTGTTCATGTAGATTTTTAACCTCACAACCAACATGTTGGAATGAACAAGGAGAGGGATTTAGGTATACATCAAACATAATGGAAATGACTTCAACATAAGTGGGATACAAACCAACATATTTATATACATCTTCAATTCTATTTGGAACTATCACATATGATTTTACATTTGTAGCTACAAAAATTTATTTATCTTTATCAAACAAACCAACATTGTGCAACACTTCATATTTACATAAAGTTTCTTCACAACACACATGCTAAAAATGAAAGGAAAATAAATCCTAGTATATGTCATACCTTGTAATAATACTATTACTTTCATTTCCATAACAACCCACATATGTCAATAACAAGAACTTTGAATCACCATTTGATGCATACCTCTTAAATTCATGCTCTAACAAAGCTAAAATATCCTTACTACTCAATAGAACTTCATCAAAAAATCTTTCTTCATGTCTGCAATCATAATCTAAATGATGTGAAACACTTATAACAATAGGATGATTAACATCACAATCTAAAATTAGAGGAACTATCACAACATGTTTCCTCTTCTCTACATGAGATTCGAACACTAGATAGATCATCACTTTTATTCTCATCAGAAGAAGAGTTATCCTTGCTCCTATTATACTTTTCTTCATGTACATACACATTTTCATGAAAATAAAATCCAATCATATTCTTATCTTCTAGGTGCTGATTACATTCATCTATTTCATCAAACTAAGAATGATCTTCTTCACAATAAAAAGACACATCATTATGAGAAGATTCCTCACATTCAAAAATATTTTCATCACTTTCATTATGACTAACACAAAGATCAATATGTGCAGTATATTCAAGCATAAGAGCATCAATCCTTTTAATTGATTCATGAATGTGGTGAATCTTTTATAGTCTCATTTTAGTTGGCCAATTGATTGAATCAGGCCTATATGTGCATAAGAGTAATCTAGCCCATGATGCTCTTAAGGCCTTATAGAAATAGGGAACTCCATGAATATTGGTTTAAATTTCTTATAAAACTAATTGTCATCTTGAACCTTAGGATTTCCTATTCTTATTCTTAGAAAGGCAATGACCTAGTTTTGAATTTCTCTTTTGAACATGGTAACTCTTTCACATACACTTTCATAATTTGGTAAAATATTTTCAAATCTAAACTATGAATCCATTTTACTACTCACACCTCTTTTCCTAGTGCTGAAATCACTAAATAGAGGCACTAATTTTTACCAAAGAGAATAAACATAAATGATTTCCCTATTTGCTACAAACATTGGTGAATCTATATCCATTTTTTCAAGGAATTTTCACTCAAAAGGCTTGTAAAAATACAATTTTTTTTTTTTTCTCTTTTGGTAATCTTCATACTTAACCATAAACTTCAATAATCTAAAAATCTGTAGTATGATCACTTAATTGATGTTTCACATACACTTTTTGACTTCCAAGATGAAAGATGCTTGCATTTTGAGAACCTTGTAGCCATTTCTTCTTCAAGAAAATGAAGCTCACTTATAGATCTAAAACATGTCTGCTACTCCAACAATGTTATGTATCAATTCTTCAAATCTTTACAACATGAAATATTGTAGTAATATTCTCAACATTGGTTAGAGACAAGAGTTTCCACCCAATATGAAATTTGAATTAATTTCCCAACAAGATATTGCACAAGACTACAAGAATCAATTCACATATGTGCCACAAAACAAAATGGCATGAATTTATCTTGAAGACTTACAAGATTTTCCTCTCAACATGAAAGCCTCAGATATCACTATATGCATTTTAATGGACAACCTACTTGGTTGAAACATGACATAGATATGTGTAAATGCTAAATAAACTTTCAACATTGCTAGACATGGAGTTTCTTACTTACTCCATAGTGGACTCACCATTTTTTTGGATCCTAATATAACAGTGTTTGAATAACCAGATAAATTAAAAAAATACATCTAAGGGTAGCTATTTCTTATTATGGATGCATTTAGACAGAACCTAGGCCAACTATAAGGCTATACTCCTTCACTTGAGGTTTTACAAAACCTACGTGGGTAGACCTTGGATTCTCACAAACATAACCAATTTTAAATCATGTTCTAGATTCCACATAGAGTAGATAATATGCTCTAATGTTATCCCCTTATGCAACAAACTATATCTACAATAGCTAATCGCACAAACTAAAAGGGAAAATTTCACTTTGACAAAATAATGATTTTAGAAAACACTATGAACCAAAAAAAAAGAAAATATAGATCTCATAGCTATGACCAATACCTTTTCCTTGGGTATTACACAAACTAAAATATACATCAGAAACTTATGATCTATCCATTTACTTGGTAAATGAGACATCGACTTTCACAATGAATCATCTACTCATCAAAATCCTTCTATAAGATCTAAAACCCTATCAAAATATATCAAGAATTTACTAAACTCTTTGAGTTAAAAAAAAACATACTAAGCCATACAACCCCAAACAAGTTGCAACTGAGATATGTGGTATCTACCCACATAAGAATTTTTTTTGTAAAACTCAGAGATAAGAGACAAGATTTAGAATGAAAACACTCTCAATCATGCTTTGTATTCATTTCTTTTAAGTAAATACATCAAGATGGATATATTAATTTAGGACACACAATATAGACCAAAACTATCATTATGAATTCATTATTTGTTGTTCATACTATTACTCGCATAAAATACTCATACAATTTTGTTCAATGATTTTCAATGACTTTCTTTCTAGCTCAAGTTTTGAACTTTGAAACTTGAACTCGATCAAGTTCATGTTCAAGGTCACTAGTTCCTTTTTCTACTAGGTCTATAAGTGCAAATATTTTCTTTTCTTTTCCTCAAACTCTAAATTGATTAAGTTCAAAGTTCAAAGTTCAAATAGTGTGTCCAAATGGTTTCCTAGGCTCGATGTTAACATAAAATTTGTTGAATATTGGGTATTTTTAAAACCAAACTTCGAACAACCATTTTCTTTCAAACTTCATGATTCATGATTCATGTTTTTCTTGATGAAGTTAATGATAGTTTCATGCACCTAAATTTCTATAATCATTGGCTTTGAACTTGAAATTTCAACTTCTAAATAGTTCAAGGTTTCAATTCATGAGCCCAAAACATTCACAAAGACTAGTTAGTGACAGTATAGAGATGTATCAAAATATTTCGAAAGAGGTTGAAGTGACACCTTGTGATAAATGATGTGTACAAGAAGTGGCAAGAAGGTTTTTTTATGTACAAAGGAAAATAATCTCATCAAATGATATAGTACTCCTATCAAATCAGTACTTCCATAATCAAGTTATGCTGTGAGTATCCATTTAAAGGATTTTGTAGGCTATTTTTCCTTTTTCATTATGATACCAACAATAAGGTAAATACTCAACCTTGTATGGAGTCATAGGTGGTTTGAAATAGAATTGTTCATGGAAGTACATTGTTGTTTCTCCAAAATGGTGAGTTTCTTTTACCTCCTTAATGGTTATGATTACTTCTTCCACTTTAAGAAAGTAACTCTATTAACCTCCTCCATTACCATTTGTTCTTAATTGGTTTTTGAAAAATATTGTTAAGTTTATCTCCATGGTTGCTTCTTGCCCAAAGTTACCAAAAGAAAATCCTATCACATCCCTTACCAGTTTCTTGTCCATACTAAAAGACACCTTCCTTGGTGATGAGGAAATTAACAAGATATTGTCTCAATTCTCCAAGCCAAAACCTAGTACAATTATTGAAAAGATAGCTAATAGTGGATTGTTGCAAGCTGCCAAGCTTCCAGAATCATCACTTTGCCTAGAATTGGTTTTAGAATGTAGGAATAGATATGATGTTACCCAAAGATGCATTAGGACATATCTTGAAGAAGTTCTCATCTATGTGAACAAGGTTACAATCATGGGTTCTTTGAGGATTCTTCCACATGAAGAATATGAAGCCTGAACAATCAGTTTCTCAAACATTAATTTTTTAGCTGACCAAAACACATTCCATAATGCTATTTCCAATAAATTATTACTCAAACTAGAGAAACAAGGGTCTCATCTTCCTCACTTGTTGACAAGAGAACACATGATTCCTAATACCAAAGATGTGATTACCCTCCTAAATAGGGTCAAAGGAAATCAACATGCCTTTCACTAGGAGAATTGGATGTATTTCTTTATCCAAGCCATCCTAAATGATAAAAATAAAAGCATTGACTTGGTGGAAATCATAGCCAATTTTTTGCATGAAGATATTTCCCAAGTATCTAGAGTGTTTGGTTTCTATATGAGCTCATACTTGTTCTATGTACTGATGTGTTGTGAAGAATGGGTTGGACTTCATCATACTAGTTGGGTAAATGATACACCTATATATGAATGTTTCCCCTCTTTTCAAAGAGAAAAGAATTGGGATGATTTCAAGAGAGTGCAAGATAATTTTCTTGCTAAATTGGTCTTCAAGCTACAAGGGAAGGAACATAAAATATTGTAGAAGAGGCAACACAATTCAAATTGATCTAAGGTAACTTCTTCACTCAAATCTCTATGTTTATATACATTTGAGTTAGTGGGTATGAAGGAAAACTACTTAAACTTCCTAGGCATTGCTTAGACCATTATGTTCTAATGGAAGTCTATAGATAGGTAGCAGAGGTTGACAAGAGTTGCAAGGTTCAAAGAGGTTCTGATTCTACCTTTCCTATAGAACTTGGCCACTACAAATGAAAAACTATACAAGATGCCTTTGATATCAAACATGAACTGAACTTGATGAACCTAGAGACCTATGCTATTAGCCTTGATTTTGATGAAAAATATTTTTCTCAAGCCCTGTTTGAGTTACAGCCAAATTTCTCACATGCCCCTCATTTAGAAGACTTTTGGGCTGGCTGTGATGATGATTATGATGTTAGGAAGAGGTGGTGGTCTAGAATCACCTTGAAGCATATAAAAGAATTTAAATTGATTAAGAAGTAGTTGATCCTTTTTATATAATATAGATTAAAGCCTTCCTTTTCCTAGAAATAGATTGGGACTCTCCCTAGGAAGATGACCTACAAGCTAGGGCTAATCCAATCATCGTGAGAACTAAAAATTGGCTAAAAGAGAAAATAAAGTCAAAAATGAAAAATGTAGAACAAGCCTCACAAGAACCATTCATTAGCTCTACCTCATTTCCACTTATTCATGATATTGATAAGGGTGTCACATTTTCCTTTGCAGGTACTATGAACCTTGAAGTTGAAGTTGCATTCAAGGTTCAAAGTTTAGTTTGACATGCTAGACTAGTAAGACAGACTCATTCTTGCACCAAGAAGGATAAAGCACAAATGGATATTGGGAAAGATACCTTTATAGACCCAATTGAGGTCAAAGTTGTGACAGAACCTTTTGAAGAGAGAATACAAGAGGCCATGGATCAAAGTGGTTAACTAGCAACAAGTGATGTTAGTGTGTCAGGTTCAATGATTACCAATTATGCCTACCCTACTTTACAAACCCCTCCATCCAAAGTCACCTCCTCAGCATTGAATTGGTTCAACGTATCAATGAACAAGAAAAGGAGCTTGGTGCCTATAAGCATTTCAATTGAGGACATGGTTGAATATTTTTCTAGAAAGACAACCAAAATAAAAAAATTGAAGATAGAAACTATTCTTGGGGTTGATGAACCAACATGGGATTGGGTTTTTAATGTGTTTAAGTTGTCTAAAAACAAAAATCTAGAGGTCATCACACCTCAAGATTAAACTATAGATAAAATAGTTCTCAGGCCAACCTCTAGAGCTTTGGATATGAAAATCTTGGATGGAAGACACGTCAAGGTCACTAGCTATATCTAGAAGGATTGGAAGGAGAAGAAAAATATAAAATAATCTATCCTCATGCTAGAAGAGAAAATTTTTAATCTAAAAAATAAATAATCTAAATTCCAACCCCAAGCTATTTCCATGATCGATGTGACTTCCAAAACTAATCAACAATTCATCAACCAAGTGAAAAAGGATAGGTCAGTCTTTAAAGCCTTTGATGAATGGCTTAAGTCAATAGTTTCCTGCGAAGTCAACCACATAGCTCACTTAGCTGAAAAAAAAGTGAAGGATGAACAAGTGATGGCCAATTTGGAAGAAAAGTTAAGTGCATGGACTAAACAAAAGGAGAGATGGGAGGATGTTGTGGCCCACATTACAAAAGTTCATGAGTATGGAGTAGGATAAGTTTTTTGTTGAAAACAAGAACTCTGGGATTGATGCAAATTTATTATGTCTCCAAAAAAAACATGGAATTGAGGAACATGGTCATTGAACAATTCTTAGAAGAGTTTTTAGAGCTATTTAAAGAACTTGATTGTCTAAAAGAAATCTTACACAATGATGTGAAGTGTGTCAATGTTGAGATCTTAGGGAACAAAGATTAGTCTAGTAAGGAATTGAAGGAGATAGAAACAACTTGCCAAGACAAGATATGAGCTCTCAAGGACACCAAAGAAGTCTCCAGTATGAGTTTTATGGTCATTTTCCAAAAAGTTTCAATGATCATAATAAATGATGACCATTTGATGATGCATATTAAGAAGATGGAGCACACTCATCGGGTCATCACCATCTAGAAGCTCAAGATAGAGTAATTATGAATTCTACAGTAGAAGGAGATTGTAGATTTTAAAGTCACCTATAAGGATTAATGTGACTTTTGGGAAAGGAAAGCCAAGAAATCCAATCAATATTTTAGCTACTTAGCTTAGAACTAAGGCTTTGGCCATTTAATCTTTTGGTTTCTTAAGTTAGTTTCTTTATGGTTCTAGGATTAGTTTTATCAATTGAGAGAGTTGAGCCTTTGAGCTCCTTTAACACTACCTACAGATTTCTTATGGTTTCCACAAAAATGTAGTTGTAAGGTTGTTTGTACAAACCCTAATTGATGTTGCCATAGATTGGTTCCACCATTTCCTAGATGGAGCAATCACTGACTAGGCTTTTATGCAAAATGCATTTGAAGCTAAGTTCAAATTAGTGGATGATAAACATACTCTTTTGCAATAGTTAATGCAACTTAAGAAGGAAGTACAAGAACCCATGCACAATTTTGTGGTGATGTTCAATAAAATACTTCATAAAATCCCTATTGCTAAAAGACCTAATGCTGAAAATTGCAAGGTTTTTTCATAAATGCAATGCCCCTAGAAATTAGTTTTCACCTAAGAAGAGATAGGGTAGCTGATATTAATGCTTCTCAAATATTAGCTATTGGGTTGGAGGATGATCTTCTAGTTGCTGCTAAATGGAGAAGGGAGATGTAAGCTTCAAGCTCACAACCATCCTCCTCAAGCCAAACTAATCCTTTGATTTAGAGATTGTTGAATAATGTCAGGATGTGGAAGACCTTACATAATTAATTGAAGAAGGTCCCTGATTGTCTAAAAGTTTCTACTCCAGAGGTAAAACTATTAAAAAGAAATGATTTTGAATCTGCCTTTGATATAGTTGAATTTGGTAATCCTCTAGAATTCAAATTTCTTTAGCTAATTATCTACACTCATTAGATAAATTGATATAATTTTTTAAGAGCCCAAATTAGTCTCAAACACCACCATTGATTAATGTCACGTCTAAATCTAAATCATCCATAGAGGGAAAGGATAAAATATTAACTAAGGACATTTCTGCCATTCTGAAGCTTTCCCATTCTATCTAGCCTTGTTTATCCATGGTCACAAATTGAATAATTATATCATAGATTTCAAAGCTTCAGATAATATCTTTCCATCCTCTTTAGAAAATGCCTTAGATCTTCCCATCACCTAGACCTCGGGAAAATATTATGCTATGGACTCCAAAAAAGTCCTTCTTGTAGGCTAGATCAAAGATGCCTAGGTCTCACTAGCTGAATTTCCTGAGAAAAGAATTGTATCAACCATCTTGGTTATGGAAATTCCCACTAGTTATGTAATTCTATTAAGCCAAACCTTTTGTAAGAACTGGGAGGAAAGAAAAAGTTAGATTGGTCACAGGAAACTATGCCAATTGGTAGCAAAAGTGTAGTTTTGAACCCTGAACCCAAAGCCAAATATACAATCTTTCCCTCAAAGGATCCTAGGTCCCACATCTTATATCAAGAGGCTAAATTTTATAATATGCCATCCTACCCGAAGAAGATGCAATTCAGCCTAGGAGCTCAATTAATCAAGGTTTATGGACCTTAGAATTTGATGGCAACCGTGCCTTAGCCAGATCAAGAGTAGGGGTAGTACTCATTTCCCCTTTGGGTGAGATCATCCCTTGCACCTTCAAAATTGAGTTTGAAAATAAAAATAACATGACTAAGAATGAGGCCTTGCTTTTAGGGATAGAAGAAGCTAAGAAGAAAGGATTAAGGCATTGAAAGCCATAGGAGACATTGATTTGGTGGTTAAGCAAGTACAAAACATTTTTTTTGTTAAGAACCCTAACTGAAGCACTATAGGAATATATTATAGGATGAGCTAGAATGATTTGCAGCCTTCTTTATTGAAGCTATGCTATGAGAACTTAACACTAGAGCTGATGCTCTCCCCAGATCAACATCTTTACTAATTCCTCAGCCAGATTTTAAAGAAGGTCTCTATGCTATAGAATTTATACACCGTCCCAATGTGCCTAACAATTTTGGGTCATGGAAAATTTTCAATGATGATGCTTACATAAATGCCTTCCTATGTGGGAAAGAAAGCTTTGGAAATATATTCTTTTAAGGTTCCTCATTAGAATGACATGAATTCTACCTTGAAGAAATTTTAAATGAGGATACGTAAGTGCTCCAATTGAAAGGAAACAAAATTCCTAAATAGCCTTGGAAACCCTATTTGATAGGAATGATAGTCCTTGTAGAAATATTTTTGATGAGATAGAAAAGATGGAGAAGTTTGGGGATTGTGACAAAATTAACATTGGCATAGAAGAGAAACCAAGAATGGTCAACTTGGGTAAATGCTGTAATGAATTTGACAAAGTTAAATTTACCAAGTTATTGAAGGCATTCAATGATGTTTTTGTGTGGTCTCATGAAGATTCGAAAGACTTTAGACAAGATAAGTTTAAACACCGAATCTCACTCAATCCTAGAGCTACTCCTTTTTGACAGAAGTTGATTTTTTACAATCCTAGGGTGGCTGATGCAATCTTCATGGAGGTTGATAAAATGTTAAAATTTCACATAATTTTCCCTATCCACCATTCCACTTGGATAGCTAACGTAGTGTTGATTTCCAAGAAGAATGACAAGATTAGTATATGCATAGACTTCAAGAATCTAAATCAAGCAAGTTTGAAGGAAAATTTTACCTTGCCTAATATGGATCACATCCTTTAGATGGTATTAGGCTCCGAAATGATTCCATGCTAGATATATTTTTAGGCTACAATAAGATTAGTGTCACCCCTAAAGATCAACATAAAATTGTTTTCACCTCCCCTTCGGGTACCTTTGCATACAACTGAATGCCTTTTAGACTAATAAATGATGGTGCAAAATTTCAAAGAGCCATGAACTCTTCTTTCAGCCACCTACTGAATAAAGTTATCATCATCTACATTGATTATATGACTATCTTTTCTAGGAGGAGAAAGAAACATATAAGAAATTTAAGGCCAGTCCTTTAGAGATGCAGAGAACATGGTGTCTCACTAAACCCTAAGAAATGCATTTTCTGTGTTACAAAATGAAAGCTCATTGGTCATCTAGTTTCAAAATATGGGATAAGGATTGACCCTAAAAGGGTCAAGGCAATTCAATAGTTATGCCTTCCTTCCAATCAAAATGGGGTCAGGTCTTTTTTTGGATAGATTAATTTCCCAAGGAAGTTTTTACCAAAATTTTTAGAGACTACAAGCCTATTGCTAATCTTCCTACCGAGAAGGTAATTTTTAAATGGAATGAAGAAGCCATGGAGGCTTTTGATAGAGTGAAGACAACTATTTCTCGAGCACTTGTCCTAGTTCACCTAGACTACAAAAATAATTTTATAATGCATTTTTATGTGATTGAACACAGTATGTCCACTGTTCTGCTATAGAAAAATGAGGAAGGTGAGGAAGTTCCCATTTCTTTCATGAGTATACCTCTTTAAAATTATGAATTGAGGTACTCACTCATTGAAAAATTGGTATATTTAGTAGTTAAGGAACTCAAACAATTTCATTATTAAATTTTGCACTCTTACAACACAATTCTAGTACCAAATGTTGTAGTGAAAAGTATTCTGACACAACAGGAGGCAGCAATCAAGAACAGGGCAACCCGGGTTTCTAAAGTCCAGAAATTCGATCTAGAAATAAAACCCACTAAGTTAGTAAGGGGCCAGGGTTTATGTAAACTCATTTCCAAAGATCAACAACAACCCCTTGATGGTGGAAATTCTATGCTCCTAGTAGGTTTGAAAGATTAATGGTTCTTAGACATTTCTTTTTATTTGACTTATGGTGAATGCCCTGAGGATTTAGTTAGAAAAGATAAGAGAGATTTGAAATTAAAAGCAACTAATTTTGTGATAGTGGATGATGTGATTTACCAAAAGGGCTTGGATGGAATGTTCTTACATTGTGTTGACAAAGACCAGATAGGGAAACTAGTTCATGTTTTCCATAATAAAGCATGTGGGGGACATTATTTGTCAACAATCACTACCTTCAAAGTTCTTTATAGTGGGTACTATTGGCCAAGTATGTTCAGTGATGCATACAAATGGGTAGGGCAATGTGAAAAATGTAAACTTTTTTCAAGTTAACCCAAGTTGGCAGCTCTCCCTTAATTGTGACCTATGGTGATAGAAAAACCCTTTAGGCAATGGGAGTTAGACTTTATCAATCTTCTTAATCATACCTCTAGTGCAGGATTTACTCATATTATTACTACCATATATTATTTCACTAAATGGGTAGAAGTGATACCTATGAAGAAAACCTCATCTAAAGTAGTGTGCCTGTTTCTGAAGGAGAGCATCTTGGTTAGGTTTGGTGTTCGAAAAAATTAGTAATAGATAATGCACAAAACTTCTCCTCACAAGAGCTACAACTTTTCTACTATGATAATGAGATAAGGCTCTCACATGTTTTAGACTATTTTTTGCAAGGGAATGGTCAAGCATAATCTACCAACAAGAATCTCATTTCTATCATGAGAAATTTGGTCAGCAACAATGCCAAGGATTTGCATTAAAGGTTGTATGAAGCCTTATGGGTAGATCACACAACACCTAAGAGAGCTATAAGACTGATCCCATTTGAATTAGTTTACAGTGTAGAAAGTCAACTACCACTCCCATTGGAACTAACCACTACTAATCTACAAAATACCCTTGAGGATGCTACTCTTAAAGATGCCCTAGAGAAAATAATCTTTTATCTGATAAAAGTAGAAGAAGAGAGGGAAAAATTGGTCAACCACATTACGAGACATCAAATGCAAGTTAATAAGATGTTTGATTGTAGAGCCAGGCCAAGGAAATTTATGGAAGGTGATAAAGTTTTACTCTGGAATAAGTGAAGAGAACCAAAGGGTGCTCATGGAAAGTTTGAATCACTTTGGAAAGGCCCCTTCAAAATTAGCAAAGCTCTCAACCCCAATCCTTTCATGCTTAGGTATTTGGATGGAACAAAACTTCCAATGTCCTACAATGGGTAGGACCTCAACCTTTAGCAATTTTGAGGTACTTCCTTCTCTTTTTCTCCTTGTATATATATTTTTTTGTGTTTCCTATCGGTCTTCTTGTCATTCTTTTTTTCCCATTCTCATTTTCTTTGTTGCCTTTTGTGAAACCAGAGATGCTAAATTCATTTTTAGTCCCTAATGGTCTAAATCCCCAGTCAGATCCAACTACTACCTACATAAAAGCCTCATATAAATTTTCTAAATAATTTTCAACAACTTTCTTTCTAGCCCAAGTTTTGAACTTTGAACCTTGAACTCGATCGAGTTCAATGTTCACGTTCACTAGTTCATTTTTTGTTGGGTCTTTAAGTGCAAATTTTATTTTATTTTCCCCAAACTTGAACTCTAAACTAATTAAACTTAAAATTAAAAATTCAACTAGTGTCTCCAAATGGTTTCCTAGGCTCAGTGTTAACATAAAATCTATCGAATATTGGAAATTTTAAAAACTAAACTTCAAAAAACCATGTTCTTTCAAAATTAATGATTCAAAATTCATGTTTTTATTGATTAAGTTATTAATAGTTTCATGCATCTGAATTCCTATAATCATTAGCTTTGAACTTGAAATCTTAACTTCTAAATAGTTCAAGGTTTCAGTTTATGAGCCTAGAACATTCATGGAGACTGGAAAATGACACTACAAAGATGTGTCAAAATATTTCTAAAGAGGTTGAAGTGACACCTTTTGATAAATAATTGGTATGAAAAGTGGTAGAAAGATTTGTTATGTGTAAAGACAAATACTCTCATCAAATGATCTAGTGCTCCTATGAAATCGATACTTCCCATATCAAATTATGATGCGAGTATCTATTTAAAGGCTTTTCTAGGCTATTTTCATTTTTTATTATGATACAAACAATAAGGTAAATAATCACCCTTTTATGGAGTCATAGGCAATATACAACACAATTATTTGTGGAAGTACATTGTTGTTTCTCCAATAAGGTGAGCTTTTTTTACCTCCTTAATGGTTACTATTACTTCTTTCACTTTAAGCGAGTAACTCTATTAACATCATCCATTACCATTTTTTCTTAACTAGTTTTTGAAAAATATTTCTAAGTTTTGTCTCCATGGTTGGTTCTCACCCAAAGTTACCAAAACAAGAGGGGAGGGGTGAATCCATTAACATCATCCATTACCATTTTTTCTTAACAAGAGGGGAGGGGTGAATCTATTAGTTTTTTCTTAATAGATCAACTCTTAGTTACCAAAGTTACCCAAAGTAACATTGCCATTAGATGAGTAACTAAGAGGGGAGGGGTGAATCTATTACCATAAAATAAATCCTAGATCCCTTAGATGCCAATATAAAACAAACTCTATGAAAACTGAACTCTGTTGAAGCTCGACAACCATATAGATAAAATGCTATAAATCAGTAAATACTAAAATAGCTCGGTAAATTTTTAACATAAAAATATTAAGATATTATTTTTTATTAATATTAATTTAACTTAGTTGCAAACACAGAAGAGAAATATCATGAATACACTTGACACCAAGATTTAACATGGAAACCCAATTTCGGAAAAACCAACAATTGCAACTAGTTACTAATTTTCACTCTTATGAAGTGAGCCCTATTAGGAGCCAACTCTATTAAACATTACAAAACACACTATTAGGTGTGACCCTATTAGAGGATTTAATCACCTTTTTAGGAATGGCCTTATTAGAGGTCTTTAGACAATTCAATAGAAATACCACCTTGTTAGAGGATTTGCAAATAGCTATTAAGTCAACTCTATTAAGAGATTTAGATCACTATTATAATGGTTACAGAGAAAAAATGAGATGACCTAATTCCTAATGCAACTAAATTTATGATTATAGATCTCAATTCTAGCTTGTATGCTTGATCCTTCTTGATTGAATGTATCTTTTCATCACAAGAATGATATTCTACTTATCCTTCTAATTTGCTTCCACTTGGCATCATCAAATCTTCAATTATGTTCCACTATGCTTCCTTTATAATCCTCAACTTGACCTTATATTTATATCTTTCATATTGTTAAGTCAGCTTGAATACAACTTAGAATAATTAATATTCATCTTCTTAGTCAGCTAGAACCAAAAGATAATTGAATTGAACTCAATATGAAAAAATAAGAGAATCCTTTGTTAGCTGACCCTGCTTAGTAGAAACTAACTCAAAAATGATTTTCCTATGTTAACCTAATTTTCCTATGTTAACCAAGTGAATTTGGTTAACACTACATATTCACAAAGTTTGTTTGGTGATCAAGTGATCTTGGTAAACACTGGTTCCTTCCAACATTTCCTTCATTAATTGAGTGAGCTTAATTAAGACTCAACTTTCAAAAACTTTCCTTTGACATCCAAGCGAACTCGATAGATACTATCTTATGAACTAGAAAAACTCTAGAATTCTCGATAGGCACAGAAAAGTTATCTTCAATGCTCAAGTGATTTTGGCATACACTAACTGGCAATGATATGACATTTTTTGTAACATAAAAGATAATACATAATTAATCAATTTTATTCAACAATTTCCCTCTTTGGCATTGAAGGGAACACAACATGTCATAATGCAACAAAATTTTAGAGCACATATCCTAAGTTTCATTCTTATTATCATCTGTGAGAACTCCCTCTATTAGTGTGAACTCCTTCTACCTTTAGTTTCTCTCTCTATCAAAAATCTTTTGTCTTCAACATCTTTTGATAGAAAACCTTTTCTTTGATATCAGACCAAGTTCATTCTCCCTTTTTGACATCTCTTTCTCTTTTTCTTTATAAAATTTCTATGAGATATGACAAAAAACTTCTCCCTCTTTGACATCTCATGCCAAAGACAATATTTAGTGAATATAAATGTACCTTGTATACTTATTCATTTGCAATATGCTTTTTATCAGTATTGCACCAACTAAATAATCTTCAACATGTTCTAGTTGATGCATCACTAAACTTCATTTAGTGAGCTTTAGATAGGGGAATGACCCCTAGCTTACCTCTTAGATATAGAAATGCATCCTTAGGTAATGGCTTGGTGAATATGTCTGTAATTTGTTCTTTAGTATTCACATATTCCAATTTGACTTCTTTATCTTGTATCAATCCTCTCAAAAAATGATATTTTATAGTAATGTGTTTTTTTGCTATGCATCACTAGATTCATTGATATATTAATTGCACTGGTGTTGTCACACTATTATAACCACTAGATCCTTGATCTCTATCTTTATACTTGCCAACAATTGTTTGAACCAAACAATATTATAATAATTAATTGATGCTGCCACATATTCTACCTCTGCGATGGACTAAGAAATACAATTATATTTCTTTTTTATCCAAGACACTAGTCTTTTATCAAGAAAGAATGCTCCACAATGGTGCTCTTTCTATCATCAATACTTCTTTCCCAATAAACATTTGTGAATGTTTTTAAATCCAAATTTCCTCCTATTTTGTACCATAAACATAGTCTTTAGTACCTTTATGACATCCCATGATTCTTTTGATTGCCATAATGTAATTTTCTTTGGGATTTACAAAGAATCTTTCCACCATACCACTTGCTAATGCAATATCAAGCCTTGTATGTACTACATACTACAATTTTCCAATCATTAATCTATATGTGTTATGATCTACCTCTTTGGAATCATCATTTTTGGAAAGCTTATGTCTAGTAAACATAGGGGTTCCAACTGGTCTTGAGTTTTCCATTCCAGATTTCTTTGGTATCTCCTTGATATGTTTAGATTGAGTAATGTAGATACTTTCTTACTTCTGCTAGATATGCAATCCAACAAAGAATTTTATCTCTCCAAACATAGAAATCTCAAATTATTTACTCATTTCTTCCACAAATGCCTTGCACAAGTCATCATTTCCTATGAATAAAGTGTCATCCACAAATATTTCTGCCAACACAATCTTCTTATCTAGTCCTTCTTTGATATATAGACTACTATTATCATTTGTTCTTTGAAGACCAATCTCTATCAAGTAGTTATGAAGTATTTTATACCAAGCTCTAGAAGCTTTCTTGAGACCATATAATGCTTTGTGTAATTTATAAACCATATCTCTTTCGCTAAGATCTACAAAACCTTTAGGTTTTTCTATGTAGACTTCATCAAGAATTCCCTTCAAGAATGTAGATTTTACATCCATTTGATAAATCTTAAATCCTCTATGTGCTACATATGCTAGTAAAGTTCTAACACCTTCTAATCTTGAAATAGGAGAAAAAGTTTCACCATAATCAATACCTTCTTCTTGAGCATAACCTTTACATACTAACTTTTTGTTGTTTTTGGAAACATATCCATCTTCATTCAGCTTATTTCTGAATACCCACTTTATGCCAATTACATTTTTATCCTTGGGTCTAGGAACAAGAGTCCAAGTTTTGTTCTCTATATGTTCTATTTCTTCATTCATCGCTTCAATCCAAATTTCATTATCCAAAGCATCTTTAATATTTCTAGGTTCAAATTCAACAAGTAAACATGTACCTTTCAATTTGTTTCTTCTCATTATTTTATCTAACTTGTCTCCAATGATCTAATCAAGTGCATGATGCATTCTAACATATCTTGCTAGCATAGATACTTGAGATTTAGATTTTATTTCACTAATTTCTTCATGATCTTCTATGATAAGCTTAGGTCCTACTGTTTATGGCTCAAGTTCATCAGACTCAATTTTCTCTAGTAACAACTCGGTAGCTTTTGACTGTGACTTAGGTCCTTCAAATTGTGACTTGAGTTGCATTGATTGCAACTTGGTAGCTTTTGGAGATTTTGGGGACTCAAGAGGTGAGGCCTTCTGTCTTCTACATAGATTAGGAAAAGTATTAGGTTTGTAGTAAACAAATCTTTTGTAATTCTCAGGCTCTTTGTTGCTTTCTTCTTCACTTTTTTCTACAAACTCATCAATTCTCACATGTGCACTTTCTATGATTTTATAAGTAGAAAAATTCAAAAATTTGTATGCTTTACTTCTGTAGAAGTATCCTAAGAATATGCCTTCATTACCTTTGACATCAAATTTATGTTTTTTAGATTCTTTCAAGATATAACATTTTCTGCCAAATACTTTCAAGTAACTTACATTAGGTTTGTAACCATACCATAGTTTATAAGGAGTTTGATTTGAGTCTTTCTTCAATTGTATTCTATTCAAGGTATGTACTACAAACTGATTACTTCCTTCCAATATTTGATTGCAACATTCTTTTCTATCATCAATGTTCTTGCACAATCCATGATGGATCCGTTCCTTCTTTTAGTTATACGATTCTGCTAAGGTGTACTAGGGGCTGATACCTATCTCTTAATTCCTTTTCCAATATAGAATTCATTGGAAATTAATTCACCACCTCTGTTTGATCTCAAATATTTCAACTTCTTTCCAATTTCTTTTTCTACTCTTGCTAGATACCAGTTGAATTTTTGAAAAGTTTCAAATTTTTATTTTAGATACATTACAGTCATCATTCTAGATAGTCATCAAACAAAAGAATGAAAAATTTATCTCCAATGTAACTTTCTATTCCAATAGGTCCACATAATTTTTTATGTACAAGCTCTAAGACTTCTTTAGAATGATAGTTCTTTCTTTTGAAACTATTTTTTTCCATCTTACCAATTTTACAATTTTTGTATAGACCCATATTAGGTTTCCTCAAGCTAGGAATACCTCTTACTCTTCTATATTTACTTATCTTGACCATGTTATAAAGATTCACATGGCATAATATTTTGTGCCATAACCATCTTTCTTCTACTTGAGTAATAAAACATGAACTTTCATTCAGATCTAAATATAATAGATTACTTTTTGTTTGTTTGCTAGATCCAACTAGATTTCCTTTTCCATCCAACAGTTTGGCATTCCCATTCATAAATTGTACCTTGAATCCAATATTATTCAATTGTGCCACACTCAGTAGATTATGCTTTAGTCTTTCAACCCAATAAGCATTATCACATCTAAGTTCATTGGTTAATGAGATACATTCTTTTTCCTTTATATAACAAGGTTCATTGTTTTCGAATCTCACACTACCACCATCATAATGTTCCATGTACTCAAACTATGTTTTGTCTCCAATCATATGATGTGAGAAGCCACTATCAATAAGCCATGTATCATTTTTTCTAACATGAGAGATAAGTGCCATTTTATTTCCTTCATCATCAGATTCATCTTTTATAGCAATATTATATACCATTTCATCTTCACTATCATTAGAATCTTTAGCCATAAAACAAGATTTCTTACCTTTGTCCTTGTAGTTTTTGAATTCTTTCTTGCCTTTGTACTTATTTCTTTTCTTTTCATCCTTGTCTTCTCTATTTGGGTACCTTGCATCAATGTGACCAACTTCTTCACAAGAAAAATAGATTAGAGGAATCTTACCTTTGTACTTTCCTCTACCTTTGGAATATTTCCTTGCAAGTAGGACTTCAACAACATCAAGATCACTGTATGAACTTTCTTCTTCTTCTTTACTTCCTAATTGATTGTGATGCAGAAGCATCCTATGTTTTCTTGTAATCCTGCACTTTTGTTCAATTTCCAGTTGATGCCGAGTGACTAGTTTTCAGTTGATGCTGAGTGACCAGTTTCCAGTTGATGCTGACTGACCAATTTCCAATTGATGCCGAGTGAATAGTTTCTAATTGATGCTGAGTGACCAATTTCCAGTTGATGCCAAGTGACCTATTTCTAGTTGATGCTAAGTAACTAGTTTCTAGTTGATGTTGAGTGACCAGTTTCCAGTTGATGCTGAGTGACCAGTTTCCAATTGATGTCAAGTGACCAATTTTTAGTTGATATCGAGTGACCAGTTTCCAGTTGGTGCTGAGTGATAGTTTTTAGTTGATGCCGAGTGATGTTGAGTAGTTGATGCCGAGTGATGTTGAGTGCCAGTTTTTAGTTGATGTCAAGTCATCTAGTAGGTGCCAATTTGTTTGTGTCTAGTTCCTATTTGGGTTGACTTGGCTCACATTTAATTTTGGCATAGGTAGTTATATTTTCTGAGAGCTGACTTGTGGCTTCTCTAAGTTATAGAATGTTTTGTAAGCCATTTTGGAAAGTATAAATAGGATGTTTAGGCTTAGAGTTAGGGAGATTTTTGAGGAGAGTTTATAAAGAGCAAGGTATGAATATGGAAATGCGAATTTGAAGTTGGATCATGGATCTAGAAGTTGTATTATATATTTGGCCATAACCCAAAAGGCCTTACAGTTGGGCATGTATGCTATTTACTTGATGAATTAATTAAAGATATCTTGTTCTCTCTCCTTGGTGCTATGTTTGTGTTGTGTTTTTCGCCGTGTTAACTCTTGCAGGGTGGTTAGGATAGCTGGGTGAGCCTTTGGCCCTAGTTATTCATCCTCTTGCCTACATTATATTGGCCTTTTATTTCTTACCCCTTTTCTTGAGTGAAAGCTTGGCTTCAAATGCAAACTCAATACTTTTGGAACTAGGGACATAGTTATCATAGTTATCCAAATCAAAACTTGTCAATCTTCCAACTAGAGAATCCAAAGTTATTTTTCTATTTGGATCACATCTCATCTCTTGAATAAAAAACACTTTAATTACATAGATAGGAAAAATGATTCTATGTACCTTGCTTTCAACTATTTTTTCATCAATGTCTCCTCTAGATGCTTTAATTGCACTCACACTTGTTTTAATTCTCTCAACATATTTTGCAATGCTTTTCATCTTCTCTCATCTTCATCTAATAAAATTGTCCTCTAAGACTTTTGGCTTTAGCTCTCCTTACATTATCATCTCCTCAATAGATGGATTTTAGTTTGATCCACATATCATAAGCTTTAGTACAACTTTAGACTTCATCAAATTCAACATAATTAATAGTACAAGCAATGTCAATCATCATGATGTTATAATTCTTCTTTTCAGCAATATCTTCAACTAATAATGTTCCAGTAAGAGTCTTTTGTTCATTATCAAGATACTTACAACCTGAATCATCGATAGTTTCTAAATGTAACCTCATAAGTCCTTGCCATGATGAAAAGTTGTCTCAGTTCAACTTGGGAATCTCTCTTCTGTAAGACATCCTAATCTTTAGCTTTGGTCCTTAAAGCCTTCTCTAGAAGCACCAAATGCTCTGATACTAATTATTGGAAATATAAGAGGAGTAATTGAGAGGGGAGGGGTGAATTAGTTACCACAAAATAAATCATTGATCCCTTAGATGTCAGTACAAAAAAACTTTGTGAAAATTGAACTCTACTGAAGCTCGACAACCACATAGAGAAAATGTTGTAACTTAAGAAATACTAAAATAGCTTGATAAATGCATAACATGAAAATCTTAATATATTATTTGTGATTAATATTACTTTAACTTAGTTGCAAATACATAAGAGAAATAGCATGGACACACTTGAGACCAAGATTTAACATGGAAACCCAATTTGGGAAAAACCACCAATTGTAATTAGGCAAACTCTTGAATGCTCTATAGGCATAGGAAACTATCTTCAATGCCCGAGTGATTTCAGAATGCACTGAATGGAAATGATATGAAATTTTGTGTAACATCAAAGACAATATACTATTACTTCTTTCACTTTAAGTGAGTAACTCTATTAACATTCTCCATTACCATTTGTTCTTAACTAGTTTTTGAAAAATATTGTTAAGTTTTGTCTCCACGGTTGGTTCTCACCCAAAGTTACCAAAAGAAAAGCTTGTCACCTCCCTTACCAGTTTCTTTCCCACTCTAAAAGATACCTTCCTTTTTTATGAAGACATTAACAAGGTATTGTATGGATTCTCCAAGCCAAATCCTTCTTCTATTACTGAAAAGATAGCTAATAGTGGATTTCTACAAGCCGTCACTTTTCCAATATCAGTACTTTTCCTAGAACTGGTTTTAGAATGTAGGAATAGATATGATGTTACCCAAAGATGAATTAGGACATATCTCAAAGAAGTTATCATCTATGTGAATAGGGTTACAATCATGGGTGCTTTGAGGATTCTACTACATAAAGAATAAGAATCTTGGACAATCAGTCTCTCAGATATTAATTTTCTAGTAGACCCAAACACATTCACCAATGCTATTGCCAAAAATTGGTTACTCAAAATAGAGAAAGGAGGGTCTTGTCTTCCTCACCTATTGATAAGAGAAAACATGATTCCTGATATCAAAGATGTGATTACCCTCTTGAAAAGGGTTAAAGGAAATCAACATGCCTTTCACTGGGAGAATTGAATGTATTTCTTTGTCCAAGCCATCTTGAGTGATAAAAAAAAATGCATTGACTGGGCAAAAATCATAGCCGATAGATTGCTTGAAAATATTTCCCAAGCATCTAGAGTGTTTGGTTTTTGTATGAGCTCATACTTTTTCTATGTACTAACATATTGTAAATAATGGGTTGGACATCCTCATACTAGTTGGGTAAATGATATGCCTATATATGAATATTTCCCCTCTTTGCAAAGAGAAAAGAAGCAAGATGATTTCAAGAAAGTGAAAGATACTTTTCTTGCTAAATTGGTCTTTGAGCTACAAGGGCAGAATCATAAAACATTGATAGAAGAGGAAAAAAAATTCATATTAATCTATGGTAGTTTCTTCACCCAATTCTCTAAGTTCACATACATTCAAGTTGGTGGTTATGAAGGAAAACCATTTAAACTACCCAAGCATTTCTTAGACTAATATGTTCTAACAAAAGTCTTTAGATAGGCAGTAGAT